>OX451218.1:94337692-94937692 GCA_949628195.1 Phasia obesa
GATTAGACGCTGTATTAAGAAGATACAGCAAAAATAAGATTTTCATATAAAAATTAGATTTATGAAAAATATAGGTCGTCACAGATTTTCGTTCTTTTTTCGATTAGACGCTGTTTTAAGAAGATACAGCAAAAATAAGATTTTCATATAAAAAATTGATTTTTTATGAAAAATATAGGTCGTCACAAATTTTCGTCCTTTTTTCGATTAGACGCTGTTTTAAGAAGATACAGCAAAAATAAGATTTTCATATAAAAAATTGATTTTTTATGAAAAATATAGGTCGTCACAAATTTTCGTCCTTTTTTCGATTAGACGCTGTTTTAAGAAGATACAGCAAAAATAAGATTTTCATATAAAAATTAGATTTATGAAAAATATAGGTCGTCACAGATTTTCGTTCTTTTTTCGATTAGACGCTGTTTTAAGAAGATACAGCAAAAATAAGATTTTCATATAAAAAATTGATTTTTATGAAAAATATAGGTCGTCACAAATTTTCGTCCTTTTTTCGATTAGACGCTGTTTTAAGAAGATACAGCAAAAATAAGATTTTCATATAAAAAATTGATTTTTTATGAAAAATATAGATCGTCACAGATTTTCGTCCTTTTCTCAATTAAACGCTGTTAAGAAGATACAGCAAAAATAAGATTTTCTTATAAAAAATTGATTTTTTATCAAAAATATAGGTCGTCACAAATTTTCGTCCTTTTTTCGATTAGACGCTGTTTTAAGAAGATACAGCAAAAATAAGATTTTCATATAAAAATTAGATTTATGAAAAATATAGGTCGTCACAGATTTTCGTTCTTTTTTCGATTAGACGCTGTTTTAAGAAGATACAGCAAAAATAAGATTTTCATATAAAAAATTGATTTTTTATGAAAAATATAGGTCGTCACAAATTTTCGTCCTTTTTTCGATTAGACGCTGTTTTAAGAAGATACAGCAAAAATAAGATCTTCATATAAAAAATTGATTTTTTATGAAAAATATAGGTCGTCACAAATTTTCGTCCTTTTTTCGATTAGACGCTGTTTTAAGAAGATACAGCAAAAATAAGATTTTCATATAAAAATTAGATTTATGAAAAATATAGGTCGTCACAGATTTTCGATCTTTTTTCGATTAGACGCTGTTTTAAGAAGATACAGCAAAAATAAGATTTTCATATAAAAAATTGATTTTTATGAAAAATATAGGTCGTCACAAATTTTCGTCCTTTTTTCGATTAGACGCTGTTTTAAGAAGATACAGCAAAAATAAGATTTTCATATAAAAAATTGATTTTTTATGAAAAATATAGATCGTCACAGATTTTCGTCCTTTTCTCAATTAAACGCTGTTAAGAAGATACAGCAAAAATAAGATTTTCTTATAAAAAATTGATTTTGTATCAATAATATAGGTCGTCACAAATTTTCGTCCTTTTTTCGATTAGACGCTGTTTTAAGAAGATACAGCAAAAATAAGATTTTCATATAAAAAATAGATTTTTTATGAAAAATATAGGTCGTCACAAATTTTCGTCCTTTTTTCGATTAGACGCTGTTTTAAGAAGATACAGCAAAAATAAGATTTTCATATAAAAATTAGATTTATGAAAAATATAGGTCGTCACAGATTTTCGTTCTTTTTTCGATTAGACGCTGTTTTAAGAAGATACAGCAAAAATAAGATTTTCATATAAAAAATTGATTTTTTATGAAAAATATAGGTCGTCACAAATTTTCGTCCTTTTTTCGATTAGACGCTGTTTTAAGAAGATCAGCAAAAATAAGATTTTCATATAAAAATTAGATTTATGAAAAATATAGGTCGTCACAGATATTCGTCCTTTTTTCGATTAGACGCTGTTTTAAGAAGATACAGCAAAAATAAGATTTTCATATAAAAAATTGATTTTTTATGAAAAATATAGGTCGTCACAGATTTTCGTCCTTTTTTCGATTAGACGCTGTTTTAAGAAGATACAGCAAAAATAAGATTTTCATATAAAAAATAGATTTTTTATGAAAAATATTGGTCGTCACAGATTTTTGGCCTTTTTTCGATTAGACGCTGTTTTAAGAAGATACAGCAAAAATAAGATTTTCATATAAAAAATAGATTTTTTTGAAAAATTTGGTGGGGGATCACGGATTTTTGTCCTTTTTTCGATTTGTTGCTTATTTAAGGAGATACAGCAAATATAAGATTTTCATATAAATTTTTTTTTTTTTGAAAAATATAGATGATCATGGATTTTTGTCCTTTTTTCGATTAGACGCTGTTTTAAGAAGATACAGCAAAAATAAGATTTTCATATAAAAAATTGATTTTTGATGAAAAATATAGGTCGTCACAAATTTTCGTCCTTTTTTCGATTAGACGCTGTTTTAAGAAGATACAGCAAAAATAAGATTTTCATATAAAAAATTGATTTTTTATGAAAAATATAGGTCGTCACAGATTTTCGTCCTTTTTTCGATCAGACGCTGTTTTAAGAAGATACAGCAAAAATAAGATTTTTTATCAAAAATATAGGTCGTCACAGATTTTCATCCTTTTCTCAATTAAACGCTGTTTTAAGAAGATACAGCAAAAATAAGATTTTCTTATAAAAAATAGATTTTTTATCAAAAATATTGGTCGTCAGAGATTTTCATACTTTTCTCGATTAAACGCTGTTTTAAGAAGATACAGCAAAAATAAGATTTTCATATAAAAAATAGATTTTTTATGAAAAATATTGGTCGTCACAGATTTTCGTCCTTTTTTCGATTAGACGCTGTTTTAAGAAGATACAGCAAAAATAAGATTTTCATATAAAAAATTGATTTTTTATGAAAAATATAGATCGTCACAGATTTTCGTCCTTTTCTCAATTAAAAGCTGTTTTAAGAAGATACAGCAAAAATAAGATTTTCTTATAAAAAATAGATTTTTTATCAAAAATATAGGTCGTCACAGATTTTCGTCCTTTTTTCGGTTAGACGCTGTTTTAAGAAGATACAGCAAAAATAAGATTTTCATATAACAAATTGATTTTTTATGAAAAATATAGATCGAATCACAGATTTTCGTCCTTTTCTCAATTAAACGCTGTTTTAAGAAGATACAGCAAAAATAAGATTTTCTTATAAAAAATTGATTTTTTATCAAAAATATAGGTCGTCACAGATATTCGTCCTTTTTTCGATTAGACGCTGTTTTAAGAAGATACAGCAAAAATAAGATTTTCATATAAAAAATAAATTTATGAAAAATATATTTTTCAATAATATTTTTTATCAAAAATATAGGTCACAGATATTCGTCCTTTTTTCGATTAGACGCTGTTTTAAGAAGATACAGCAAAAATAAGATTTTCATATAAAAAATTGATTTTTTATGAAAAATATAGATCGTCACAAATTTTCGTCCTTTTTTCGATTAGACGCTGTTTTAAGAAGATACAGCAAAAATAAGATTTTCATATAAAAAATAGATTTTTTATGAAAAATATAGGTCGTCACAAATTTTCGTCCTTTTTTCGATTAGACGCTGTTTTAAGAAGATACAGCAAAAATAAGATTTTCATATAAAAAATTGACGACCTTATGAAAAATAAAGGTCGTCACAGATTTTCGTCCTTTTTTCGATTAGACGCTGTTTTAAGAAGATACAGCAAAAATAAAATTTTCTTATAAAAAATAGATTTTTTATCAAAAATATAGGTCGTCACAGATTTTCATCCTTTTCTCAATTAAACGCTGTTTTAAGAAGATACAGCAAAAATAAGATTTTCTTATAAAAAATAGATTTTTTATCAAAAATATTGGTCGTCAGAGATTTTCATACTTTTCTCGATTAAACGCTGTTTTAAGAAGATACAGCAAAAATAAGATTTTTATATAAAAAATAGATTTTTTATGAAAAATATTGGTCGTCACAGATTTTTGTCCTTTTTTGATTAGACGCTGTTTTAAGAAGATATTAAAAAATTGATTTTTTATGAAAAATATAGGTCGTCACAGATTTTCGTCCTTTTTTCGATTAGACGCTGTTTTAAGAAGATACAGCAAAAATAAGATTTTCATATAAAAAATTGATTTTTTATGAAAAATATAGATCGTCACAGATTTTCGTCCTTTTCTCAATTAAAAGCTGTTTTAAGAAGATACAGCAAAAATAAGATTTTCTTATAAAAAATAGATTTTTTATCAAAAATATAGGTCGTCACAGATTTTCGTCCTTTTTTCGATTAGACGCTGTTTTAAGAAGATACAGCAAAAATAAGATTTTCATATAAAAAATTGATTTTTTATGAAAAATATAGATCGTCACAGATTTTCGTCCTTTTCTCAATTAAACGCTGTTTTAAGAAGATACAGCAAAAATAAGATTTTCATATAAAAAATAAATTTATGAAAAATATATTTTTCAATAATATTTTTTATCAAAAATATAGGTCACAGATATTCGTCCTTTTTTCGATTAGACGCTGTTTTAAGAAGATACAGCAAAAATAAGATTTTCATATAAAAAATTGATTTTTTATGAAAAATATAGATCGTCACAAATTTTCGTCCTTTTTTCGATTAGACGCTGTTTTAAGAAGATACAGCAAAAATAAGATTTTCATATAAAAAATAGATTTTTTATGAAAAATATAGGTCGTCACAAATTTTCGTCCTTTTTTCGATTAGACGCTGTTTTAAGAAGATACAGCAAAAATAAGATTTTCATATAAAAAATTGACGACCTTATGAAAAATAAAGGTCGTCACAGATTTTCGTCCTTTTTTCGATTAGACGCTGTTTTAAGAAGATACAGCAAAAATAAGATTTTCATATAAAAAATAGATTTTTTATCAAAAATATAGGTCGTCACAGATATTCGTCCTTTTTTCGATTAGACGCTGTTTTAAGAAGATACAGCAAAAATAAAATTTTCTTATAAAAAATAGATTTTTTATCAAAAATATAGGTCGTCACAGATATTCGTCCTTTTTTCGATTAGACGCTGTTTTAAGAAGATACAGCAAAAATAAGATTTTCATATAAAAAATTTATTTTTTATGAAAAATATAGGTCGTCACAAATTTTCGTCCTTTTTTCGATTAGACGCTGTTTTAAGAAGATACAGCAAAAATAAGATTTTCATATAAATATAGATTTATGAAAAATATAGGTCGTCACAGCTTTTCGTCCTTTTTTCGATTAGACGCTGTTTTAAGAAGATACAGCAAAAATAAGATTTTCATATAAAAAATTTTTTTTTTTATGAAAAATATAGGTCGTCACAAATTTTCGTCCTTTTTTCGATTAGACGCTGTTTTAAGAAGATACAGCAAAAATAAGATTTTCATATAAAAAATAGATTTTTTATGAAAAATATTGGTCGTCACAGATTTTCATCCTTTTCTCAATTAAACGCTGTTTTAAGAAGATACAGCAAAAATAAGATTTTCATATAAAAAATAGATTTTTTATGAAAAATATTGGTCGTCACAGATATTCGTCCTTTTTTCGATTAGACGCTGTTTTAAGAAGATACAGCAAAAATAAGATTTTCATATAAAAAATTGATTTTTTATGAAAAATATAGGTCGTCACAGATTTTCGTCCTTTTCTCAATTAAACGCTGTTTTAAGAAGATACAGCAAAAATAAGATTTTCATTTAAAAAATAGATTTTTTATGAAAAATATTGGTCGTCACAGATATTCGTCCTTTTTTCGATTAGACGCTGTTTTAAGAAGATACAGCAAAAATAAGATTTTCATATAAAAAATTTATTTTTTATGAAAAATATAAGTCGTCACAAATTTTCGTCCTTTTTTCGATTAGACGCTGTTTTAAGAAGATACAGCAAAAATAAGATTTTCATATAAAAAATAGATTTATGAAAAATATAGGTCGTCACAGATTTTCGTCCTTTTTTCGATTAGACGTTGTTTTAAGAAGATACAGCAAAAATAAGATTTTCTTATAAAAAATAGATTTTTTATCAAAAATATAGGTCGTCACAGATATTCGTCCTTTTTTCGATTAGACGCTGTTTTAAGAAGATACAGCAAAAATAAGATTTTCATATAAAAAATTGATTTATGAAAATATAGGTCGTCACAGATTTTCGTCCTTTTTTCGATTAGACGCTGTTTTAAGAAGATACAGCAAAAATAAGATTTTCTTATAAAAAATAGATTTTTTATCAAAAATATAGGTCGTCACAGATATTCGTCCTTTTTTCGATTAGACGCTGTTTTAAGAAGATACAGCAAAAATAAGATTTTCATATAAAAAATTGATTTTTTATGAAAAATATTGGTCGTCACAGATTTTCGTCCTTTTCTCAATTAAACGCTGTTTTAAGAAGATACAGCAAAAATAAGATTTTCATATAAAAAATTGATTTTTTATCAAAAATATTGGTCGTCAGAGATTTTCATCCTTTTCTCGATTAAACGCTGTTTTAAGAAGATACAGCAAAAATAAGATTTTCATATAAAAAATTGATTTGTTATGAAAAATATAGGTCGTCACAAATTTTCGTCCTTTTTTCGATTAGACGCTGTTTTAAGAAGATACAGCAAAAATAAGATTTTCATAAAAAAAATAAATTTATGAAAAATATAGGTCGTCACAGATTTTAGTCCTTTTTTCGATTAGACGCTGTTTTAAGAAGATACAGCAAAAATAAGATTTTCATATAAAAAATTGATTTTTTATGAAAAATATAGGTCGTCACAAATTTTCGTCCTTTTTTAGACGCTGTTTTAAGAAGATACAGCAAAAATAAGATTTTCTTATAAAAAATAGATTTTTTATCAAAAATATAGGTCGTCACAGATATTCGTCCTTTTTTCGATTAGACGCTGTTTTAAGAAGATACAGCAAAAATAAGATTTTCATATAAAAAATTGATTTTTTATCAAAAATATTGGTCGTCAGAGATTTTCATCCTTTTCTCGATTAAACGTTGTTTTAAGAAGATACAGCAAAAATAAGATTTTCATATAAAAAATTGATTTGTTATGAAAAATATAGGTCGTCACAAATTTTCGTCCTTTTTTCGATTAGACGCTGTTTTAAGAAGATACAGCAAAAATAAGATTTTCATAAAAAAAATAAATTTATGAAAAATATAGGTCGTCACAGATTTTAGTCCTTTTTTCGATTAGACGCTGTTTTAAGAAGATACAGCAAAAATAAGATTTTCATATAAAAAATTGATTTTTTATGAAAAATATTGGTCGTCACAGATTTTCGTCCTTTTCTCAATTAAACGCTGTTTTAAGAAGATACAGCAAAAATAAGATTTTCTTATAAAAAATAGATTTTTTTTATCAAAAATATAGGTCGTCACAGATATTCGTCCTTTTTTCGATTAGACGCTGTTTTAAGAAGATACAGCAAAAATAAGATTTTCATATAAAAAATTGATTTTTTATGAAAAATATAGGTCGTCACAGATTTTCATCCTTTTCTCAATTAAACGCTGTTTTAAGAAGATACAGCAAAAATAAGATTTTCTTATAAAAAATTGATTTTTTATGAAAAATATAGGTCGTTACAGATTTTCATCCTTTTCTCGATTAAACGCTGTTTTAAGAAGATACAGCAAAAATAAGATTTTCATATAAAAAATAGATTTTTTATGAAAAATATTGGTCGTCACAGATATTCGTCCTTTTCTCAATTAAACGCTGTTTTAAGAAGATACAGCAAAAATAAGATTTTCTTATAAAAAATTGATTTTTTATGAAAAATATAGGTCGTCACAGATTTTCGTCCTTTTCTCAATTAAACGCTGTTTTAAGAAGATACAGCAAAAATAAGATTTTCATATAAAAAATAGATTTTTTATAAAAAATATTGGTCGTCACAGATATTCGTCCTTTTTTCGATTAGACGCTGTTTTAAGAAGATACAGCAAAAATAAGATTTTCATATAAAAAATTTATTTTTTATGAAAAATATAGGTCGTCACAAATTTTCGTCCTTTTTTCGATTAGACGCTGTTTTAAGAAGATACAGCAAAAATAAGATTTTCTTATAAAAAATAGATTTTTTATCAAAAATATAGGTCGTCACAGATATTCGTCCTTTTTTCGATTAGACGCTGTTTTAAGAAGATACAGCAAAGATAAGATTTTCATATAAAAAAATTGATTTTTTATGAAAAATATTGGTCGTCACAGATTTTCGTCCTTTTCTCAATTAAACGCTGTTTTAAGAAGATACAGCAAAAATAAGATTTTCTTATAAAAAATAGATTTTTTATCAAAAATCACAGTCGTCACAGATATTCGTCCTTTTTTCGATTAGACGCTGTTTTAAGAAGATACAGCAAAAATAAGATTTTCATATAAAAAATTGATTTTTTATGGAAAATATAGGTCGTCACAAATTTTCGTCCTTTTTTCGATTAGACGCTGTTTTAAGAAGATACAGCAAAAATAAGATTTTCTTATAAAAAATAGATTTTTTATCAAAAATATTGGTCGTCAGAGATTTTCGTCCGTTTCTCAATTAAACGCTGTTTTAAGAAGATACAGCAAAAATAAGATTTTCTTATAAAAAATAGATTTTTTTTATCAAAAATATAGGTCGTCACAGATATTCGTCCTTTTTTCGATTAGACGCTGTTTTAAGAAGATACAGCAAAAATAAGATTTTCATATAAAAAATTGATTTTTTATGAAAAATATTGGTCGTCACAGATATTCGTCCTTTTTTCGATTAGACGCTGTTTTAAGAAGATACAGCAAAAATAAGATTTTTTTATAAAAAATAGATTTTTTTTCAAAAATATAGGTCGTCACAGATATTCGTCCTTTTTTCGATTAGACGCTGTTTTAAGAAGATACAGCAAAAATAAGATGTTCATATAAAAAATTGATTTTTTATGAAAAATATAGATCGTCACAGATATTCGTCCTTTTTTCGATTAGACGCTGTTTTAAGAAGATACAGCAAAAATAAGATTTTCTTATAGAAAATAGATTTTTTATCAAAAATATTGGTCGTCAGAGATTTTCATCCTTTTCTCGATTAAACGCTGTTTTAAGAAGATACAGCAAAAATAAGATTTTCATATAAAAAATTGATTTTTTATGAAAAATATTGGTCGTCACAGATTTTCGTCCTTTTCTCAATTAAACGCTGTTTTAAGAAGATACAGCAAAAATAAGATTTTCTTATAAAAAAAGATTTTTTTATCAAAAATATAGGTCGTCACAGATATTCGTCCTTTTTTCGATTAGACGCTGTTTTAAGAAGATACAGCAAAAATAAGATTTTCATATAAAAAATTGATTTTTTATGAAAAATATAGGTCGTCACAGATTTTCATCCTTTTCTCAATTAAATGCTGTTTTAAGAAGATACAGCAAAAATAAGATTTTCTTATAAAAAATAGATTTTTTATCAAAAATATTGGTCGCCACAGATTTTTGTCCTTTTTTGATTAGACGCTGTTTTAAGAAGATATTAAAAAATTGATTTTTTATGAAAAATATAGGTCGTCACAGATTTTCGTCCTTTTTTCGATTAGACGCTGTTTTAAGAAGATACAGCAAAAATAAAATTTTCATATAAAAAATAGATTTTTTATGAAAAATATTGGTCGTCACAGATATTCGTCCTTTTTTCGATTAGACGCTGTTTTAAGAAGATACAGCAAAAATAAGATTTTCATATAAAAAATTTATTTTTTATGAAAAATATAGGTCGTCACAAATTTTCGTCCTTTTTTCGATTAGACGCTGTTTTAAGAAGATACAGCAAAAATAAGATTTTCTTATAAAAAATAGATTTTTTATCAAAAATATAGGTCGTCACAGATATTCGTCCTTTTTTCGATTAGACGCTGTTTTAAGAAGATACAGCAAAAATAAGATTTTCATATAAAAAATTGATTTTTTATGAAAAATATTGGTCGTCACAGATTTTCGTCCGTTTCTCAATTAAACGCTGTTTTAAGAAGATACAGCAAAAATAAGATTTTCTTATAGAAAATAGATTTTTTATGAAAAATATTGGTCGTCACAGATATTCGTCCTTTTTTCGATTAGACGCTGTTTTAAGAAGATACAGCAAAAATAAGATTTTCATATAAAAAATAGATTTTTTATGAAAAATATAGGTCGTCACAAATTTTCGTCCTTTTTTCGATTAGACGCTGTTTTAAGAAGATACAGCAAAAATAAGATTTTCATATAAAAAATTGATTTTTTATGAAAAATATAGGTCGTCACAGATTTTCGTCCTTTTTTCGATTAGACGCTGTTTTAAGAAGATACAGCAAAAATAAGATTTTCATATAAAAAATTGATTTTTTATGAAAAATATAGGTCGTCACAAATTTTCGTCCTTTTTTCGATTAGACGCTGTTTTAAGAAGATACAGCAAAAATAAGATTTTTTTATAAAAAATAGATTTTTTATCAAAAATATAGGTCGTCACAGATATTCGTCCTTTTTTCGATTAGACGCTGTTTTAAGAAGATACAGCAAAGATAAGATTTTCATATAAAAAAATTGATTTTTTATGAAAAATATTGGTCGTCACAGATTTTCGTCCTTTTTTCGATTAGACGCTGTTTTAAGAAGATATGTACAGCAAAAATAAGATTTTTTTATAAAAAATAGATTTTTTATCAAAAATATAGGTCGTCACAGATATTCGTCCTTTTTTCGATTAGACGCTGTTTTAAGAAGATACAGCAAAAATAAGATTTTCATATAAAAAATTGATTTTTTATGAAAAATATAGGTCGTCACAAATTTTCGTCCTTTTTTCGATTAGACGCTGTTTTAAGAAGATATGTACAGCAAAAATAAGATTTTTTTATAAAAAATAGATTGTTTATCAAAAATATAGGTCGTCACAGATATTCGTCCTTTTTTCGATTAGACGCTGTTTTAAGAAGATACAGCAAAAATAAGATTTTCATATAAAAAATTGATTTTTTATGAAAAATATTGGTCGTCACAAATTTTCGTCCTTTTCTCAATTAAAAGCTGTTTTAAGAAGATACAGCAAAAATAAGATTTTCTTATAAAAAATAGATTTTTTATCAAAAATATTGGTCGTCAGAGATTTTCGTCCTTTTTTCGATTAGACGCTGTTTTAAGAAGATACAGCAAAAATAAGATTTTCTTATAAAAAATAGATTTTTTATCAAAAATATTGGTCGTCAGAGATTTTCGTCCTTTTTTCGATTAGACGCTGTTTTAAGAAGATACAGCAAAAATAAGATTTTCATATAAAAAATTGATTTTTTATGAAAAATATTGGTCGTCACAAATTTTCGTCCTTTTCTCAATTAAAAGCTGTTTTAAGAAGATACAGCAAAAATAAGATTTTCTTATAAAAAATAGATTTTTTATCAAAAATATAGGTCGTCAGAGATATTCGTCCTTTTTTCGATTAGACGCTGTTTTAAGAAGATACAGCAAAAATAAGATTTTCATATAAAAAATTGATTTTTTATGAAAAATATTGGTCGTCACAAATTTTCGTCCTTTTCTCAATTAAAAGCTGTTTTAAGAAGATACAGCAAAAATAAGATTTTCATATAAAAAATAGATTTATGAAAAATATAGGTCTTCACAGATTTTTGTCCTTTTTTCGATTAGACGCTGTTTTAAGAAGATACAGCAAAAATAAGATTTTCTTATAAAAAATAGATTTTTTATCAAAAATATAGGTCGTCACAGATATTTGTCCTTTTTTCGATTAGACGCTGTTTTAAGAAGATACAGCAAAAATAAGATTTTCATATAAAAAATTGATTTTTTATGAAAAATATAGGTCGTCACAGATATTCGTCCTTTTTTCGATTAGACGCTGTTTTAAGAAGATACAGCAAAAATAAGATTTTCATATAAAAAATTGATTTTTTATGAAAAATATAGGTCGTCACAGATATTCGTCCTTTTTTCGATTAGACGCTGTTTTAAGAAGATACAGCAAAAATAAGATTTTCATATAAAAAATTGATTTTTTATGAAAAATATAGGTCGTCACAGATTTTCGTCCTTTTCTCAATTAAACGCTGTTTTAAGAAGATACAGCAAAAATAAGATTTTCTTATAAAAAATAGATTTTTTATCAAAAATACAGGTCGTCACAGATATTTGTCCTTTTTTCGATTAGACGCTGTTTTAAGAAGATACAGCAAAAATAAGATTTTCATATAAAAAATTGATTTTTTATGAAAAATATAGGTCGTCACAGATATTCGTCCTTTTTTCGATTAGACGCTGTTTTAAGAAGATACAGCAAAAATAAGATTTTCATATAAAAAATTGATTTTTTATGAAAAATATAGGTCGTCACAGATTTTCGTCCTTTTCTCAATTAAACGCTGTTTTAAGAAGATACAGCAAAAATAAGATTTTCTTATAAAAAATAGATTTTTTATCAAAAATATAGGTCGTCACAGATATTCGTCCTTTTTTCGATTAGACGCTGTTTTAAGAAGATACAGCAAAAATAAGATTTTCATATAAAAAATTGATTTTTTATGAAAAATATAGATCTTCACAGATTTTCGTCCTTTTTTCGATTAGACGCTGTTTTAAGAAGATACAGCAAAAATAAGATTTTCATATAAAAAATTGATTTTTTATGAAAAATATAGGTCGTCACAAATTTTTGTCCTTTTTTCGATTAGACGCTGTTTTAAGAAGATACAGCAAAAATAAGATTTTCATATAAAAAATAGATTTATGAAAAATATAGGTCGTCACAGATTTTCGTCCTTTTTTCGATTAGACGCTGTTTTAAGAAGATACAGCAAAAATAAGATTTTCATATAAAAAATAGATTTATGAAAAATATAGGTCGTCATAGATTTTCGTCCTTTTCTCAATTAAACGCTGTTTTAAGAAGATACAGCAAAAATAAGATTTTCATATAAAAAATAGATTTTTTATGAAAAATATTGGTCGTCACAGATATTCGTCCTTTTTTCGATTAGACGCTGTTTTAAGAAGATACAGCAAAAATAAGATTTTCATATAAAAAATTGATTTTTTATGAAAAATATTGGTCGTCACAGATTTTCGTCCTTTTCTCAATTAAACGCTGTTTTAAGAAGATACAGCAAAAATAAGATTTTCATATAAAAATTGATTTTTTATGAAAAATATAGGTCGTTACAGATTTTAGTCCTTTTCTCAATTAAACGCTGTTTTAAGAAGATACAGCAAAAATAAGATTTTCATATAAAAAATTGATTTTTTATGAAAAATATTGGTCGTCACAGATTTTCGTCCTTTTCTCAATTAAACGCTGTTTTAAGAAGATACAGCAAAAATAAGATTTTCATATAAAAATTGATTTTTTATGAAAAATATAGGTCGTTACAGATTTTAGTCCTTTTCTCAATTAAACGCTGTCTTAAGAAGATACAGCAAAAATAAGATTTTCATATAAAAAATAGATCTTTTATGAAAAATATTGGTCGTCACAAATTTTCGTCCTTTTTTCGATTAGACGCTGTTTTAAGAAGATACAGCAAAAATAAGATTTTCTTTTAGTCCTTTTTTCGATTAGACGCTGTTTTAAGAAGATACAGCAAAAATAAGATTTTCATATAAAAGATAGATTTTTTATGAAAAATATTGGTCGTCACAGATATTCGTCCTTTTTTCGATTAGACGCTGTTTTAAGAAGATACAGCAAAAATAAGATTTTCATATAAAAATTGATTTTTTATGAAAAATATTGGTCGTCACAGATTTTCGTCCTTTTCTCAATTAAACGCTGTTTTAAGAAGATGCAGCAAAAATAAGATTTTCATATAAAAATTGATTTTTTATGAAAAATATAGGTCGTTACAGATTTTAGTCCTTTTCTCAATTAAACGCTGTTTTAAGAAGATACAGCAAAAATAAGATTTTCATATAAAAAATTGATTTTTTATGAAAAATATTAGTCGTCACAGATTTTCGTCCTTTTCTCAATTAAACGCTGTTTTAAAAAGATACAGCAAAAATAAGATTTTCATATAAAAATTGATTTTTTATGAAAAATATAGGTCGTTACAGATTTTAGTCCTTTTCTCAATTAAACGCTGTCTTAAGAAGATACAGCAAAAATAAGATTTTCATATAAAAAATAGATCTTTTATGAAAAATATTGGTCGTCACAAATTTTCGTCCTTTTTTCGATTAGACGCTGTTTTAAGAAGATACAGCAAAAATAAGATTTTCTTTTAGTCCTTTTTTCGATTAGACGCTGTTTTAAGAAGATACAGCAAAAATAAGATTTTCATATAAAAGATAGATTTTTTATCAAAAATATAGGTCGTCACAGATATTCGTCCTTTTTTCGATTAGACGCTGTTTTAAGAAGATACAGCAAAAATAAGATTTTCTTATAAAAAATAGATTTTTTATCAAAAATATAGGTCGTCACAGATATTCGTCCTTTTTTCGATTAGACGCTGTTATAAGAAGATACAGCAAAAATAAGATTTTCATATAAAAAATTGATTTTTTATGAAAAATATAGATCGTCACAGATTTTCGTCCTTTTTTCGATTAGACGCTGTTTTAAGAAGATACAGCAAAATAAGATTTTCATATAAAAAATTGATTTTTTATCAAAAATATAGGTCGTCACAGATATTCGTCCTTTTTTCGATTAGACGCTGTTTTAAGAAGATACAGCAAAAATAAGATTTTCATATAAAAAATTGATTTTTTATGAAAAATATAGGTCGTCACAAATTTTCGTCCTTTTTTCGATTAGACGCTGTTTTAAGAAGATACAGCAAAAATAAGATTTTCATATAAAAAATTGATTTTTTATGAAAAATATAGGTTGTCACAGATTTTCGTCCTTTTTTCGATTAGACGCTGTTTTAAGAAGATACAGCAAAAATAAGATTTTCATATAAAAAATTGATTTTTTATGAAAAATATAGGTCGTCACAAATTTTCGTCCTTTTTTCGATTAGACGCTGTTTTAAGAAGATACAGCAAAAATAAGATTTTCTTATAAAAAATAGATTTTTTATCAAAAATATAGGTCGTCACAGATATTCGTCCTTTTTTCGATTAGACGCTGTTATAAGAAGATACAGCAAAAATAAGATTTTCATATAAAAAATTGATTTTTTATGAAAAATATAGATCGTCACAGATTTTCGTCCTTTTTTCGATTAGACGCTGTTTTAAGAAGATACAGCAAAAATAAGATTTTCTTATAAAAAATTGATTTTTTATCAAAAATATAGGTCGTCACAGATATTCGTCCTTTTTTCGATTAGACGCTGTTTTAAGAAGATACAGCAAAAATAAGATTTTCATATAAAAAATTGATTTTTTATGAAAAATATAGGTCGTCACAAATTTTCGTCCTTTTTTCGATTAGACGCTGTTTTAAGAAGATACAGCAAAAATAAGATTTTCATATAAAAAATTGATTTTTTATGAAAAATATAGGTTGTCACAGATTTTCGTCCTTTTTTCGATTAGACGCTGTTTTAAGAAGATACAGCAAAAATAAGATTTTCATATAAAAAATTGATTTTTTATGAAAAATATAGGTCGTCACAAATTTTCGTCCTTTTTTCGATTAGACGCTGTTTTAAGAAGATACAGCAAAAATAAGATTTTCTTATAAAAAATAGATTTTTTATCAAAAATATAGGTCGTCACAGATATTCGTCCTTTTTTCGATTAGACGCTGTTATAAGAAGATACAGCAAAAATAAGATTTTCATATAAAAAATTGATTTTTTATGAAAAATATAGATCGTCACAGATTTTCGTCCTTTTTTCGATTAGACGCTGTTTTAAGAAGATACAGCAAAAATAAGATTTTTATATAACAAATTTATTTTTTATCAAAAATATAGGTCGTCACAGATATTCGTCCTTTTTTCGATTAGACGCTGTTTTAAGAAGATACAGCAAAAATAACATTTTCATATAAAAAATTGATTTATTATGAAAAATATTGGTCGTCACAGATTTTCGTCCTTTTCTCAATTAAACGCTGTTTTAAGAAGATACAGCAAAAATAAGATTTTCTTATAAAAAATTGATTTTTTATCAAAAATATAGGTCGTCACAGATATTCGTCCTTTTTTCGATTAGACGCTTACTTAAGATACAGTAAAAATAAGATTTTCATATAACAAATTTATTTTTTATCAAAAATATAGGTCGTCACAGATATTCGTCCTTTTTTCGATTAGACGCTGTTTTAAGAAGATACAGCAAAAATAACATTTTCATATAAAAAATTGATTTTTTATGAAAAATATTGGTCGTCACAGATTTTCGTCCTTTTCTCAATTAAACGCTGTTTTAAGAAGATACAGCAAAAATAAGATTTTCTTATAAAAAATTGATTTTTTATCAAAAATATAGGTCGTCACAGATATTCGTCCTTTTTTCGATTAGACGCTGTTTTAAGAAGATACAGCAAAAATAAGATTTTCATATAAAAAATTGATTTTTTATGAAAAATATAGGTCGTCACAAATTTTCGTCCTTTTTTCGATTAGACGCTGTTTTAAGAAGATACAGCAAAAATAAGATTTTCATATAAAAAATTGATTTTTTATGAAAAATATAGGTTGTCACAGATTTTCGTCCTTTTTTCGATTAGACGCTGTTTTAAGAAGATACAGCAAAAATAAGATTTTCTTATAAAAAATAGATTTTTTATCAAAAATATAGGTCGTCACAGATATTCGTCCTTTTTTCGATTAGACGCTGTTATAAGAAGATACAGCAAAAATAAGATTTTCATATAAAAAATTGATTTTTTATGAAAAATATAGATCGTCACAGATTTTCGTCCTTTTTTCGATTAGACGCTGTTTTAAGAAGATACAGCAAAAATAAGATTTTCATATAACAAATTTATTTTTTATCAAAAATATAGGTCGTCACAGATATTCGTCCTTTTTTCGATTAGACGCTGTTTTAAGAAGATACAGCAAAAATAACATTTTCATATAAAAAATTGATTTTTTATGAAAAATATTGGTCGTCACAGATTTTCGTCCTTTTCTCAATTAAACGCTGTTTTAAGAAGATACAGCAAAAATAAGATTTTCTTATAAAAAATTGATTTTTTATCAAAAATATAGGTCGTCACAGATATTCGTCCTTTTTTCGATTAGACGCTTACTTAAGATACAGTAAAAATAAGATTTTCATATAAAAAATTGATTTTTTATGAAAAATATAGGTCGTCACAGATATTCGTCCTTTTTTCGATTAGACGCTGTTATAAGAAGATACAGCAAAAATAAGATTTTCATATAAAAAATTGATTTTTTATGAAAAATATAGATCGTCACAGATTTTCGTCCTTTTTTCGATTAGACGCTGTTTTAAGAAGATACAGCAAAAATAAGATTTTCATATAACAAATTTATTTTTTATCAAAAATATAGGTCGTCACAGATATTCGTCCTTTTTTCGATTAGACGCTGTTTTAAGAAGATACAGCAAAAAAAACATTTTCATATAAAAAATTGATTTTTTATGAAAAATATTGGTCGTCACAGATTTTCGTCCTTTTCTCAATTAAACGCTGTTTTAAGAAGATACAGCAAAAATAAGATTTTCTTATAAAAAATTGATTTTTTATGAAAAATATAGGTCGTCACAGATTTTCGTCCTTTTCTCAATTAAACGCTGTTTTAAGAAGATACAGCAAAAATAAGATTTTCATATAAAAAATAGATTTATGAAAAATATAGGTCGTCACAGATTTTTGTCCTTTTTTCGATTTTAAGAAGATACAGCAAAAATAAGATTTTCATTTAAAAAATTTATTTTTTATGAAAAATATAGGTCGTCACAAATTTTCGTCCTTTTCTCAATTAAACGCTGTTTTAAGAAGATACAGCAAAAATAAGATTTTCATATAAAAAATTGATTTTTTATGAAAAATATAGGTCGTCACAGATTTTCGTCCTTTTCTCAATTAAACGCTGTTTTAAGAAGATACAGCAAAAATAAGATTTTCATATAAAAAATAGATTTTTTATGAAAAATATTGGTCGTCACAGATATTCGTTCTTTTTTCGATTAGACGCTGTTTTAAGAAGATACAGCAAAAATAAGATTTTCATATAAAAAATCTAAGATTTTCATATAAAAAATAGATTTATAAAAAATATAGGTCGTCACAGATTTTTGTCCTTTTTTCGATTAGACGCTGTTTTAAGAAGATACAGCAAAAATAAGATTTTCATGTAAAAAAATAGATTTTTTATGAAAAATATAGATCGTCACAGATTTTCGTCCTTTTTTCGATTAGACGCTGTTTTAAGAAGATACAGCAAAAATAAGATTTTCATATAAAAAATCTAAGATTTTCATATAAAAAATAGATTTATAAAAAATATAGGTCGTCACAGATTTTTGTCCTTTTTTCGATTAGACGCTGTTTTAAGAAGATACAGCAAAAATAAGATTTTCATGTAAAAAAATAGATTTTTTATGAAAAATATTGGTCGTCACAGATTTTCGTCCTTTTTTCGATTAGACGCTGTTTTAAGAAGATACAGCAAAAATAAGATTTTCATATAAAAAATTGATTTTTATGAAAAATATAGACCGTCACAGATTTTCTTCCTTTTCTCAATTAAACGCTGTTTTAAGAAGATACAGCAAAAATAAGATTTTCTTATAAAAAATAGATTTTTTATCAAAAATATAGGTCGTCACAGATATTCGTCCTTTTTTCGATTAGACGCTGTTTTAAGAAGATACAGCAAAAATAAGATTTTCATATAAAAAATCTAAGATTTTCATATAAAAAATAGATTTATAAAAAATATAGGTCGTCACAGATTTTTGTCCTTTTTTCGATTAGACGCTGTTTTAAGAAGATACAGCAAAAATAAGATTTTCATATAAAAAATCTAAGATTTTCATATAAAAAATAGATTTATAAAAAATATAGGTCGTCACAGATTTTTGTCCTTTTTTCGATTAGACGCTGTTTTAAGAAGATACAGCAAAAATAAGATTTTCATATAAAAAATCTAAGATTTTCATATAAAAAATAGATTTATAAAAAATATAGGTCGTCACAGATTTTTGTCCTTTTTTCGATTAGACGCTGTTTTAAGAAGATACAGCAAAAATAAGATTTTCATGTAAAAAAATAGATTTTTTATGAAAAATATAGATCGTCACAGATTTTCGTCCTTTTTTCGATTAGACGCTGTTTTAAGAAGATACAGCAAAAATAAGATTTTCATATAAAAAATCTAAGATTTTCATATAAAAAATAGATTTATAAAAAATATAGGTCGTCACAGATTTTTGTCCTTTTTTCGATTAGACGCTGTTTTAAGAAGATACAGCAAAAATAAGATTTTCATGTAAAAAAATAGATTTTTTATGAAAACAGCAAAAATAAGATTTTCATATAAAAAATTGATTTTTTATGAAAAATATAGATCGTCACAGATTTTCGTCCTTTTTTCGATTAGACGCTGTTTTAAGAAGATACAGCAAAAAT
Source organism: Phasia obesa (assembly GCA_949628195.1). Lineage (NCBI taxonomy): Eukaryota > Metazoa > Arthropoda > Insecta > Diptera > Tachinidae > Phasia > Phasia obesa. The sequence continues at coordinate 94,357,176 of OX451218.1, forward strand.
AAGATTTTCATATAAAAAATCTAAGATTTTCATATAAAAAATAGATTTATGAAAAATATAGGTCGTCACAGATTTTTATCCTTTTTTCGATTAGACGCTGTTTTAAGAAGATACAGCAAAAATAAGATTTTCATGTAAAAAATTGATTTTTTATGAAAAATATAGGTCGTCACAGATTTTCGTCCTTTTCTCAATTAAACGCTGTTTTAAGAAGATACAGCAAAAATAAGATTTTCTTATAAAAAATTGATTTTTTTATCAAAAATATAGGTCGTCACAGATTTTCGTCTTTTTCTCAATTAAACGCTGTTTTAAGAAGATACAGCAAAAATAAGATTTTCCTATAAAAAATAGATTTTTTATCAAAAATATAGGTCGTCACAGATATTCGTCCTTTTTTCGATTAGACGCTGTTTTAAGAAGATACAGCAAAAATAAGATTTTCATATAAAAAATTGATTTTTTATGAAAAATATAGGTCGTCACAAATTTTCGTCCTTTTTTCGATTAGACGCTGTTTTAAGAAGATACAGCAAAAAAAAAAATTTCATATAAAAAATAGATTTATGAAAAATATAGGTCGTCACAGATTTTTGTCCTTTTTTCGATTAGACGCTGTTTTAAGAAGATACAGCAAAAATAAGATTTTCATATAAAAAATTGATTTTTTATGAAAACTATTGGTCGTCACAGATTTTCGTCCTTTTTTCGATTAGACGCTGTTTTAAGAAGAAGATTTTCATATAAAAAATTTATTTTTTATGAAAAATATAGGTCGTCACAATTTTTCGTCCTTTTTTCGATTAGACGCTGTTTTAAGAAGATATTAAAAAATTGATTTTTTATGAAAAATATAGGTCGTCACAGATTTTCGTCCTTTTTTCGATTAGACGCTGTTTTAAGAAGATACAGCAAAAATAAGATTTTCATATAAAAAATTTATTTTTTATGAAAAATATAGGTCGTCACAGATTTTCGTCCTTTTTTCGATTAGACGCTGTTTTAAGAAGATATTAAAAAATTGATTTTTTATGAAAAATATTGGTCGTCACAGATTTTCGTCGTTTTCTCAATTAAACGCTGTTTTAAGAAGATACAGCAAAATTAAGATTGATTTTTTATCAAAAATATAGGTCGTCACAGATATTCGTCCTTTTTTCGATTAGACGCTTACTTAAGATACAGTAAAAATAAGATTTTCATATAAAAAATTGATTTTTTATGAAAAATATAGGTCGTCACAGATTTTCGTCCTTTTCTCAATTAAACGCTGTTTTAAGAAGATACAGCAAAAATAAGATTTTCATATAAAAAATAGATTTATGAAAAATATAGGTCGTCACAGATTTTTGTCCTTTTTTCGATTAGACGCTGTTTTAAGAAGATACAGCAAAAATAAGATTTTCATATAAAAAATAGATTTTTTATGAAAAATATTGGTCGTCACAGATTTTCGTCCTTTTTTCGATTAGACGCTGTTTTAAGAAGATACAGCAAAAATAAGATTTTCATATAAAAAATTGATTTTTTATGAAAAATATAGGTCGTCACAGATTTTTGTCCTTTTTTCGATTAGACGCTGTTTTAAGAAGATACAGCAAAAATAAGATTTTCTTATAAAAAATAGATTTTTTATCAAAAATATAGGTCGTCACAGATTTCGTCCTTTTTTCGATTAGACGCTGGTTTAAGACGATACAGCAAAAATAAGATTTTCATATAAAAAATTTATTTTTTATGAAAAATATAGGTCGTCACAAATTTTCGTCCTTTTTTCGATTAGACGCTGTTTTAAGAAGATACAGCAAAAATAAGATTTTCTTATAAAAAATAGATTTTTTATCAAAAATATAGGTCGTCACAGATATTCGTCCTTTTTTCGATTAGACGCTGTTTTAAGAAGATACAGCAAAAATAAGATTTTCATATAAAAAATAGATTTTTTATGAAAACTATTGGTCGTCACAGATTTTCGTCCTTTTTTCGATTAGACGCTGTTTTAAGAAGATACAGCAAAAATAAGATTTTCATATAAAAAATTGATTTTTTATGAAAAATATAGGTCGTCACAGATTTTCGTCCTTTTCTCAATTAAACGCTGTTTTAAGAAGATACAACATAAATAAGATTTTCATATAAAAAATTGATTTTTTATGAAAAATATTGGTCGTCACAGATTTTTGTCCTTTTTTCGAAGAGACGCTGTTTTAAGAAGATACAGAAAAAATAAGATTTTCTTATAAAAAATTGATTTTTTATTAAAAATATTGGTCGTCACAGATTTTTGTCCTTTTTTCGATTAGACGCTGTTTTAAGAAGATACAGCAAAAATAAGATTTTCATATAAAAAATAGATTTATGAAAAATATAGGTCGTCACAGATTTTTGTCCTTTTTTCGAAGAGACGCTGTTTTAAGAAGATACAGCAAAAATAAGATTTTCATATAAAAAATTGATTTTTTATGAAAAATATAGGTGGTCATGGATTTTTGTCCTTTTTTCGTTTAGACGCTTATTGAAGATACAGCAAAAATAAGATTTTTATAAAAAAATAAGATTTTTATAGAAAAAATAAGATTTTTATATAAAAAATAAGATTTTTATATAAAAAATAAGATTTTTATATAAAAAATAAGATTTTTATATAAAAAATAAGATTTTTATATAAAAAATAAGATTTTTATATAAAAAAATAAGATTTTTATATAAAAAATAAGATAAGTGATCATGGATTTTTGTCCTTTTTTCGATTAGATGCTTATTTAAGAAGATACAGGAAAAATAAGATTTTTATATAAAAAATTGATTTTTTATGAAAAATATAGGTGGTCATGGATTTTTGTCCTTTTTTCGATTAGACGCTTATTGAAGATACAGCAAAAATAAGATTTTTATAAAAAATAAGATTTTTTTTATAAAAAAATAAGATTTTTATATAAAAAATAAGATTTTTATATAAAAAATAAGATTTTTATATAAAAAAAGATTTTTTATTAAAAATTTGGGTGATCATGGATTCTTGTCCTTTTTCGATTAGACGCTTATTTAAGAAGATAAAAATAAGATTTTTATATAAAAAAATAATATTTTTATATAAAAAATAAGATAAGTGATCATGGATTTTTGTCCTTTTTTCGATTAGACGCTTATTTAAGCAGATGCAGCAAAAATAAGATTTTTATATAAAAATAGATTTGTTATGAAAAATATAGGTGACCAAGGATTTTTTCGATTAGACGCCTATTTAAGAAGATACAGCAAAAATAAGATTTTTATCTTTTGGTTACCTACGAAAAAACTTTGGTTGTGGATTAAACATTAAATAGTTAAAACCAACCATGTTGAATTTTTTGTACGTAGTAACCATTAAATGATAAAATTTTAACCAAACCATTTTTACCGGGACCAAAATAATGTTACAAACAACTAAAATGTGTTCATCGCAACCATATATTGTTACATAGAACACAATGTGGTTTCTTTGCGTGTAGTCAGTACAATAAAGTTTACTATCTGAATAAGGCACATTGTAGCACATTGTGTTATATTCTTTTCTGCTTCTACGGTTTTCAGCTCTTTTCATTTTGTGTACTGCTCTATGTCTATTCCATGTTTTGTACTGCTCTATGTCAGGTGGCGATGCAAATTATGACTTGGGAAAGTTTCAGTTGATTGCATTTCGATTGATGTCGTTCTGATGCCTTCGCAGAACGTGCCTGATCCATCGCTATATTTGTTTTCTGATTTCCACTTAATATGTATGTATATGTGTTCATTACTGGCCATTAAATTTTCAATGTCCTTCAAAAGCAGCGGTTGTGAAAGTCTTGCAGAGCATCGAGAATGCAGCGAATCGAATTACAGGATTCAAATACAATTTTAATGAATTTAATGAAATATAGTATATTTTTTCTTTCTGGATGAAGTATATAATTAAAATAATCAAAAAATTAATTAAATATTTATCTGAAACTAATTAAAATCTAAAATTGGCGCAAAAAAATGTTTTCTGTGTAAGAAGTTGAGTTGTCTATAAGCATATCTGATCCTGGCTATACAGTTTTTGATATCCTCTCTAGAGCTTCCGCTGGTTGTTATTACGCTCCCCACCCAAATAGCAACACGACAGTACTTCCTTGTTTTGTTGCTGCTCTAGGGTGATCTGTCGCATGCTTGTTGCGTTTATTCTTAAAGCTTTTATTTTGTATATTTTTTTAAGATACAATGCTGCTATATAGTTTTCTCTATCTTACAGTTCCGACAACATATCCGAGAATTCACATAAATACTTATGTGCAGACATACATATGTATGTGTATCGTTTCATAATACAAGGCAACCATTTCATCGGATATTTTATTTTATATATTGTGTACCTGATTGTGTTTTAGTTTAGAGTATGATATATAAAACGCTTTTGAATTCCTACGCAGCCAACTGCGTTTCAGACTGTACATGAGCAGTGCCGACTTCTTCTTTACGCATGTCATGAAAGAGATTTCTTTACAATAATCACCATCAGTTTGTTTACCATCCTGAGTAATACTCCTACAATTCCTCCATTCCAACCATGTGAAGGATCATAAAATTTATGTGAAAAGAATACGAGAATTATATTTTGGTTAAATAGTAAGTGTTTACATCTGACACTAACTATTTGGAAGGTGTGCTAATTCCGAAATAAAATCATATCAAGGCTTAAGATGATTCATTTGAAAGTGTCTTAATTTTTTTTTCTTTTTTTTAATTTTAGGACTTCTTCCTTATGTTATATTTACGACTATTTTGCAAAAAAAACCTGAAATTTTATTTTATATCCTAATGTTTTTGCCTGGCTTTAGTGTCTTGCATGGCACAACTAAAATTTTCAATAACAATGAGAAACTAGAACTATGTAAGTTTATAACCATCCTTTTTCTCATTTTGCAACTTAAAAAAAAACTTTTTATTTACAGCTTCATATTTACAGTGGAACAACCCAGGCATAGCAGACTCTTTGCTTTTTTTGTTTTTATCTCTTGTTATATATTTTACGACATTTGTAGCAGTTCTTACATATCGTAGAGCCTATTATAAGTCGACACCTAAAAAGTAAGTTACTAAATATGGCGATCAAATAGTTACAACAAAAAGCATTCGTTAGCGTTTTAAAATCACGTGTTTTATTTTACCCTGTTCTGTAAATCACACAATTTTTTTCTTAAGTGATTTTAAAATTGCAAAACCACAAGAAAATTGCTAATTTTTATTGTTTTTTTTTTATTATTAAATTTCACATAATACGTAAAATAAAAGCAATCTAAAGGGCCTAGGGTAAAATTGTGGATTCGAAAAGGTTTTAAATGAAAGTAGGCGTTATTTACGGAACAATTGCAATTTTTATATTTGACAAAAGTAAAACACAAAAAAAGGTTTTTAATATAAAATATTACTGCAAAAGTGAGCAATTTTCTTATATTTTTTATTATATTATATTTTTTTATTATATCTTTTTATTATATTTTTTTTTCTTATATAAATTACGTATTTTTACTACAAAAATGATAAAAGAAGACTTCAAACTAATATTTGTTATAAAATTAACAATAAAGTACTCGCAAAAATAAGCAAGTGATTTGATATCACAAACACTTTCCTAAAAGTGGTTTTACTCGACGTGTATTTGTCATATGACTTGTCACTTTTCCATGTGTAAATTCTAAACACCTCGTGTGAACCCTTTCAAACATAACAGGTGTATTTTCCATGTTTACAATACATATGACATTTTTCATTTAGAACGTGTTCTATTTTGATGTGACAAAGCATCTGACATCCTGTAATGCCAACTTGATATTTTGCTATTTTAGGTTTTTTTGTGGTACCAAAAGCACTAAAAGCGTGGCAAAAGCACTAAGTTTCCATCTTTGCATCAGCTGTGGTTGGCAATACAAAATTGTGTGGCGGAAACATTATATATTATAGGTTATGTCAGATGTAATTACACATGTACGTTTGAAAGCAAAAATTATAAACCGTATGTAAAATGCCTATTTTAACAAACACATGAAATTACATATGGGTTATCAAACTGACAAGTCATATGACAAACACACGTCGTGTAAAACCACTTTAAGCGATTTAAAATCACGTGATTTCAAAAATTTTTGTGTGTAGAACACCTTTTAAAAGTGGTTTTACACGGCGTGTATTTGTCATATGACTTGTCACTTTTCCATGTGTAAATTCTAAACACGTCAAACATAACATGTGTATTTTCCATGTGTACAATACATATGACATTTTTCATTTAGAACGTGTTCTATTTTGATGTGACAAAGCATCTGAGATCCTGTAATGCCAACTTGATATTTAAGATTTTTTGTTGTACCAAAAGCACTAAAAGCGTGGCAAAAGCACGGTTGGCAATACAAAACTGTGTGGGGGAAAAATTATATATTATAGGTTATGTTAGATGTAATTACACATGTACGTTTGAAAGCAAAAATTATAAACCGTATGTAAAATGCATATTTTGACAAACACATGAAATTACATATGGGTTATCAAACTGACAAGTCATATGACAAACACACGCCGTGTAAAACCATTTGAAGTGATTTCAAATCACTTTGATAAAAAGTGATTTTCAGAACAGGCCTATTTTATTAAAAATATTTTTTTTTTATTTTAAAATCAATTTCAGAGTTCAAAATTTAGCCTCCGTTTGTTATCCATACGATGATGATCGAGTGGTCAAAGAAAAAGTTCGTATATCCAATATGAGCATAGACTCTTGTAGAGCCCAAATAGTTTTAGTGGATCAATTGGAGAGTGTATTGCCGAAGATAGGGAATCGCGTTAATACAATATCTTTTAACATAAATAAGTAAGTATTTGGATTTTGTACAAATGGATTCTTGTTATTTAGAATATAATATATGTATGTATTTTCTGCATCGCTATATCCTTGTTCAGTATTTTTATCATCTATAGTGTTAAGTTGCAAACATCATTTACATATTTAATTAACCAAACTCAAATAATAGAAAACAAGAATTTTTTTATTAAATTTAGGATGTTTCCATCATCTGCTGTTAGTTGGTTTGAACGAAGTCTACCTTTTCTCAAAGCTTTCTTATTGTGTATGAGTTTTTCTTTAGTCACTAAAGAAAAACTCATACTCAAACGCAGTGTAAGACTAAACCCTACAAGAAATGGTTGATTGAAACTAACACATGAACAATGAAAACTCATACATAAACAAAAATAAAAAATGAATGTGAGTAGCAGAGTTGAATTTTTTGTAAAATACAACTCTGCCACTGTAAGTTGAGTCCAAGGCGAATTCATACCAGGTGGAGTCGATAGCCCAGCTGATTGTTTTTTGCTCTCGTTTTTTGCTAATGTCTTGTCAAAAAATACATTGTTTCATATCTGCTAATCTAATGTCAAAGTTGTTGTTTTGTTGTAGTTGTTGTCCTACTGCTCACACCTGGTATGAATTCGCCTTGGTTGAGTCGTAAATTGTAAAATATATCCGTGTGTTTTTAAAATATTAAAATAAATATGAAATATGAATAGAAAATAAATGTGAAAAGTAGTTTGGTACATAAAAAAGTTATTAAAAATATATAATGTGTTAACATGGAGTCGCCAGCATTCTTTCCTTGACGACCCTTGTAGCTGCTGAAGAGGTAGAGCTGAAATTAAAGACAGCAAATTTCACTCAAGCAATAGTAACTAATTCAAATTTTTACTTTATTATTTTGTTCTACACAGACTACATGCATATTTGTATAAGCTAAAATCAACGTCGGGGAATACTGCTGACGTACAAAAATGTTTGCCTCATTTTTGTACCATGCCCTTAATAACGTGATGGTAGCTCTGTTCTACGCAATGAGAAAAAATTTCTCATCAGTGACACTCAAAAGATTACTCAATTGATGGTCACTGTTCTTGTAGGGAAGCTTAGTCTTACACTGCGTTTACATTTGACAATCCTGTTAAGACAATGCATACACACTTTTTCACAAATACATGCACATTAGTTTAATTACTTTACTTTTAACCGACTTCAAAAAAGAAGGAGGTTATCAATTCGTCTGAATGTTGCTTTTTAACCAACTTAAAAAAAGGAGGTATCAATTCGTCTGAATGTTGCTTTTTAACCGACTTCAAAAAAGAAGGAGGTTATCAATTCGTCTGAATGTTGCTTTTTAACCAACTTAAAAAATGGAGGTATCAATTTGTCTGAATGTTGCTTTTTAACCGACTTCAAAAAAAGAAGGAGGTTATCAATTCGTCTGAATGCTGCTGTTTTTTATGTTTGTGCCCGCAGAACTCAGTCATTTCTGAACCGATTTTAAATTTTTTTTCTTTATTAGAAAGAATATGCTTACAGATTGGTCCCATTTTAAAAGAAGTTCAGAATTTTGAAAACTAAAGGGTGTCCCCATACATACGTGTATTATGAAACGTACCGTGTCTAATGAACCGTAGAGGTCACCATTTTAAAATTTTAAAAAACTGCGTATCACTATAGCTGCCAATAACAGAAATTAATAAAAAAAATAAACTTAAAAATTAAAGGGTGTCCCCATATGTAACGTCAATTTAAATATATGAACGATTTGAACCATTGTAGACAATCACTTGAAAATCTTTATAATCAGAAATTAAATATTTATAATTAGAAGTTAAAGGGTTTCCCAATAGTTGATGTAATTTGATGTATATGGCAAAACTTTTTAACCGTAACAGAGAGATGGTTGAAATTTACAACGAACCTGTATATCTAAGTCCGCTATAATATCAAGTATACAATTTTAATTTGGAAACTAAATGATGTACCCATAATTTATGTAATTTGACCCATCTAGCTCTATCTTTTGAACCGTTATAGACAAATACTTGAAAATTAGACAGAATCTTCACTACTATGTCCGGTATAATAACATTTATAAATATTTAAAATTATAAAGGGTGTCTCAATAGTTGTTGTAAATTGATGCATATGGCCAATCTTTAGAACCGTTATCGACAGACATTTGAAATTTACAAAGAACCTGTCCTTTAAAATAAGTGTTTAATTTAAAATTGTACATTAAAGGGTGTCCCAATAGGTGACATTATTTAACCTATATGGCCCTATCTTTGGAACCGTTACTTTTTATTACTGTGTCAGTAATAATAAGTGTAAAAAAAATAAAGGGTGTCCTTATATCTGACGTAATTGTCGTATATGGCTTTATCTTCTGAACCGTTATGGATAGACATTTGAATATACAGAAAGTATATTACTATGTCCGTTAGAGCAACAAGTATAAAATTATTTGATTTGGGTACTAGTTCTTCCAGATTATTTCCTCTTTAATTTTTAGTTTAGATGCACTTATATTTAATTTGAAGTCGGTTTTTTTGCAAGAATTATTAAACAATACATCTCTCAAATGGTTTCCCCCCAACCAGTTGACACACTGGTTGAGTAGTTCTTTGAAGTTGTCCATTACTTTACCTAGTCATGTCAGATGAAATGGCTTCAACTTCTCGTGTTATCACTTCTTTTAGCGTTTTTAAAGTTTAAGGACGATGTTCGTTTACATTGGATTTCCAATAGCCCCAGAGAAAAAAATCAAGGCGTTAGTTCCAGCGAGTTAAGTATTATTAGGAAATCACAATTTTTAAGAAACTGTTCCACGGTAACCGCTGTTTTTATTGCCATCCTTGCTTCGTACTTCCACAAAATTACTGCCGCTTTTTGAGACGGTTTAATATGCAAACTGCCGAAAATTACACCATCAACCTCATCGGCCCCATTATTTGCAGGTGAAATTGCAGTGTTTAAGGGTGAAAACGGCACGTATGCATTTTTCGTCTGCTTAATGTTACTTTCTAATCGGGGAGTTATTTCTGTGGGACCCTGTAGCACATCTATATATAGAAGTGTACACTTTGATTTCACCACTAACTGAGGGGATGGTCTGTAAATGGTTTGTGTTAAGTTTGCACGAAATCGGCCCAGTGGTTCCGGAGATATGGCATTTACATTTTCCTATATATTTCTATATTTTCCCATATATTTCCTATACTCCTATACTCGTATATCGTAATGTCTTATGTGTATAATGACATTCGGTCTTTCTAATTGGAATGTTCAGCTGAATCTTTTCAGTCGTTGCTTCGATCGTCATTTTATTTGTGCGCTGACCATTCGATTTTTCACTTGCTATACACATGCATTGTATCATAGGTATGTGTTACTTTTTTCTTTGCGTTTCCTTAATCACCTCCTCGATTGGTTGAACCCGATATGTGATGCTGTTGTTGAGATGTATGCAAATGCTTTGTCGCGAAAATATAATTGTTTCTGCTCTGTTGAGAGTGAACCTACAGGGGGATACAAAACCGAAAAAGGTTAATCGTTTCGCAAGCACTTAGAAGGGCTCTAAGGGTGGACCCAGGCAACGCCGGGTAAAATACACTAGTTGCATAAATAAATTGATTTTTAAAAAAAAAATTGTCTACTTTTAGCAGCAGATAAGTTTATCTACTAAAACAGTTAAACAATTGAAAAGAAAAATGGGCATCAATTTGGTCGTCGGTCGTCGGCATAAACAATATAAATAAACCAATCGCAGAGTTTTATACACACTTCGAATTTTATCAACGCACTGATTTTGCTTATCTTCATATTCACAATTGTATTTTATTTTTTCAACCAAGGCATATTTAACAAGGGAGAGGAAATATAAGCAACAAATTTTTTAATTTTTTTTTTTTTTTAATATGGGTTTTGACAGTAATATCTATTTTTAACCGACTTCAAAAAAAGAAGGAGGTTATCAATTCGTCTGTATGTTGCTTTTTTTTTGTATGTTTGTGCCTTCATAACTCGGTCATTTCTGAACCGATTTTCAAAATTTTTGCACTATTACAAAGGTTATGGCTACAGATTGGTCCCATTTTAAAAGAAGTTCAAAAGTTTAAAAATTAAAGGGTGTCCCCATACAACATACATGTTTTTTACGTGTATTATGAACTTTATAGGTCACCAATTTAAAATTAAAAAAAAGTGCGTATCACTGTAGCTCCCAATAATAAAAAGTAATTAAAAAATAAAATTAAAAATTCAAGGGTGACCCCATAGGTGACTTAATTTCACCTTTATTCTCCTATCTTTTGAACCGTTATAGACATACTCTTGAAAGTTGCACAGAGTGTTCGTTACTATGTCTCTTATAATAAGTATAAATATTTAAAATTAGAAATTAAAGGGTGTCCCATTAGTTGGTTTATTTTGATATATATATGGCCAAACTTTTGAACCGTTGTAGACAGACAGTTGAAATTTACAAAAAACTTGTATTGCTAAGTCCGCTAAAATAACAAGTGTAAAATATGAATTTGGAAATTAAAGGGTGTCCCAATAGTTAATGTAAAAGTAATATATATGGCCAATTTTTTCAACTGTTATAGATAGACAGTTGAAATTTACAAAGAACCGCTATTACAACAAGTATAAAATTTGGATCTATATTTACATTATTGATGTAATTACATTATTGATGTAATTTGACCATTATGTCCTCATCTTTGGAACCGTTATAGACAAACACTTGAAAAATATACAGAATGTTCACTACTATGTCTGGTATAACAACAAGTATAAATATTTAAAATTGGAAATTAAAGAGTGTCCCAATAGTTGATGTAATTTGAGGTATATGGACACAAAGTTAAAATTTAAAAATAATCTGTATGACATAGTCCTCCTTAAAAAGTATTTATATTAAAATTTTAATTTAAAGGGTGTCCCAATAGGTGACGTCATTTGATATATATGACCATATCTTTTAAACAGTTATTGATAAACACTTAACAATTAGACAGAATATCCATTAGTATATCTGTTATAATAAGTATAAATATTTAAAATTGTAAATTACAGGGTGTCGCAATAGTTTATGTAATTTGATGTATATGACAAAACTTTTAAACCGCTACAGATAGACGGTTGAAATTTACAATGAACCTGTATTGCTACGACCGCAATAGTTACCGTCTTAAAGAAACATGATTTTAAGTTTGTCTGTTTTGAAGTCGGTTTTTTTTTTGCAAGAATTATATTTTCTCTTAAAATACATGATTAATGTCAAACTCCATATAAAAAAATTGAAAAAATTTCTCTTTAATATTAGCTCCGCCTTGTGCTTTCACCTGGTTAAATATGCCTTGTTTTTAACGAATATTCAAAACGAAAAATTTTTTATTCGTCCCAGTAGCGTTTCAAAAACAATCGCCAAAGTAGAAATACGTAAATTTGATTCAAGAAATTCTAACAACTTATTATTCTTCAACGCATTTCATTATAATTTTTATCTACACTTTTTTAAATAAGACTCTTAGACATAAATAATAGACAAAAATTTCAATTATTTTCTCCACCCAGGCACTGTTGTTTGGGTATTTACGGTTCGAATCATTCGGGAAAATCTCACATACTCAAACAACTTGTGGGCGAAGATGGTTATTGGTTTGGTGAAGTTTACATAGGCGGCTTTAATTGTAAAAAGCAAATGAGCAGAGCCCTTAAGCACGTCGGTTATTGTCCACAAAATAGGGGTTTTAACAGCCTTCTAACCGCAGGAGAATTGCTAACCTATTTTTTAAATCTTTACGGCATACAAGAATCAAAACTTTTAGATCATATACGCAATCTATCTATTGCGTTTCATTTACGCAAACATATAAATTCTGCAATTGGAAATTTACCGGAAAATATAAAACGCAGGATAAATGTGGCCGTAGCATTAATTGCTCGCAAAAGAATTTTAATATTGGATGAGCCCACAAGGGGTTTACCGGCTTTTGACCGAATCCTAATATGGAATATACTTAAATTCTGTCGCAGTTTAAACAACACAGTTATTTTTACTACAAGTGAATCATTAGAATTAAAGGAATTGGCGGATATTGCGCTGATTGTAAATGATGGAGAAATGTTATGTTATGACAATCCTCACAATTTGGAGTACCAATATAATGCCGGTTTCTCTTTGGAGATCAAACTCTTTGCAGATGGTTTAACAACGGAAGAAGTGGAAGAAAAGTATTGAAATTTTAAAAGTTATATATTTTTTTTTGTTAATTTTCTTTTATTATTTTCAGTTTAAATATTGATGTGGAAAATATTAACCGTTTTGTAAAGGTCTTTCATGAGGAAACAGAGTTGTTGTAAGTTAAAAATTTATTTTAATAAAGATTTGGTCCGTGATCTCATTTTTAGCGTTGCGTATACAAAAGGTAAAAACATAACCCTATTGTTTTCGCTACAATGTCTGTCCGACTGTCCTTTTGTTAGCGCCTTTCACCTCTGAAACTGTAACAGGTAGACTCATGAAATTTTAATTTGGTGGATTTTGACTTATTTTACCATCTGACGATCTTGTTTTCTCTGGACGACCACTAGGTAATACCTGAATTGCTATTTACAGCATTTTTCAGGAGAAATCTGGATGCAACACGACATACCGTTAATTTTATTAAATATCCATCTAACGCATAGAGGAAGGGAATCCCCCATAGTCTTAATAATGGCAATTTGGCTATAATATGAATTTAATAATATACACTTTTTAACCTCGAAAGAGAAGGAGGTTATCAATTCGTCTGAATGTTGCTTTTTTATGTATGTTAAAATATATAAAATTTTTTTTCTTTATTTGAAAGGTTATTCTTTCAGGTTGGTCCCGTTTAAAAAAAAACAGTTCATTATATTAAAAATTAAAAACAAACATGTTTTTTGTAAGAACCGTAAAGGACATCAAATTAAAATTTTAAAAAATTGCGTGTCGCTATAGCTCCCAACCACAGAAATGAATAAAAAAAAATAAATTTAAAGGGTGTCCCCATAGGTGACGTAATTTGACCTATTTGGGACTATCTTTTGAACCGTTATAGACAAAACCTTGAAAATTTGACAGAATGTCGACTACTATGACCGTTATAATAAAATGTATAAATATTCCAAATTTTAAATTAAAAGGTGCTCCAATAGTTCATTTAATTTGATGTATATGGCCATACTTTTGATTAGTTGTACACAGACCGCTGAAATTTACAGCTATAAGAAAAAGTATAAAATTTAAATTTGGAAATAAAAGGGTGTCCCAATAGTTAATGTAATATGTGGCCAAACTTTTGAACAGTTATAATAGACAGACAGCTGAAATTTACAAGGAACCTGTATTTCAAAGTCCACTATAGCAAGTACACAATTTTAATTTAGAAATTAAAGGGTGTCCCCATATATTATGTAATTTAATCTATATGGCCCTATATTTTGAACTGTTAAACACAAACAATTGAAAATTAGGCAGAATGTCCGCTACTTTCTCTGGTATAATAACAATTATAAATATTTGTAACTATAATGTAAAAGGTGTCCCAATAGTTCATGTAATTTCATATATATGGCCAAACTTTTGAACCGTTATAGACAGATAGTTAAAATTTATAATGAATCTTTGTGGCCAAGTCCTCTATAACAACAGGTCTTTAATTTAAAATTGTAAATTAAAGGGTGTCCCAAAAGGTGATATTATTTGATCTATGTGACCCTATCTTTGAAACCGTTATAGACAGAGGCTTGAATGGTGTCCCCATAAAAGACGGATGGTGGTGAAAATAGCTTAACTTTTGAACAGTAATAGGGAGAGGCTTGACATTCACATAGTCTTTAGTTTTTTCCCTCTAATTTTGACGCATCTTTTATTTGGTTTAAATCTAATTCTTACAGATAACTTCTTACATTTTTAGTTTAGAATTAGTGCCCTTCTATCTGTTTTGAAGTCGTTTTTTTTTTTTGCAAGAATTATGTAGGTAACTTTTATTCGTAAAGCAATAATTAACTTACTTTCAGAGTTAAATTATTAAGTTGCATTTTTTTGGTCGCTAAAATTATTCGCTGTTACCAATAAATATTAAATTTTTTGTAAGTCTGATGTCAGGGTTCGCGCTACAAGCGAAGCTATAATAAAACATGTCAGAGTGAGAGCGAAGCTTAATGCGAGTTCATGCTACAAAGCAGTTTGTGTAATGCTTGGTAGCGCCTTCTAGCTTCTACTCTTTTCTTAGTTTATTTATGCTTCAATAACTTTTTTGTAGATGTATCAGGGATGGGAAACGAAATTTTCAAGTTGTACCAACCGGCTTTTAAAATTGTACTTTTTTTACTGAAATTGTACCAAATTTTGGTTGTGAATTTAAATTAATATTTTTATCGGATAGCGAGTTATTTGACAATCACACTATTGTGTGCGTAGATACGGTAAGTAGTTACTGGCTACTAACATAATTAGTCTTAGCATGCAAGTGTTAAACTTAAGTTAGCACCAGTATTCGGAAGTCTTCTGAGATTGTAATGAAATTAAAACAAAATAGAAAAGATCTTACATTTGCCAACGTTTTTCGGGATATCGCTCCCCTGGTAGCCTTTCTAAACTGTCGATACAAGGGTTGAATAATTAAAAATATCTAAAATATATTTTAAGGTTTTGTACTCGTACCTATATGCACGTATTTTCGATAGATTCGTCATTATTTTCATTTCTTTCACTATATATACTATTTATTCCGATACGTTTTAGGGAGAATTTTTCCGTTTTCTCCACAGGCAACTAAAATATTTGAAACTGACCGAAAATTAGTATTTTTATCAAAGATTTCTGATAAGGGAAAAAGCTCGTTTCAGGATAATTTTTACGTCAATAAGCATAATTGCCGTATTTGGAGTGGGGTATCGATCCTTATTGCTTTTGAAAGCAAAGAGCTGCCGTTATAGTGCATGGCGACCGATATCGAGCCATGCTGACTGCATTTTTGTTTTCAAAAATAAATCAGCGAAACATCAACGACATTTGGTTCCAACAAGACGGCGGAACTATACATACAGCGCGCTTAACAATAGATTTTTTGCAAAATTTAGTAAATTCAGTAAAAACTTTTTTTGCAGAAGTAGTCCAATTCAGTGGCCCTCGTTCGAGCGATTTAACGCCTCTGCATTACTTTTTATGGGGTTCTGTTAGACATTGGTTTAAGCCGACAAAGCACTGGCAGCCAATATTAAAGTAACCATAAACACCATACGGCGATATTTATTGGAAAATGTAGTAACAAATTGGACTGGTCGAATGAATCATGTAAATCGTAGCCGCGGTGGACAAAAGCCGGAATAATTTCATTCCAACAAAGTCTTTAGGTTAAGTTAAGTTCTCATGCAGCTAGAAAAAACAGCCGTTACAAATGGATGGCTCGTAG
Organism: Phasia obesa; assembly: GCA_949628195.1. Classification (NCBI taxonomy): domain Eukaryota; kingdom Metazoa; phylum Arthropoda; class Insecta; order Diptera; family Tachinidae; genus Phasia; species Phasia obesa. The sequence continues at coordinate 94,373,478 of OX451218.1, forward strand.
AGATATGTATGAGTGTATTAGCATTCCCGAAAACAATTCAACCAAAAGCAAGTTTAGAATATAACTGCAGATACAAAACATTAATACAAAAGCTTTAAAGCAGGCCAAATTACTTTTGATATTTGCATTTCTATTTTAAAGACATTAAACATTTTTCATTCCAGATGTCGTTCCGGTAACGTGGTCAAATACTATATACCTGTTGAAGACGTAGTATACTCATATATTTTTGGAATAATAGAAAAAAGTCGTAATCGCCTTAATATTGCCGACTACACTCTAGGGCCATATTCATTAAACAAAGTATTAAAAATTTTGCTTAAATATCGCAAAGAAAAAAGACGTTTTGATGTAACACGTGTGAGCGCATTAAAAGATCCTAAAACTTTGCCAAGAAGAATTTAAATGGCGAATGACATTATGATATTTTTATGTGCATACATATAATTTTTTTTAATTATTAATAATTTTATTTGTTTAATTTTTGTTTAAAATTATTGCTTAACTCAGTTATGCGCCATATGTTTTTTCTGTTTGAAGCATAAGTGCTGTTTTATTGAAAACAAAATTTAACGGTTTAATTTCAGTGAAGTGTTATTTAAGTCTTCACCCTATTTCGCACATTTATTATTATCGATTATTTTTGTATTTTTTTTTTTTTTATATAATATATAATTTACGTCTTAAATAATAATACAAATAAAAATTTATTCAAACAAAACTATTGTTTTTATTTTTCTGGCGTATTATAAGATATTAAATATATACAGTGTTGGAAAAATTTATAGGAACAACCAAATTTATTTTTTTTTGTTATTTTTTTTTCGATAACATAACAATTTTTTTCGTTATAAAAGTTTATAAGCATACCAGGTGTGAGCAGTAGGGCTATAAAAGTTTTTAAAAGAAACACAACTGTAAAATTTTAAATTACACAGGGCTACACAAATAAATTTTTTTGCAACGTAGCTTTTTGGAATGAATTCAAATACAAGGGATTACAGAATTCTCAGCCTATAAGCCATATAACAATTTTTGACTAGGGTTCTCGGCTATAAACCTTTATGTTTAAAATGAAGGAGGTGGCATCAAAAAATAGTATGAATCCAGCAAAAAAAAACATTTAATTGCCACAAATGTCTGAATGTATCCAAAACTACAGCACAGATTGAAAAATGATATAAGTAAGACTGACAAAAAAGTGTAGTGACTCAATATGAAGGTAAATTATAAATCGGGACTCCATAAGGAAGCGGTCTACTTTGATATTCCCCCTATATTAATATAATATATAATAAGGTGTGACAATTTAGATGCCGATTTTTTAACTAATTTGTAGATACTTCTTTCAGGTTATGTTCATTTATGTGTAAGACATACTCAATTTTTGACAGCACGCTTTATCTTGAGAACCAAAGCCAATTCAAAAAAGGCTATGAACAAATTCAAATAAATTATGACAAATAGATCCCGTGCCGCAGAATCATTGTTGCTCTGTGTTAGCTTTGGCTTTGACTCGACAACAATCTGACAAATACAGTCCTGTCATGGCTACGCCCAACCGCATACTACTAATTTTTAAGGTGTAAAACTTTCAATTGAAATAATATGTATACTGAATCTACTTATTTTCATACGAAAAATGGCTTTATTACAAGAACAACTTGTTATTAGCGTTTGAATAAAAAATCGAAAATACGCGGCTAGCCCCGTTGTAGCTCATTTGAAAATGAATTTGAGAATGTAGTCGTTGTGGCTGACCCAGTTGTAGTTCATTTTCAGCATTTTTTATCACGGCAATGGTCTTACAATTCGTCAAAAGTTGCTAATCTGTCACCATTAATCGATAACTACGCGTAACCTAAAAGAAAATAACACAAAAGCGTAAAATCGTCCGATTTTCTATATCAATTGACTGAAGCATTGCAAAAAATTAGGAATTCGTAAAATGTTTCCTTAAATATGGACCAACGTTTCCGCCGGCCTATAAAGCGCATCAAAGAATAATTTTTTGTGGATGTTACCTAGATTTTAATAACTTGGATTTTCCTGACTTCAAATGTAGCAGTTTTGCTTTGAGTCTCATCACTAAAAATATATTGCGATAAAACCATTCATTGAACAATGATTTTCAAAATGAAATAAAATTAAGAGTTGCCAGATTCCAGAACCGTAATAGTTTTATCCCTGTCAGAAAACTCTAATAGCCCATTCAGGCTGCCACGAAATTAAGTAATTTCGAGTTGAAATTACGAACGAAATCTAAAGTGTTCATACTGGGCTTTTTGACATTTGAGTTGATTTCGCAAACAGCTGATCACGCTTATTTGCATTTGTATAATTTAATTCTTTTGCAAGAAGCTTTCGCACAACACTTTCGCATTGATTTAAAGTATACACGAATATTAAAAACAACACTACAACAAAATTAATGTACAATTATGTACATTTCCATTATTTTATTTGGCTTTTAAATTTTTTTTTTAAACCAAACGGACTTTCTAGGTTGTAAATATGCTCATGGTTGCAAAAAAGGTATCTTTTTCTACAAAACCAGCGTTGTCTATCGTAATTTCAAGTTAATTTCGACGAAATTAAGTAGAATGAGTTAATTTGGGCAATGGTAAAATGTATGCGAAATTACGTAATTTCAACTTGATTTCGGGCGAAATCACAAAATCACTTAATTTCGTGGCAGCCTGAACGGGTTTTAAGAAAACAACCCTTAGAACGCGGACGCTAAAATCTGTTTCGCCATTAGTTGTACCAGCTGAATAGCATTCATATTATTTTGCATCACTATGAAAATTAATGCTATAGCTTTTACGCCGCGAAGGTGTTAAAAAATATAAAATGGATATAATTTAAGTTATTTCTTTCTTTTGTTTTATGTTTCTTTTTTTTTGTGGAGCTACTTTCAGGTCTATCTAGCGATTTTATCTCTATTTGTTAAGCAAGCAATATGATACGATCGTGGAACACAAGCGACAGTCATTTATAACCTACTAATACTTTTTAGCTTTAGTTCGTTCTTATAAATCCAGCTATAATAATGACCCAACCAACCAGAAATCTATACATATAGTAACTCATTTCCAATCTGTCTGTGTTCGCATCACGTTAAAACTACTAGATGGATTTTAACAAAATTTTATGTGGAGATACCTTAGAATCCTGATTCCAATATAGGATACTTTTTTCCCGCAAAAATATCTTATTTTCTTATCCAAGAGAAAGTGGAGAAAAAGCAGTGAAAGTGCGCAGTTATTTTAGCAAAGATGAAACCCTTTAGTTAATACATAACCCACAATTTTAGCGGTTAGTGCTTCAGTTATGGTTTATGTATTTACTTATTTTAGCAGGAGCAACTTTATATAAATACATAAACCATAACTGAAGCACTAAAAAAGTAAGGGTCTTTGGTGTGGATTGCTTTCAAAGCAAAATCGAACAAAATATTGCAAGGACGGTGGCGAAGTGGCGGGCACAGCTAGTACAATAAAAAACTGCAAATAATTTTTCGTCCCAATTCATTTTTCCAACACTGTAATTAGAGATATTTTTTTCTTATTGTTCTATTTAGTTACATCGTTAGCTGAAATGCCGGTGATTTATTGCGTATTTCGATTCAAAGAATCTCTCGAATTTGTATGACTTTAAAATTGTGTTTCGAAAAAAAAAAATTCGAATCGAAATACGCAGTAACCTCCTAGGACAAAGAAGAAGTAACATTCAATTGATTTTCTAATTTAGAATTCTTTATTTTTATGAAAGAAATTTAATAGTCAGTGAGAACATAAGTGATCTTGATAATTATAATCAATAACAAATCAATTTTGAAATTTCTGTGGTTCTGCATTTCAGCTAACGATATATATGTAGCTACAGATTTAATGTTACTAGATATACATATGCATGTATGTGTTTAGACTTAAATTAATTAAAATTCTTTTTTAACACAATTTTTTTTTTTTTTTCATAAATTTTAAACAAAAGATAATTGATTTAAAACTTAAACTAAGTTTAGATTATAACTTAAATAAAATTATTTTGTAGTTTTAACAAAACCATAAATAAGTACACGCACAGAAGAAATTTATAACAATTCAGAGGCAAAAAGTTTATTAGAAAAACATTTTTATTTTTGTATTACATTTGCTTGGAATTTCAAATTTAAATATAAAACAAAACCGCCAACTCTGAAATAGGAATGAAATTGGATTATCCAAAAGTAAAAGATAAATAAAACATTTTAAAACTTCGGTTGAGAAAACATCTTAAACAAGAGCCCCCACGCAAACCCCTAAGGGTCTGTGAGCACACACAATCTTAACAAGAATCGAAATTTTAATACAACAGTAGCAGACCAGCTTTCAACAAGGTAGATTTGTGGCACTTTGCTAAATATTTAGCAAACTAATGCATTTTCATTTTAACCACTTTTTTTGGTTGGGGGCCTTTGTTGTTAAACTTGAACGACTATATGAAAAAGTGGGTAGAAAAAAAGAGTTTGATTTGCAAAGGGTTGAGTAATGCGATTTATACAAACAAGCTTTTATTGTTGTATAACTGACATACTTTCCGGCAACTGCAGTGTTTTGCGTTTTGAACAATCGATAACTAATAAATTCAGTCTAAAATCAAGATCAGAAGATTCGGGATCAATTGTTTTATTATCTGCATCCTAAAGGTATGCTATAGTTTTAGTAAGTTTATTAAAGTAGTAGGAACTAAAATTTATCTTTTTTTTACACAAAAAGTCTGAATGGCTACTCTTTGAGCAGGAATTCTATAGGTGAAAGTTGAAAATTACGACTGAAAGTGGTAAACTAAACATCGGTTGTGAGGCCAAAAATTTCATATAGTTACATTATTAGTGAGAGGCAGTTAGAACATAAAGTATTTTTAAACTTCCTTCTAAGTTATGAAAAATGATTTCGCTGATGAACTGAGGAGATTGTGAATTCTGCAAGAAACTCTTAGATGTGTGAAAAAAATGTGAAACCACTAATCAGGCACCGCTCGAGATTGCAAAGCTGTCTCTCGTTGGCTGGGCAAACGATTTAAAGATGGATAAGACGATATCGCAAGATGCAAACTTAATGATGAGATCAGACTTATTATGGAATCGGGTGACGATTTTGCAAAAAGTTTTTTTCTTTAGCTTTGTGTTCAGAAGGCCAAAATACTTCAAAAAGGAACGTGGCAAATCTGTGCAGAAACATTTTTTTTTTTACGTTGGTCAGAAAAATTGTTCTGGTGAACACGGGCGGTACCTAGCAATTATACTTAACTCAATTAAGTTGTAGATTTTTGGGACCTTTTTATAAAACAAACTTAAATTTTTCTAAAAGAAACGAAGAATATTTTTTTAACTCTAATAGCTTATGAGTTACATAGTGCTACAAAATTTGTTAAGCATTTAAATCTTTTGAAACATAATATTTACTATAAATTTATTTAATTTATTAAATTTTAGAAAAATACTGAGGAAATCCATTTTGGATAACCATGTTCATGGTTATATAATGGGTGATTTTTTTGAGGTTAGGATTTTCATGCATTAGTATTTGACAGATCACGTGAGATTTCAGACATGGTGCCAAAGAGAAAGATGCTCAGTATGCTTTGACATTTCATCATGAATAGACTTACTAACGAGCAACGCTTGCAAATCATTGAATTTTATTACCAAAATCAGTGTTCGGTTCGAAATGTTCAAATGTGACAAATTTTGTTCAGCGATGAGGCTCATTTTTGGTTGAATGGCTACAAAAATAAGCGAAATTGCCGCATTTGGAGTGAAGAGCAACCAGAAGCCGTTCAAGAACTGCCCATGCATCCCGAAAAATGCACTGTTTGGTGTGGTTTGTACGCTGGTGGAATCATTGGACCGTATTTTTTCAAAGATGCTGTTGGACGCAACGTTACGGTGAATGGCGATCGCTATCGTTCGATGCTAACAAACTTTTTGTTGCCAAAAATGGAACAACTGAACTTGGTTGACATGTGGTTTCAACAAGATGGCGCTACATGCCACACAGCTCGCGATTCTATGGCCATTTTGAGGGAAAACTTCGGAGAACAATTCATCTCAAGAAATGGACCGGTAAGTTGGCCACCAAGATCATGCGATTTGACGCCTTTAGACTATTTTTTGTGGGGCTACGTCAAGTCTAAAGTCTACAGAAATAAGCCAGCAACTATTCCAGCTTTGGAAGACAACATTTCCGAAGAAATTCGGGCTATTCCGGCCGAAATGCTCGAAAAAGTTGCCCAAAATTGGACTTTCCGAATGGACCACCTAAGACGCAGCCGCGGTCAACATTTAAATGAAATTATCCTCAAAAAGTAAATGTCATGGACCAATCTAACGTTTCAAATAAAGAACCGATGAGATTTTGCAAACTTTATGCGTTTTTTTTTTAAAAAAAAGTTCTCAAGCTCTTAAAAAATCACTCGTTAGTTGAAATATAGTTATATTTTTTGGGCTCCCGAGGTTCACTAGCTTTTTTTCAAATGAGTAACATAACTTTAAAATCGGTAACCACAAAATAAAAATAATTTTTGGCCGCCTTTTCAAAATATATACCACAGGCGGCGCCATCGGAAAACGTTCAGTTTTAAAAACTTTTTAAAAACGAAATGAATGACCATAATAGGGTTTTGGTGCAGATAGTTCACATATTACTGTTTTATTTATCTTGACTGCATCGCACAGTGGTTTAAAAACTTTTTATTTTAGAAATAATTCGGTAGCTCATGAAACACTTAAAGATATATACATATCGTCATATAAAACGTAAAACCATGTAACTACACTTTTTTCAATTTTATAGGAGTGGGAAGAAGCTTATTAAATATTTAAGTAAGCAACCTGAAAAAAGTGTCTTCAAAACTTGCATAAAATTAACAGACTTACCTATATTTTGACAAAATATTAAGTTTGTAGGAACGTGCCTATTCACATGGTACACAAATTTCAATAAAAAACCCCAATTTTGAAATATTTGTTACTTACATGGTTTTACGTTTCATATGACGTTATTTTGCATTTTTACATAGAAAATGACGAAAAAACTTCATTAAGAGTCAAGTTTTGTGGATCTCCTCTATAATGGTATATGACTTCTATATAAATGTTTAGTAAATTTTTTTTTTCGGTTTGCATATTATTTAAATGATAAATGGTTAGGTTAGGAACAATGATTATTTCAGTAATGGCAAATCCATTCGAGGACCCGGAAGGTCCATTGTTATTTCCTTCAGCTAAACTAAAACCAAACCAAAAGGGAAAATAGAGACTAAAAGTCGGGGCACATAGAATCCGTCATACGTTATACGTAGTCTTTTTCAACGTAGGAAAAAGTTGAAACACGGGTTTTCTTATGAGCGTTGTCACAAACAGTACGTTTCCGTCAGTACGTTGGGCAACTTTTAACTTTTGACGTACACTGAGAGCAGTTGAGAGCTATAAATTGGCTTCTCTTTATTTCTTTCTCTCTCAAAATTAAATTTTTGTGTTGAGTGCAAGGCGAATCCATACCAGGTGGAGTAGATAGCCCGGCTGATCGTTTTTTGCTCTCGTTTTTTCTGGAACTTATCAATCCTTCAGGCCTTCCTGCTTTGTTTTTTTAATCAGGAACTTTACAATAAATATTAAATTTTGTCTCAAAATTGCCTATGTTTAATTTGGGCTGAAGGGACCCTATTTTTTATAGGTTGGGTTGAAAATATTTTCAAAAAATTTACTAGTACATTTACTAGCAAAAAAACCATACCATCCTTTTAAGAAAAACCCTGGGGTCTAATCACCGCATTCGATATCGAGTAAATTCTGTCTAAATTTTTCATTTTGGTATCATGGCACTCGATATCGAGCAATAAAAAAAAGTTTGATCGATCAAGTTTTCATTCGATACGTCTGTGCTAATCGTATGCATATAAATTTAATTCTTTAGCGCCAAAAAGTTATTATATTTTGCTTTACAAGTTTATTTAACACAAAAATAATTATTTTTATAAAAAAAATCATTTCCATAGATGTAATATGCAAAAAATTTAAATTTGACAAAATATAAACCATACGAAAGAGGAATTGGAAAAATTAATAAAATCTTGGAAAAACTTAGATTACATTTCCTGTATAACTGGCTTTTAATTGTCGACACTGTGCTTTTTCCAAATCGTTCCAAGTAATTATTAACCACACCATACACTGGCAAGCTAGAGTCAAATGTGAAATTGTGGGCCTTTTTATGGGCTGTATATGATAGTCTAATAAACGTTTACGCTTTAAGGATCTTACACATATGTCGCATTTATGTAACTTTTAATTCAAATGTATAGATTTCTTAAGACGGACCATATTTGTGTGCTGGGAAAATGCCAATGGAGAAAAGTCAAATTTAAACGTCCTTTCGCAGCTGTTAATGCGTTCATGGCCACAAAAGAGTTGTCACAAATACGACAAATAAATGGCCTTTGCCCTGAGTGGCTGATTATATGAGCTTGCAAACTATGCTGTAAACATCTTGTTGCACACTTGCATGCATTGGAAGGCTTCAATTGTGTTGGTTAAAATTTTGCTGGAAAGATCACATTGTGGTATGGACGCAGTCGTTCTTGATGAATTGAGAAACTTAACGACTGTGCATTTTTAATCCAAATATTATATTAATACATTTAAATATTTTATTTTTCGTAAATGTTTTAAACTGTATTTTTACTTGTTAATTTATTAACAAAATGAAAACATATGTTTATTAATCTATTACAATTTGATAAAAATTACGATACGATACATGTCGAATGACATAATTTGCTTACTCGACTCGTAACGAAATGTTATTCGATACGATACTTTACTCGATATCGAATGCGGTGGTTAGGCCCCTGAATAAACGTTATATTATAAATTTAACCAATTCAAAGGCTTGTAACTTGTAACGAAATTATATCACACGTACAGCCGTTAACTTAAAATAACAAACCGATCATATGTACGTCTACCACATCAAAAATATTAAGTTAAGGTCGGCCATACATAAAAAAGAATCGAAATTTTCTCCCAAACCAATAGAGATAACCAAGACTCCATGTCTTATTGTAGACTAGCTGTGCCCGCCACGTCGTGGGCGTCCTGACAATATTTTGCTCGATTTTGCTTTAAAAGTATTCCACACCAATTGTAAGACTCTTATTTTTATAGTGCAGTTATAATTTATGTATTTACTTTATATAAAGGTACCCATCCCTGGATAAAACAGTAAAAATACAAATTAAATACAAACTTTATTCAACTGGCACCATCTGTTACGCAATTTTTTTTAAAATATCCCATTTTCAAAAATAAAAGGTGCGCAACCGTGTTTAAAATAATCCAGTTTTAAACCGGAAATTGCTTACTTTCACTGCTTTTTACCCACCCTCTCTTGGAAATAAGATATTTTTGCGGAGAAAAGTATCCTATATTAGAATCAGGATGCTAAGGTAGCTCCTTATAAAATTTTGTTAAAATCCATCTAGTAGTTTTTACGCGATGCGAACGCAAAAGAAGAGCATACAGACAGACAGACAGGCAGCAATGAGTTACATTTTTATTATATATATAGATATTTTCAAGGACTATCTAAATTTCCTATCATTTCAATTATAAATAAAGTTTTAGTGACATTTCAAAAAAATTATGCCCGAGATAACAAACTTTGGGGGCTAAACACCACTAGCCTCTTTTTACACTAAGGGTCTGCATTTCCATTCGAAGACACTTCAGCTTTGCCTCTGTGAAATTTCATTAAGATGTCTTTAGTGGTTCACACGTTACTGAGTTATTCCAAAATAAGACGTTTTTATATCACTGTTTTTATATTATAAAAACGTACCAAAGGTTTTATAACAATTAGACATTTCAGGATTCCTAGAGAGAGGATTTTTAAAAATGGCCAATTTACTATTCACGTTTTCATTTTAACATATTTATTACATAAGCAAATACAAATTGTCATATCTGAGAGTGAATTAACAAAAACTGAGTTTTTCAAAAAAAGCTTTAAAATTGTATATTTCAACCGATTTTAAGCGTTTATATTCTTTGATTACTACTTAAAATTTATTTATTTGTTTGTTTTTAATTTAATTATATATATATATATGTGTCTTTACTTTTATATTTATTATTTATAATATTTTATTTATTGTATTTTATTTTTTAGTATATTACAAATTACAACTTTAACATATGCCTTAGTATAAATTTGTTGTTTTATGTTTTTATAATTTTTTTTTAATAATTTTTTAAATATATTGTAAATTAGTCAGTTAAATAATGTTGTTGCTGTTTTTATTATTGAACATAAATATATTTATATAGAATATAAATTGTATGAATAAAATGTTTGTATCGAAGGGAGCACGGGAAATTAGAATATAGAGAGATAATATATGACATAGAAATGATTTTTGAGTTTATTTAAAAAACTGTTTATTTTGTTTATTAGAAAAAATACCATTGTTACGTGTAGTTATGTTGTATATTACAAAAAATATATATATGTTTATCTATTATGTTTTATTGTATTTTTTTTTTTTATATGCCAAAAGTTCTATCAGACACTTTTTCGAACAAAAACAAAAGTTTTGTGTGGTTTTCGTTTCTATATCGCAAAAAGGGAGGGAGTTTGTTTGTGTTTGTTTTTGTTTTGCATTAAAATTTTTGTTTTGTAAATTTTAGTTTTTCGATAAGAAAAATTTAAACTGTTGAAATTAATGGTTTGATTTTGTTAAGTAGTTAAGTGTTTTGTCATTTGACGACATTATTTCTGCATCACTTTATTTATGTATGAATAATTTAATAAGTTTTGTTGTTGTTGTTGTTGTTGTTTGCTATTATGAAGTTTATGTTCTTGCTTTTTATACTGTTTTTCTTTTTAATTTTTAAACCTAAAAGTTATACCTATTCTGGTGTTGTATCAGGAAAACCACTAACTTCTGACTGTTCGAGTACATTAACTCCATCAATAACGTATGATATGCGTATGCGCATGCGCAGGGTAGCCTAAAAAAACAGAGTTTTATTTACATGTATTTAAAATATCTGTTACTGATTGCAGACAAACTTACACTTGATGTACTGACAACACGCATTTCTTGTGTTATAACTCCTCCAGGTGGTAAAACAGAACCAGATGGTGATAGCATTTGTAAGGTAAAACTTTTAGGAACTGCCGCCTGAAAGAAAATAAAATTTGTATTTCATTTGTATTTCCTGAAGATGCTACCCAATGGTGTAGCGAAATATTGAGAAAATAAAAATTATTAAAACATTTTTATAAAAATACCTAGTGCTTATTAAAAAATAGAATTCAAAAATATAAAAAAGGTCAAGAACTACAATAATTATTTATTAAAAAAGAAACTTTTATATTGCATTCTTTAAAACAAGACAGTCTTATAGCAGCACTTCTTGCTTGCTTGCAACTACCGGGTGTTTTTTTTTTTTAGCTGTATAAGAACTATCGATAACTATGGTTTGAGTCTAGAATGTCAAATTGCGTTGAAATTTCTGTTCAGTATGGCAAGTCATCATAAAGTGTTTAATACCAAATTGTATAAATTTACTTTAAATCACGGTGCTCGCGAGGGTCATAGAGCACTTCGTTCATTTTACGATCGTCATCGTGAGCAAAAAATTCGTGCAGTTGTTGATCGCTTTTGCACTAGTTTCTCGATTCAAAACCATCAACAAGACACAGAAATGTGCGAACCGAAGAGAATATTGGTGCTGCAGCGCGAAGTATTAAAAAAAGACGCCGAAATTTCGATTCGTCTTCGATCTCAACTTGTTGGTACTTATACTATGTGGAAAATTTTAGCACGTGCAAGAATTGAAGCCAAACGACAATCGTTTGCGTTGTATTTTTTTTATTAGATTTATTTCAAACTGCCCGAGGATGAGCATTTTTATCAGACAGAATGGAATCTTAACAGTACAATTTTCGTATTAGCCTTCGGAAAAATACAAATAAAGCTATTTTCTATACATAATTAAAAAAAGGAAATCATTGTTATACCACCCACCAGAGAGAGAGAGAGAGAGAGAGAGCAATCAAATATTGCATTCTTTTTTGTTTTTTTCTTATTTAATTAAAATTACCTGAAATAAATATTGTTCCAATGTTGATGTTGAACTATTTGTAGTTGTCATATAAATTTGCATTGAATCGTTCGCTTTGACTGGTACCAATTGAACCAAAACACCATTTTTATTTAAAGCCGTCAATTTGGGTCCTTGAGGCTAAAAAGAAAATTATTAGTGATATATATTTTACGATAAACAACATTGTCTTCGCCTCAACATTGAACTACTTACCACACTGGCATTATTTAAAGCTGTTGTTGCACCTAATGGATCATTAATTATTGAATTCTGTTGTGTTAAATCCATTGACGGTGAAGTTATACTAGCGGCAGCCATAATTGCTGATAAATCATTACCATTTGTAGGTACGTTGGTTGTTGTGGTTGATAAAATACTGTTTAAATCCCCTAAACTGCCCACCATAACAGCACCACCACCACCACCGCCAGCAGCCACTAAAAGATTATTCATATTTGTATTGAGGGCATTGGAGGTAGCAATTGTTGTGAGAGCATTTGATGTTTGTATTACTGAAGACATGTCCAAGCCCAATAAATCCAGAAAATCTTGATTATTGGCTGTTGTATCATTATTAGCATTGAGCGTATTTTTCTTTTGCACCGACAAATCTGTTGACGTTGTGTTAGTGGTTGTTGTTAAATCAGAACCACCCAAAAGATCTAACAGAATGTTCTGCACGTAAAAAACAGAGTTTATTTATTAAGTGAAAATGTTATTTATAATAATGCAACTGACCGTATTATCACTCATTGTATTCATATTGCTTTCTGTGTTAATTTGTTCATCAGCTAAACCATTCTCGATTAGATCGGGACTATGGTCATCATATGAACCGCTGCTTTCACCATTTTGTGAAGACATACGACTCACTTGCATGGCTGGCATTTTTTCCAAAAGGGCTGGACGCAAATGTTTGCAAGTGCCAAAGAGTTGAGAAAACTCTACACCTCTTTGCTGTAAGTCAACATTTAAATGGCTTCCAAATGAGGTTATCAGTGCCTGAACTTCTCTGTAAAAATGTTGAGTATTAGAAAAACTAAACGTTTACCTCTAATCCAAATTTATATCTTCGACATCCTTCACGTTGATGTACATATGTATGTATGAACAAAAACGAATTTGCAAAAAAAGCCTATCACAAAATATATAAATAATGTTTTTATAAGCGGCAATTTTTTGTACTTGTCACTTAATTTTATGGAAATGGAACTTAAAATCACTGAATGTTTTTCCATTATTTTTAAAGGTTTATATATTTCGGTAAATTTAAGAATATATTTTCTATCTATTCTTAAATTTACCGAAATATCTCACTAAACCAATATAAGGAGAAAAATATTTTTATATTAAAAAAACACTTTTTTCAGTATTTTATTTAAGCATTTTAAAAAAGAGCAGCTTTCTTTCTTTTTTACTATTCTTGAACAAGAAGTAGGATTTGTAAAAAAGTAAATCTGCCGCATTGGGATATTGTAAAACAAAAGAGAGATTTATTAAAAAGAAATGCATGCTAGAAGAGAAACTTTATAAAATGTAAAGAAAAAAATGGGAATAAATTTTATTTAAACCCTAGCAGAACCCTTTGTGCTCTTCATTTCGAAAGTGGTTTAACACGTTTGTGTTTTCTCCTTCGTTTCAACTTTGTCCTCGATGTTGTAATGGAACAGAATTTACATTTAGACTTGACAATATTTTCTTGCTATCTTTCACACACACTGATATCGTCAAAAACTTAAGCATTTATATCTGAACTAAATATAAACATAAATAAATATAAATATAAATATCAAAAACCCAAGGTTTTCGCATACAGGATTGCTGGTGGGTGGAAGATGCTACCAAAAAAACAGAATAACTTTTTTTCTGTGTAACCAACCTGTTCCATTTTTATTTTATAGATTGAACGAAAATGGAAAATTTGGATAATGAAACATAAATTTGGATAGTACGCCACTTTCACGCTTTAGAGTCTCCGTCCAAAGAGAATATAGGCGAACGTTTGGCGGCACTCTTCCTAGCAGATGGACTATAATGAGGCTCGTGAATAATTTTACAGAGCGTTGCAGAATCGGTGGTCTTACAACCGAGTGAAATTTAAGCGTAGACTAGCGCCCCCATTGTGTATTACAGCAACACTTCCACGATATGACGTTGCCGTCAGTATTGCAATTTATGTATGATACAGTCACAATGAGTAGCAATTTATATAATATGGCAAGCCTAGATTCGATATTATAGCCTCTTGCTTAAGGGTTTGGAGACTATCCAAACTCCGTCTGTTGAGAGTGCAATAGCACTCATGATCGACCGTGCACCTTACCTACATAAATCGATCTTGAACCACAACCACCACGTATACCCCCGAAGGGGACCTCACCAACAACCGGTCACAGAGAGGATAGGCTCTCTGTGGTCCTGCCGATTCCCGTGGTACCAGTTCTTTGGGCACTGGTCGGGCCTTGAAGAGGGCCCGTGTTTTGAAACAACAGACCTTTTCTTCCAGATTCAGGTTCTAGGAACCCTAGCGTCTGGTGTACCTATTTTCCCCGAGTGAACCGCGTCAAAGCATTTGCATATCTACTGCAGAGACATTTGTAACCCCCGGGGGGTTTTTGTGGGGTTATTTCAAACAGGAAGTTTACAAAAGAAAGCCATCAAATTTGGATGGAATTCGGACGGTAATTGAGGCAATTCCCGGTGCAACTCTACAGACAGTTATGAATAATTTTTTGATAAGATATCGCACATGTGTCACCGAGGGTGGAGGCAATTTGAATTCCATTATTTTCAAAACTTCATAAATTAATTTAATAAAAATGTATTATTTTTCAAATGAATTAATAAAAAATAAATTACATAAACTTTACAAAAAGTTATTCGGGATTCTTAAAGGCCAGTACGCAGCTCGCCTGAATTTCAGTTTCCCATAAGAAGTATGTGTAAAAAAACAGCCTGAAATTTAGGTTTGAAAATTTTTAGGCATCTTTCCGTTTGGCAGTACGCAGCTAAAAAGAAAACTGAACAGAATTTTTGACTATTACAGGGATGTTCTAACAGAAAGTGTAGACTTTTTTTCTTCAACTAAAACAAAAATTAATGTTCAGGCAATTGTTTGGAAACGGAATTAATGACATTTCTCTTTTTTTTATACTTTTAAAATATTTTTTTGTTAATTTCCGTGTTGATATAATGTTATTGTGTACAATAAACAACAACAAAATTTTAAAAACATGACGATATGATTTTTACTTCTACAAGCGACATGATAATTTTTACTTTTGTAGAAATATAGGGAAAAAAATCAAACCTGAACTTCCGTAGTGCTGCGTACTGGGCTTAATGTAGCAAAATTCATCAGCCACCCTGTACTTTTTTATATAGACGGTAGTATTGAGTACTCAATTAAAAAGTATTGAGTAATATCGATAATTGAAAATAGAAGAAATTGCCAGCACTTATGTTGATTCCATTTTCTATATTGGCGACATCATCAACAAACAGAAATTATCTAGAGCGAACATTAAATAAGTAAAATAGACAAACTCCAAATCTGGGTAAGCTAAAGATAGTGTGGAACTCAAAAACACTATCGCTTTTATCTAGCTACAATAACTCTCTAGTTTTACTATTTCTGTGATTACTGTGCGCTATCCGTTTTGTTAATAAACACTTAACATGAGAGACACCAAAAGTATATATTTGGATTAATGGTAAAAGGCCGTGTTATTAAAGAAAATTTCTTACTCGACACAACTTTGTAGTCTAGTGCTTAGCTTAGCTAGAGCCACTAATGCATATTGCTTGCTAGTTATAGAAACTTGAGCAGAAGTTAAAAACTTATGGAACATTGCAATTAATTCACTTTCTGAGGGTCGTTCAAATTCTAAATTAAAAATAAAATTTAATTGATATTATTGTTATTACTTTTTAAAATTGATCTAAAAGCTTTGAAATACTAACCATCATCATTTGAACCATACATAAACATATCACCATATTCACCAATAGCCCAAACAGCAACTTGTAGTAAAGGTTGCTTATCTTCACAGTGATTGGATACTTGTAAAGATTCCCAAAAACGATTGGTTATATAAGTTTGTTCTAAAGCTGGACTGCTAGAAACAAGTTGTATTGTAGATGATACCACATCATCACGTACATAATTACCAGCCTAATTAAAACAATAAATTTGACTTTAAGTAAAAATATAAATAGAAATAACTAACCGCTAT
This sequence comes from Phasia obesa, assembly GCA_949628195.1. NCBI lineage: Eukaryota > Metazoa > Arthropoda > Insecta > Diptera > Tachinidae > Phasia > Phasia obesa. Next base: position 94,389,870 of record OX451218.1, read on the forward strand.
TAAAACACTTAATTGTGTGTCTAAATGCCATCTTGTATTGGGCGAATAACGTTCAGCCGCCAAAATCATACCCGAACTACATTGAGCTTTAAATTCAGCATCAGCTTTCTCCAGGAATAGTAACAGTTCTTTTGTCATGGTGCGTATATTTTGGGCATTAATTAAAGCAAACGATAATTCCATAGCACGTTTTCGTATTGAAACGTCCGGATCTTTGAGGCACTCCAAAATAGTAGTACGATGTCTCTGAACAGCCGATGTATCAGCATGTACCGTGCGCAATAAAGTATTTAAAGCCACATAACGTATATTTTTATCGGAGTTCAAAAGAAAACGTCCCAAAATATTTACAGCCAAAACACGAAGACCACCTTCCGATCTGTTTACAGAACATAAATTAAATTAAATTATTTCTATAAACTTTTCTATGTTAAAAATTACCTTATATCCATTATAGATAAGACCGTCTCATAGAGTATAGTATTGCCCACATTTTTACTCGTTTCCGTATTGGTGGCCACCTGGGCCAATATATCGTTCATGGCTTCTGAAGCATCGGTATCGTTATGACCCAAAATACGTAAAAGTCGTAAAATTTTTACTTGTAAAAATGGATCACTAACACCGCTAACATCATGCTCCGGCGAATAGCCGCCCAAAATAAGATTTTTCAAGATGCGCACCAAATTCGGTACAATCTAAATAAAGAAATGGGTAAAAAAATTTATTAAAATAAAATTTATTAAAATTTAGCAGAAAATAAAGCTGTAAGAAATAATTAATTTAATACATATTTTTAAACAATACTGCAACATCTTGAAAAATTACGGAGATAAGAAGTTTAAAATACGAGTACTTCTATCTCTTTCCAAAGAATTTTTATAATAATTAGTTAGAACCTGTGCAAACGTTTCCTTTATTTTCGTACTCTGATCAGTACTAACTAATAGCTCAGCATGTTCCGGCTTAGAACATTAAAAAGCTAATCGCAAAATTAAAAAAAAAGCTTAAGTTAACATTAAGAGTTTGTAATTCACAAAAGAGGAGAACAACAAAAATTAAAAAAATTACGTCAATAAACCAGATTTACTTTTCAAAACTAAAATTCGCTTACTGCTTACGATTAAATTATTAATTAATATTTTTTTATTTTTATTTAAAAACACGTTTTTTATTCTCAGAAAACCTGGTGAAAACCAGGTTTTATATTGTCCACATTTTCTAAATCATTCTTAAATCGTGTTTAATATATCGTATATGTTTTTTAATCACATAATAACCGGTTACTCGAGCACAGCCATGCGAAGGCAAAGCAACAGGAACGGCGTTATTGACTTTAAGCTATAACGACAATGACGCGCGCACGTTGTTCGTCAACCCAGAGCTACTTTACGACTAACAAAATTTTCAAAAAATATTTCATGTACAGAAATGGTTCTATTACAGTTTTATTATATGTACAAATGCGTTTAAATTTTTTATTTATATAAACTGAATTAAGTCTAAAAAGACCGAGATGGTAATTTCTGCCCACAGTAGTATCGTCTTTATATAAATACACATTTTTGCAAAAACAATATTCTAAGTTCTACTCCTCCCTAAGGGATGTTTAAAGTTTTAAGCAAATCGTAAATAGTGGTTTAGAATTTATTACCACTTATTTTGCGGTCGGCCCCACTGTGCAATATTATAAATTAAATTAATTACAAAACCAAACCGTTAATTATTAAAAAAACAAGGGTGTCATTTATTTAAGGAATACATATATTTTAAACAGCGTTAATTTCATTTAAAGTTACTAAACTATTTTTTTGGAGCAGGTGGATAAAAGCTAGATATTCATAACTAAAAGCAGGTGTGGTAAGTACAAATTAAACAAAACATTAAAATAAATTTTCTACTGTGCTGGAAAAAATTGTAGATTGTGGCAATAACGAGCAGTTCTAATTATGGATAAAAAAAAACAAAAATAAAAGCAAAATATTTCCTTATAAGTAAAAAGCTTCTTAGAAATCGAGAAAAAAAAAAATAAAGTAAGAACTATTTTGGTTTTTGAATACTAAAAAAATTTTAATGTTATTTTAATTTTTAACTTATATAGTGTTAAGGTTACTATATGTAAGATTAGTAGATGTACATATTTATATATGTAAATTAAAATGTATGCCAATTGTTAAAATGATTACTAAGACTAAGAAATATAAAAAATTAATATCAAAATAAAGCTCCCGCCTTAAAATTGTTAGATTTTAAAGCAAACAATAACCTATTTTTAACCGACTTCAAAAAAGAAGGAGGTTATCAATTCGTCTGAATGTTGATTTTTTTATGTATGTAACCGCAGAATTCAGCCATTTCTGAACCGATTTTAAAATTTTTTTCTTTATTTGAAAGGCTATGCTAAAGGGTGTCCCCATACAACATACATGTTTTTTACGTGTATTAAGAACCGTAAAGGGCACCAAATTAAAATTTTAAAAAATTGCGTGTCGCTATAGCTCCCAACGGCAGAAATTAATAAAAAAATAAATTTAAAATTTAAAGGGTGTCCCCATAGGTGCCGTAATTTGACCTATATATGCCTATCTTTTGAACCGTTATAGACAAAACCTTGAAAATTTTACAGAATGTCGATTACTATGACCGTTATAATAAAATTTTAAATTAAAGGGTGCTCCAATAGTTCATTTAATTTGATGTATATGGCCATACTTTTGAACAGTTGTACACAGACCGCTGAAATTTACAAAGAGCCTGTATTGCTAAGTCAGCTATAACAAAAAGTATAAAATTTGAATTTGGAAATAAAAGGGTGTCCCAATAGTTAATGTAATTCTATGTATGTGGCTAATCTTTTTAACTGTTATAGACAGACAGCTGAAATTTTCAAGAAACCTGTATTCCAAAGTCCACTGTAGCAAATATACAATTTGAATTTAGAAATTAAAGGGTGTCCCCATAAATTATGTAATTTGATCTATATGGCCCTATCTCTTGAACCGTAAAACACAAACACTTGAAAATTAGGCAGAATGTCCACTATTTTCTCTGGTATAAAAATAAGTATAAATATTTGGAATTATAATGTAAAAGGTGTCCCAATAGTTCATGTAATTTGATATATATGGCCAAACTTTTGAGCCGTAATAGACAGACAGTTGAAATTTACAAAGAATCTTTGTGACCAAGTCCTTTACACCAGGAGGTCTTTAATTTAAAATTGTAAATTAAAGGGTGTCGCAATATGAGATGTTATTTGATCTACGTGACCCTATCTTTGAAACCGTTATACACAGAGGCTTGAATGGTGGGCTCATAAAAGACGGATGCTGGTAAAAATAGCTTAACTTTTGAATAGTAATAGGGAGAGGCTTGACATTAACATAGTATTTACTTCTTTTCCCTCTAATTTTGGCGCATATTGTATTTGGTTTAAATCTAATTCTTACAGATTACTTCTTACATTTTTAGTTTAAAATTGGTGCCCTTCTATCTGTTTTGAAGTCGTTTTTTTGCAAGAATTATTTAAACTAGATTTTAAAATAGTTGAATATAATTCGGTAGCTTGTGAAGCTTTATTTTCTTCCAACATTCGTTTTTATATAATACTAATTTCATCTGTATGTAAAATAAATAGTTCGACTAATAAAATTTTAAATATTCAATATTAAAAATCGCAAAGCACCGCGCAATCATGTTTACCCAACAAGGTTAGGTTTGATACTAGATTAGTATTAACTAAAAACGAAAGTTGGAAGAAAACAAAAGGTAGCATGATGGCTGAAACAACAACAAATATAAGGTGCTAAAATATTAAAACAACAGAGAAACTTTAGGTAGTGGTAGACTTCGTTCTCACCAACTAACGATTAATGATTGAATACAGTTTTCACGTATTTCTTTATCTGAGTTTGGTTGGTTAAATAGATGATGCTTACAACTAAATACCACTGTTGCCAGATTTGCTGATTTCTCTGCATTTTGCTGATTTTTCATCGTAAAATTGGCTAGGTGAGATTTGCCGATTTTCTTCCTCAAATTGCAGATTTTATGAAATATGGCTGTGTTTAGGTCACATGTTTTTTTATTGATCCTTATCAACTTCATTTGAATAAAAATTCATCAGACGTTGAAACTTTACATTGGACAATTTAATTAAATTTAATCAAAGATTATTAGAAATAAAACATCTGAACATATTGTATCCCTGCCAATCTCACTGGCTTAAGTCGAAGCCGTAAACAGATTCGTAGATCAAAGATTTATTTTGTTTTAGTGGAAACTTAGAAGACACAACTAAAATAATATTAGAAAACTGCAATTAAGAAATTCAAGCAAATAACTACGAATTTTGAGAGCTTAAATTACTTGCTTTTGAAACATTTGAAACAAAATGACACTTAGTGCCTTGCAAAGATGATTTTGTAATAACTCTCTTAAAAAAATCATAAAAACCTAATATTTATGTGTTTTCTTATTTTAGCAGATTTTTTTGCCGATTTAGAAAATTTTATCCAGATTTAGCAGATTTTTTAGCCCAATTTTGAAGATTTTATAGGTAAATTTTCTGGCCTCTCTGCTAAATACTACCCAAAGTAGATAGATATGAAGAGTGCTGATGACGGACGTAGCTGTCTAGAAATTAATTCCGCTCTGTTGTTGTCTAAAAATTAAATTTTCCCAAATCATCTTTAATATTGATCACCTAATTTGTAATTTAATTTATTCTTTCTTAAAGCGTGTTTACATTGCGTGTACAAGTCATATGGAATGTCAGATTTTCCATATGTAAAACTATACACATAGTGTAAACCTTTTGAAACATAACATATGTTATTTATCTATGTGCAATAACATGTGTTAGATTTTTATTTAAAGCACGCTCTCTTTGATGTGTAAAACTATATGACAACAGCTGTTTTCAGTGATGTTCACTTTTATTTATTTTCAAAAATTCCGCTCATTCATTTTATCATGAATTTAAGAAGTTTTAAATTAACCAATATCTTTATTCAAAATAGAAACAATACGTTAAATATAATCAAAAAAATATTCTACGGTTACTAGTACAAATTGATATGATTAAGTTTAATTAAAATGCTATTAAATAAGGCTTTTCATAAAAACTCTAATTCTAAATAACAAATGTAATTATTACACTAATAATTAATTTAATGCTATAAAAACATTAATTTAATATTAATAATGAAAAAAATTGTAAGTGCTTGAAGAGTGATGAAGAAAAAGAATTGAAAATCTACGACCAAAGCTTCAAATCAAAAAATTACATCATTATCATACCTCTCGATTTCCGCTATCCTGGCAAGCAAATTACAATTAAGTTTTAAACGTATGCACGTACATATATGATTTTTTGTTAGTATTAGTTTTTGGTTTTTTTTTGTAGATTTTTAAGGAAAAAACAATAAATTAGCATTATTTTTTTTAGCATAAAAAAACTAAATTAATATTTAAGGCAACGTAACAACTAAAAAAAATGTAAACAAAATTTTGGCAAACTGTAAAATTAAAAAAAAAAAAATATAGTTTAAACATAAAATATAAATGGAATGCCAATAATTTGATTTAAAAGTTTTTAGAATAAATGTTGTAGTATGATTTTGTTTGGTTATTTTTAGTTTAAATACACTGAGAAAATTAAATCGTAAAATCAAAGAAAATACACTTTCTTGCAAAGACTTTTATTGGTCAGATTGTGCCCAAAGACAAAACATCTTTACCGAAAAGGCGCAAAAATCTTTAGATTCCCGTGAAATATATACTTAAAATCAAAGACTTAAAATCTTTTGGCAAGGATGTATGTCTTTGGAAACACATTAAAAAGTCTTTAAAGTAAGGAAAAAGTATTTTGGCACAAAGACTTTAATTCGTTAGTCTTAAGACTTGAATTTTTGATTTTAAGTACAATTTTCATTGTAACAAAGACGTAATTTTAACATTATTACAAAGAAACGTAATTAAATTCAATGAAATAATTCTTTGAAATACTAAAGACTGATATGTAGAAACAAAGGAAATTTTCTTTGAAATCTGCTGTAGAAATGTTTTAAAAAATTAAAAATTTTCTGCAAAATTAAATATTTAATCAAACCAAACACAGCATTTTTAAACAAATTTTTTATTTCAGTTTAATGTAATAAAAAAAAGTAGTTCATATACAGTATAACTTTACTTAGAGTTACAATACATTTTTTTTATTTAAGGTTAAATAAAAATACAATAGAAATAAAAAAAAATAAAAATACAATAAAAATAAAAAATACATAGTTCATATACAGCGTAACTTTAATTAATTAATTAAAATCTAACAACTTTTTCACACGATGAGTTTAATATTAACTCCTGACGTGGGTATCTGAATACTTCAATATTTTTTATGTGATAAGAGCTATATGCATTTATAATTTTGTGTGCCTGAAATTTTTCCAAAAATACAGTATTCATTTCTTGAACCACCAAAAATAAATTGTTCTGGGTTTCATAAAATATTAATAAAATTTTCATAACAATATCGTTTTCACACTTTACATAAAAATTTTGCTCAAATAAAGCTCCGTTATATGTTACACTTTTAACTTTGAAACCTCTTAATAAAACAGTCGTTAGATTTTTATAGAAATCGTACTGTGATAAATCACATTCTAATATTGATTTGAAATTACAAGCATCTTTTTGAAAAAAATTTTGTTCTATTAGGTTACTAGAAAATTGTAGGCTGTGTTTAATGGCTAAGGTGTAAGGTAAATTTACTCTAGAATTTGAGACATGGCTTTGTCGCTTTGATATTTGATGTTTACTCTCGAAACGAAAGGTCCACAAATGCTTTAGTGGTCCCAACTGCTCGATTACTGTTGGATAATGGACCATAAAATGGTGTTTGGGCTTCAGCCTATCTTGAAATAATTCAACATATAGTTCGTTATGCTTCGAAATTAAATCTTTCAGAATTTTTATAGTACAATCATCAAAGTCATCTTTTGTAATTATGTCGATTATGCGTATAAATATTATTAAAAATTTATAAACAGGATCATTACTATCAATCAAATCGCCAATCAAAAGTAAAATCACATTTAGGAAAGTTTTCATTTCAGAAGCGTTCATTTTCAAATTACAAGTTTGTATTTGGTTTTTTGTTATCGGTGCACTAATGCTACCCACAAGAACAGGCCCATAATGAAACATTTGCTTTCTAAAATTAAACGCATCTAAAGTAAGAAATTTTTTTTCGAAAATAAAATAATTTAAAACTTTACTGATATTATATCTTGCTACACCAAGATAAATATCATGCATAATGTCACATGCCTTATTATCTGTAACATGAAAATAACATAAACTATTCCAAAGTGAATTTTCTTTAACAGCTGAACTTTTATCTGTAGTTGTGCATTCTTTAGAATACATGTTTTTGTCGCGAATATAGTTTTTTTTTTCAGAGTAATCATTTTGGCATTCCATTTTGGTTCTGGTGCAAATTCTACAATATATATGACTGTTAAAACTTTTGGTATAGCCCAAAACTTCGTTGAGACCAAGGTTATCTCCTAAGATTTGAGCCATTAAAAAATAAATTTTTATTTGCTCATTCTCATAGCATATATCTATACCATTTTCAGCCAGATCTTGAAAAACTTCCACTAGTCGCTGAAAAGTTAATTGGTTGCCAAAATTTTTTAAATCTTCAGAATTGACGAAACCGGCAACAAATATATTATTCAAATGTGATAAATGATGCTGTGCAATAATAGGAATTGTGTAGTAAATGCCGCAAATCGATTGTGGATGAGAGCCAAGTGCATCGTTTACTTGGAACGAATCGAAATAGATAAAAATTGGAAAAATTATTTTGTTTGGATAAACATTAACTACTGATTTCCAAAATTCGCCTTTGATGAAGTGATTTTTTTTATTGGATAAATTTATGTTGTTGATATTTTCAAACGTGTTTCTTAATACATCAGGGGATTCAAAAAATGATTTTATTTGAAATTTTATGTTACATAGAGATCCGTTTACTGTATTTTCTTTGATAGTTGGGAAGCCATTAATAAAAACCTCATCTAGCTGACAACTAATAGAAAAGAGTTTCGGCTGTTTGTATAGATTTTGTAATTGCAAATATTTCAAAAGTTTGAATTCAGTATCAATATTTCTAAATATGTCTTCAGCATATGCATTAAGCTCATCGAAAGCCTTTCGTTTTTCGGGCATAATAAAAGGAGTAAATTGCTTGAATGAGTCTAAAAGTGGAGCAATAACAGAATTTTTTAAATTTTTCAATATTTCTGGAATATTTTTTCTAACAATGTTTGATTTAGCATGAAAGCTTAAAATAAATTTTATAACGTTTTTTTCGATATTTTTTTTTAAATAAACTAAATTGATGTCATTATACATAGAACTGTTTATTGTATTTTGTGAACAATGTGGTAATTCGCTTTTTTGTTTTTTGTTTGGAGGTGGTTCAATGGCAACAGCATCATTACTTTGATTTATTACAATGCAATTGTGCTTTTCAATATGTTTCTTAAACTTAAAAAAATTTTGAAATCTTTGTTGACACAACTCATACTTGCATTGATATTGAAAAGTATTTGGTGTTTTGTGATACGATTTTAAATGAGAAAGAAAATTTTCTGAACATTGGTAAGAATTTTGACATATAAAGCAAATATGCATGGATTTCGGTGACATGTTGTTTTTATTCATTTTCGGAGTTTATTTATAAATGTTCTTATTTTTGAAATTTTTTCATTTGAAGGAATTTCATATATATACTCCTGCAAAAAAATCCACACATATTTACTTTTTGCTGAATATTCTAAGTTGAACACAAAACAGCATTTAATAACTAAGTCGATAGCGCTTACCAATGTTGGAACTTTATATCTATTTCCGTCTAAATAAATGTAAAATTCTTTTAAATTTTCAATTGTGTCACCTATGGCTATTATTTTGGGTTGAACTCTTACTTTTTCATAAATTGCTACTTCCCGTAATTCGTCCAGTTTTTGTTGTATGTTGTTGATGTTATTTAAATGGATGATCATGTCGTGTTGTGCATCGGAAATTGATGGCTTGCATGTATTGCTCAAACGTGGAGGCAAAATAACAGCGTGAAGCAAGTAAAAGAGATAAAAATGAATCGAATCTGCAAAAAATACAAAAATAAAAATTACATAAAATGTCTATTGGCCAATTGTTAAAAATAGTGCTGAGGTTTTCTCTTTGTTCCTTCATTCGGAGTTCGCGTGTTTGTTTCCATATGTCGAGGAGATTGGATGGCTGATTATGAATTAAAAAATTTTTTTTGTTGATCAACTCTACAGAATTGCATTCATCTTGCACTGCATCATAAGTCTCATGCCCAATGTTTTTTGTTGACGTTTTTAATGGCTTTCGCTTGTACATGGAATTGAAGTACCTGTCATATATTTTTCCAGATGGTTTTTTTTTATTTTGTCTGGGTATATAGTAAGTTGATTCAACTTCAGTTGGAAATAATGCCACTATGGACTTGGAAACCATTAGCATGTGCCTCGGCTGCATTTTAATATTTTTAAGTATGAAGTAATCGACAACAATTCGTGAAATTGCCGACTGATCTTGTTCGTTTAGGTTGATTTTTGATTCATATTTTTGTAGCACATCTAGACCAGCAACTGATGTTGAAAGCAGTTCTTTTAAATCAAATGTTAACTCACAATCATTTTGTAACCAATCTGAAATTGTTGAGCTGCTATTTGTCACTGTTTTGTCGCTACCGCAGCAAGATATTGTATCAAACTGAAAAAAAAAAACAGAAAAGACTATTATTACGCCACGAAAGTTAACAGACTAATAATAAATAAACTATCACCCTATACTTACATTATTTTGTAAACGCCACTTTTGTAAGTGGTAGCGAAATATAATTTTGCGCTGTATGTCACATCGGTTTATGAAAATTTCATTAATGTCACAGGATCGCATCATTTTTAATACATTGATCGAAGAAATGCCGCTTTCCGAAAAAATTTTGATTCCTTCATCATCGATGCCCCACTCCCGGAGTAAACTTTCAAGTTCAGCTTCCATTTCTTGATAAAGGCCATGCGTTGCCACGACAATTGAGCGTTTTTTTATTTTTTTATTTGTTATTATTCTATATTTTATATTATAATATATATATTATAATATAATATATTATGTATTATAATATAATATATTATATATTATTAATATAATATATTATATATTATAATATAATATATTATATATTATAATATAATATATTATATATTATAATATAATATATTTAAAAAACACAACACTTTAATTTATATTAAAAGTACATATTAAATCACTTGACAGAAAAAAAGACAAAGACAATGCGCACATACACAATTAAGCGTTCCTATCGACTGACTTACAATTACTGACAACCACGACAACAATTCTTTTTATTTTTTCATATATTGTAATCAATCGGCTACACTTGTTTCGTTATGCATTCGTATACAAATTTAACTTTGAAGACTAAATTCTTTAAAGATAAAGACTTTATCTTTATTTTTTCTTGTTTACCGTTACAAGCAAACATTTTCATTTATGCATTGAAGTCAAAATTCTTTAAAGTTACAGACTTTGTCTTTGTAGCAAGGGTGCTTAGCTTAAAAAAACAAAGAAAAGTCTTTAATTTTAAATACGTTTTATTAGCAAAGAAATTAATCGTTGTGGCAAGTATTTTATCTTTACGGAAAAGATAATTTCTTTGATAAAGCTTCAAAGAATTTTAGTCGTTTGTGTTGAAGACGCACCATTTGCTTATTTAAAGAATAAATCATTGATGCAAGGATTTTCTCCTTGTAACAAAGATATTTTCGGTACAATTTTACAAAGACATTTTTTCTTTGATTTTAAAGCTTTTAATTTTCTCAGTGTAGTAGTAGATATATATTTTTATAACTAAAAAATTCCAACATGCCAACACAATACTTTATTTTTATCTGTTGTAAGATATTTGTTTTTAGTTATAAAAAGTTTTTTTTTTTTAAGAATAAACATTTCATACTTAAAAAGTAAAGAGCAGGTGAGCATGTGCTTTTGAGTATAATTAATTGTTATGCAGAGAGCGACACAAAGAAATATGCTTACAATGAAATTATAACTAAACAATTTAAAATAATAGAGGGACATTCCATCAGTTTTACATATAATAGATCAGATTAAGAGTATGATAATTTTCAGAAAATTATCTTAATATGGAAAATTTATACATAATATAAGTTAAACTAAAAGAAAAGCTTACCTTTTTAAAATGCATCAAAGTATCGGCACTGTTTTCACACATTTCTGTTATTAATGTTACACCCGTTATTAGAATACCTAAAAGAGATATAATAAAATTTTTATAGTGTAATTTTAATACAAATTTCCAAGATTTCAATTTGACGCTTTTTGTGTTAGTAACTCAAAAAGAAACACAATTTAATTGCTGACAGCTTAAGTTAAGTAAAAATAAAGTATCACGCGAAAGAAGTGACGTGTCCTAATTGTTGAACAATATTAAACAAAAAAAATCGGCGTTCAAGTGAGTGTGCTGTCGGAGTGCAAGTTAGTGTGATGTAGCTTAATCACAAAAAAAATCTGACAGAATTATGTCCTACCTAAAAAAATCGTTTCAAAATCGCGTTGGAGATGCCACACTATCATACAAAACTAGATTTATCACAGCGCCCTCCTTCGTTATTATATAGCACTAAATCGTCGGCGAAGTAAAATATATATAAAATTGCTAAACAGCTTCAAAACTAATGTGCCTACTTGACACCAGAGGCCCTGCAACACTGTTCTAAAAATAATTTCTTTATTTCCACCACCTCTACTCTATCCCTTTCTATCATAGTTAATTAATTGGTAGGCATAATTGCCTGAGTATTACTTCTCTTTAAAAAAAAAGCCGGACTCGAAGGGGTTCTGCACTACCGCATAATATTTCATTTTAAATTAAAAGTTACATAATTAAGGGGCTTAAATTATATATACTTACATATTTTCTCATTGGTTTGTAGGTAGTAAAAAAAACCTTATTATCGTACCCACATAAGAAAGTGTTGGGTAGTGCTAGTAGTTTTAGCCATCTCCACTCGGAGACCTATTGGTCCACTGGGATTGTGATTTTCTATTTGTTAACTGTCATTATGCCACCTGATTCCCATAATAAATCTGACCACATCGTCAATTTTGTAATGTGCAATATCATCTCGCACAGCCAACGGAGCCTTTGGCTTTGTAGTATAAGGCAATGACAGTTAATGTTCTACATAGTTTCTAATTCTTACTTATGTTCGCATATACTGCAAAAATCCGAAGTGTCGACTGATCAGCTTAACTTCAAATGAACCTATTGAGTTGCCTCCAGCAGTTTTTTATTAATGGTTGCACCGTTTTCTCTCCCACAACTCATTGCCTCATTCGTTTAAAAACATTTTATTTTGGAAATAATTCAGTAGCATGAACCGCTTAAGTTAACACTTTTTTATTCGAAATTTTGCCTCTTTACCACTGTGCGCTGTAGATAGATGTGGTCAAGATTTACGTCGATACCTAGCAGTGGGCCCTCCTCATACGACGGGTGGTCTTACCACCGAGTGGAACAAAGGCGTAGACTAGCGCCCCACTGAATAGTAACGGCACACCCTGTGTGGAAGGCACGATAAGCGCATTAGGTGAATCGCACAGTCACAGTGAGTAGCAATTTTTAGAAGATGGCAAGCCATGGACCCATGTTCTAACCTCTTGCTTAGGGGTTGGAGACTATTCAACTCCATCTGTTGAGAATGTAACAGAACATTTTGATCCACAATGCACCTACTCTGCATACATCGATCTTATACCACAGCCACCACGTGTACCTCCGAAGTTGACCTCACCAATAGCGTCTGGTCCCCCTATTATTTTCCCCAAGAGCACCGCGTCAAAGCTTGTGCATGTACTGCAATGACAATTGGTACCCCCGGGGGGGTGTGCGTTATAGACATCTCAATCCAGTACATGAAATCGCGCGGATTGTTTTTTATATCCAAATATTTCTGGGATATAAAAAAAGCAATTCGCACGATGGGCGCCGCATTCAAGACAACACACGAATGCAAAAGTGTGTAGATTTCAAAAACTCCTATTTTGAGGGCCTTGAAAAATCTTTATTATTTGGAGAGAATAAAAAACTATCGATCTAAGTATTACTGGCAATTACTGTTACTTTTAATTACTCGATACTACTCAATACTTATCAATTGGGTACTCAATACTTTTGTTTACATAATAAAACTGCACTGTTTATCAAAGTTTTAATGAAGTGTTCAATTTTCTATTTAATTTCTTTCCAAAACCTTAACGTTAAAAGTATCGAGTAACTACTTTTGAGTATTGAGTACTCATAAAAATTATCAAATACTCGGTACTTAGCCAGAACTAATCTAAAGAAGGCCATGTTAAGAAACAAAACACTTTTTTTCCAAAAAAAAAAATTTTTTTTTCAAAATATTCCCGGAATTATCAAATTGCCCTCGTAAGTTAGAACGGATTTAAGTAATACTTGTTAAGAAATTTAGATCTTTTAAATAACATAAAATATTCGATTAATAAATAAATGTATTCCCAAAATGCATACTCACCATGATTTTTCTCACTCAACAGAGAGCGAGTGGCTGGTAAGAAAATTTCCATTAATTCGGGTACTCGGCGAATGACACGAAAAGCACAAAGAATGGCTTTTTTACGTATATAAGTATTTGGTGACTTCATAAGACGTTCCACTTCGCTGGCTAAATCACGTGCCATTTCAGGTGAGGCAATGGCACCTAAGGTGCACAAAGCCAAACCTACAACAAATTGTGTTGAACTATTTAAATCACTGTAGAGTAATAAAAAGAAAAACGCAAATATTAATTAAAATAAACAACAAACAGGAAAAATTACAAAATAATTATCAGAAGCCTGTTGCTTTTTAAAAAAGACTACAGTACAGTGCCGTATTATTAGACCTATAGAAGGACAATGTGATTTTTCAATCTTGGAAATGATGCTTTGAGGTTTTAGGTTTCTAATAAATAACGAAATAAATATAATGCCAATAAAATAAAATATATATTAATAAAACATTTTTATTATAGTACGCCCACCCCATTTGGCTAATATTTGGTGCCCCTTCTTTATCCGTGACATGTGTTTTAATTCTTTAAGGCATTCATTTAATACATGGTTAGATATTGTTTTAAAAATTATAATCCCCGATTTTACTCGTAAACCAATAGTAGAATTATATCTTCCCAATCTCTCAGGCATATTATCGGGCGAACTTCTAGGTCATTACAAAACTTTATGATTCTTTGTTCCAGGAAATTTGTTATTCTTTAAGCTTTATTGCAAGAACCATCGTGCAAAAACATTAGCAGCTGGATTCATTATGAAAAGTTGTACAATGTCATTACATTTAATTATTCATTATACTTTTTCTAACCTATAACTATTAGTTTCTTTCTGTCAATTTGACAACCGCCAAAATTTTTTTGGTTAATTTAAAAGGCTGAACCTATCCAATACTGTTATAATACATTTTGACAATATTTGATTTTTGTAAGTTTTTATACATATGTACATAGATAGCCCTTTTGAAATTCTTTCTTTTTCCACTTATCCTCTTGAAATTAAATTTATTTTCATATGAAGGATTCTAGAACCTTCCAATATTGTTCTGGTAGAATCCTGAATCTAGCACCTTCCAATATTGTTCTGGTAAAATCCTGAATTTACAAATATTTATTTTACGCACTTTATTATAGTCGGAATCAACCTTGTTTCGAATGCCGGTATAGTCAGGACTGCCTGACTGACCTAAAACGAAATGACTGAAAATGACTCAGACGCATTGTTTATCCACCCTGAGAAGCAACTTTATGAATGTCAAAAAGTTATTGTTCCTTCGTTATTGTATTTAAAGTTGCTAATTTTTCTTGTCTTTCAAAGTTCCGCCACCACAGTTCTCGTAATTTTGCTTAAAAAAAGTAATCGTGTTTGCTGTGATGTTGCCATACTTTAAAATTTATTTTAGAGGGATGTTTCGAAAACGAAAAAGCTCACCTTAGCTAAAGTTGAATTTCAACACCTACAATCCTAAAAGCGGAAAGATATGATCCAGAAACTTGGGTTTTTTTCATAAAATTGGCTACTCTGCCTTAGTTAACCATGCAGTGTCAAAAATTTTTTTTTAGTTTGCAGGCAAGGAATCAGGCTTTAAAATTATGTTAACTTCTTAATCATTCATAAATTAGTGTGGGGGGGAGGGGATTTGTTAATATGAGGAACTTTTTTTTAAGTATTTCTTTGCTTTAGTCTGACCATTCTAAAGCAATATAGATTACAGGAAAATCTCCTAATTAAAACAAATTTCAATAAAATGTTTACAAAAAAATTTCAGATAGATAAAAAAAAATTTCAAAAAAAGTTTACAAAATTTTCGAGAAATTTTTAAAAAATTTCAAAAAAATATTTTTACAAAAAATTTTCCAACAAATATAAATATAATGTAAAAATTTAACTTTATCATATTCTATTTATTTAATAAGTTTGTTTAAATAGAAAATTAATAACAATTGAAACTACCTTGTAGATAGATACGAACATTACTGATGACGGAGGTAGCTGTTTAGAAAATGCATTCTGCTCTGCTGGTGTCTAATTTTTCTTTATCTCTTTATAATTAAGAACTTAAGCCTAAATAAATAATTTATTCATTTCTATAAAATATTTACAAAAAATTTTCGATAAAATTTTTACAAAAAATTTTCGATAAAATTTTTACAAAAAATGTTCGATAAAATTTTTACAAAAAATTTTCGATAAAATTTTTGCAAAAAATTTTCGATAAAATTTTTACAAAAAATTTTCGATAAAATTTTTACAAATAATTTTCGATAAAATTTTCGATAAAATTTTTACAAAAAATTTTCGATAAAATTTTTACAAAAAATTTTCGATAAAATTTTTACAAAAAATTTTCGATAAAAATTTTTTACAAAAAATTTTCGATAAAATTTTTACAAATAATTTTCGATAAAATTTTTACAAACAAAAATATGAGAAAATTTTTCCACAAATTTAAATAAAATTTTTACAAAAATTTAGATAAAATTTAAAAAAAAAAATTTCAATAAAATTTTTAGAAAAAGTTTTCGATAAAATTTTTCCAACAAAAAATTTCTTGTCTGTATTTACATTATATTTGTCGAATAATAATAAAGTTGAAAATCATAAAAGTAAAATCCTTATATATATGTATGTATATTTCGTGAAATTGGGAAACATAACAGAGTAAAGGAATATTTAACATTACTATGGTTATTACCGTTAAATTGTAATCAATGTTATCATTACCTTGGTATTTTTGGAAAGTGACTTATGCCACTTTCAAAATAAACGGCTCATATGTGTACAATATTTTTTTATGAAAATAATGGTCACCGTAGTTGTAGGCCACTTTATTGCTCACTTTAGCTAAAGTTACCTTTAACTAATACGTCCTTTCAGCTTAAATTACCTTTAAAAGGCAAGTTACAGTAACGAGCCTTACCCTCGTTATTATAACGAAAAACTACTATCTTTCCGACAAAATTCTAACTTTAACACTTTAAAACTTAAAAGATTTATAAATATTTCTGCAGGGGCGCTGCTTTTCAATTACGCTTCCAGATCTAGGCATTTAAGAAATAACAACATGATACGCCTACATAATGACTTAAATATTCTTACAAGTAAGAAAATCAAATTATGTTTCTATGGACCTAATAATGTCGCACGGCACTGTACTTTTACGGTGCAAACATACTTTTTCAAACAATTTGTTATTAATAAATGCACATCTTGACGTTCGTCTAGCAACAGCATGGCTCCTAAATAACCAATTCTTTTATCTGTAAAACGTGGACTGGCTGTCAATTTCAAACATTCCAACTGTCCAAAGTGCGCCGGATAACCCAACATGTGTATGTATAATAATTTGGCAATATTGCGACATCTGTAAAGGACAAAAATAAGGTAAAAGAAGAAGTTTATAAACGAAAACAAATTAAATATTTATTTTATTACGATTGCATCTCGATTTATGGAAAATTTTACTAACTAAACATCTACTAACCTCCATACTGGATCCTCTTCTCGAAATGTGGTGCGTATGTAGGCACATTCTTTATTAACAACAGCACGTTCTTCTGCAGCTGTGCGAGCAGCACGTATCTGTCTTATGAGATCTCTTAACCGTGTAGGTGTAGGCATCCTCACTACAGGAAAAGAAAACAAAAAGAACAAAAAAACATTCATACATTCGAACATATAAAAACATGACATTATAAAGGAGGAATGTAAACAAATAAAAATAAATATATGTTTGTAAATATAAAAGTTATGTAAATTTGTGTTTTTTGGAACACATAGGGATTCTATAACGTGTAATAAGGCTTATTATTTTTCGTCATTATTACAAGAACAGTTTGATAATTACGTAAGGCAAACGGACAACTGTGCAAGCTATTAGTATGTTTTTGACAGCTTGAAACGAAAATAAAAAAATGAATTGTGTGTGCTGATTAAGGATTCATTAATTTCAATGGTAAAAAAGTGGTAACGCCATATATTCAGGTAGCCGAAACGAGGTCTTTATGCCAGAAATATTGAATAAGTTTCAAGGAATGATATTGGACTATCGGAGGCAAAGCTTTCGAGCGGCTACATCTCATTTTGCATGGTCATTTGCACGAGCTAACGTGATTGCTCACACTCAACCCTAAGCGTAACCGTGTTACCACCTAAAAGGATTCTTTAGCGATGATCAGGCGCAATCAGACGTGTTTTTACGACACATCTTCGATAAATAATTTAAGAATTTAGCGCCCCCTAGTGGTGTTAAATATAACTTTTCTGAGAATGTAAACATTTCTGCATTTATATTTTAAAGCTTTCAGACCGCACCAATTTAAACAAATTGCTTTTTTTTTCTTACTAATCACTGTGCGGCGAAAACTTTAACGGTGAATAGGGGACAAGTATAAAAACGTCAAAAAACAAGTATAAAAACGTCTAAAGGAAATACATATTTTGTGAATGCATTTTTTCTCTGTGCATTTTTTCTAAAGGAAATATTTTGTGAATGCATTTTTCTCTGTGGCCGGTTGTTGGTGAGGTCCCCTTCGGGGGTTCAAATTGTGGTTGTGGTTAAGATCGATGTATGCAGAGATGGTGCATTGTTGATCAAAGTGTGCTGTTGCACTCACCCCTAAACAAGAGGTTAGAACATGGGTCCAGGTTTGACATGTTCTATAAATTGCTTCTCATTGTGACTGTGCAGTATATCTAGTGCGACCTGGGTGCCATTACACAAGGTACGTTGTCGTAAAGTGTGCTGTGCTAGACAATGGGGGCACTAATCTACGTTTTTATTTCATTTGATGGTAAGACCACCGTCGGATAAGAGCCAACGCGGCTAGGTACCGACTTTAATTTTGATCACATCTTCTCCAATTCAATGAATAGGCCACCCAATAAGCACGATTTAAATCGTCCAAAGTTGTTGATTTGTCAAAGGAATGCAGATCAATTCTGAAAATATCCTTATTTGGGACTTAATTTATTTCCTAACCTCAAATTTAACAAAATACATATACAGTAGAGCACCCATTGAATGTATGGAATTTGCAAAAGTATTATTTTTTGCACTCCCCGCGCATTTTCGGTTATCTTAGGATTAAAAATTGAGATGTGCATTAAAATTTAATTTCTATAATGTAAACCGGCCAGGCCTCTCGCATTTAAGTGGTAAAAATGGCCTAAAAAAACTGTAAAAAAGATATGTGGCTTTATTAGTCAATAACTCTTAAACTGAGAGGTTTTCGTGATTTACTTATATAAAATTTTTATTCGTTATAAAGGGAGAAATATTTTGTTCATACAAACTTTTAACCCACGATAAAGCTTAGGTGGTTTTTTTAGCGGTTCAATTCGAAGGTTATCTTGAAATTGAAATTTGAGTGGTTCTCATTCATTTCTGGAGGCATGTAAATACGAACTCTCTTCATCATGAGATAGAACATTTTGCGCTCATTTAGTAGGTGGATAAAGGTTTTTCGAATGTTGTCCATTTTATGGCTTAATGACTAAAAACTGACTCAGGCCTGCAATATTATTAAGTAATTTTAACACTGAAACTCTTGAATGTGCGCAATTCCATTATTTGCGTTTTCTAAGTGTTAGTAAATCAGGTTAATAGTAAATAAACATAATATTTAACCGATTAATCGAATAAAACTTAAAAAAATATTCGATTAATCGATCAGTTTTTATGTTGTTTTGAACGTAATTTAGTTAATATATTATCAAAAATTCATTTACTCTACGATTAATCGACCAAAACGTGAAATATTATTTATAAACTTGAAGATATAAGCTCTTTCGATTTTATAAGTTGATCAATAGTATTTTACGCTAGAGACAGGTTTTGGTCCGTTTTTCGTAAAATAAATGAATTTATGATATTATATTAGCTAAATTACGTTCAAAACAACATAAAAACTGATCGATTAATCGAATATTTTTTTTTTTTAAACCGGCAAGGTTTATGGTTTAGAAACAAAATTTTTATGCACAGCGTATTTTTGACCCAAAAAAAATAATACATTTGCATATATGGGTGGTCTAATATACAGGTATGTTCTGTAATCCGAAACCGAGTGAAACTGAATCCGAATGAAATTTTAAATTGTCATAACTTTTAAATCTTACAACATTTTGATAATATTTTTCATACATTTGATTAAAGATCATTCACACAACTTCCTTGATTGCTAATGTTTTAAAATAATTGGCACAACAAAGTTATATTTTTCTTTAAAAATTTATTAACCGACTTCAAAAAAAGAAGGAAGTTATCAATTCGTCTGTGTGTTGCTTTTTTTTTTTTTGTATGTTTGTGCCTTCATAACTCGGTCATTTCTGAACCGATTTTAAAAATTTTTGCGCCATTCGAAAGGTTATGGCTACAGATTGGTCCCGTTTTAAAAACAGTTTAAAAGTTTAAAAATTAAAGGGTGTCCCCATACAACATACATGTTTTTTACGTGTATTATGAACTTTATAGGTCACCCATTTAAAATTAGAAAAAAATGCGTATCACTATAGCTCCCAATAACAAAATGTAATTAAAAAATAAAATTAAAAATTAAAGGGTGACCCCATAGGTGACGTAATTTTACCATTATGGTCCTATCTTTTGAACCGTTATAGACAAATACTTGAAAGTTGCACATAATGTTCGTTCTATGTCTGTTATAATAAGTATAAATATTTTAAATTAGAAATTAAAGGGTGTCCCATTAGTTGGTTTATTTTGATATATATATGGCAAAACTTTTGAACCGTTATAGACAGACAGTTGAAATTTACAAAGAACTTGTATTGCTAAGTCCGCTAAAATAACAAGTGTAAAATATGAATTTGGAAATTAAAGGGTGTCCCAATAGTTAATGTAAAAGTGATATATATGGCCAAACTTTTCAACTGTTATAGATAGACAGTTGAAATGTACAAAGACTCTATATTGCTTAGTCCGCTATTACAACAAGTATAAAATTTGGATAAATTAAAGGGTGTCCCTATTATTGATGTAATTTGACCATTATGTCCTCATCTTTGCAATCGTTATAGACAAACACTTGAAAAATAGACAGAATGTTCACTACTATGTCTGGTATAACAACAAGTATAAATATTTAAAATTTGAATTTAAAGGGTGTCCCAATAGGTGACGTCATTTGATATATATGACCCTATCATTTAAATAGTTATTGACAAACACTTAACAATTAGACAGAATGTCCATTACTATGTGTGTTAAAATAAGTATAAATATATAAAATTATAAATTACAGGGTGTCGCAATAGTTTATGTAATTTGATGTATATGACCAAACTTTTAAACCGTTACAAACAGACGGTTGAAATTTACAATGAACCTGTATTGCTACGAACGCTATAACTAATATACAATTTGAATCCGGAAATTACAGGGTGTCGCAATAGTTACCGTCTTAAAGAAACATGATTTTAAGTTTGTCTGTTTTGAAGTCGGTTTTTTTTTGCAAGAATTATTCGATTTCAATTTCACTCGGTTTTGGCTTACAGAACATACCCGATAAGTAAGTTTTCATTATTATGTTTTTTAACGTTTAGGCATTTTTTTTACTTTAGAAACCCTAATACAACATTTCGTGATAAAACTAAGGTGTGTGTTTGTAAAGAAATTGGCAAATTGTGGCAGAGGAAGAAAAAAAAATTAAGTGCAAGAGTATGTTGCTATTATTTTCATTCACGGACCGTTCATTGCATTAACTTATAACTACAAACATGTTTATAAACTGTCTGTGGCAGTTAAGGTGGGTGTTTGTTTGAAGATAAATGTGCAAACTAGAGTTTTCTTCTGGTGTTCATTTCTTTTTTACTTGAATTAATATTTCATCTTTTAAACTGGGTTGTTGTTTTTGCTGATTCTGATTTCATAAGTACATACATACATATGTATGTGAATATATTTTAGAAAATTTGATTTAAAATCCAGTTTCATGAGTGTTAATTAACGAACACTAATACAAAGAGCAACTATAGTTCCAAAAGTTAACAAAATATGCATTTTCATTATCCAATCTATTTCACAAAAGTACCAAAAGTGTAGACTAGAAATACTTAAATGTACTAGTGAATCACTATTTCCAATGTCTACATATGGTCCCAAAACAACTACTTAGTCAATAGTACCAATGTTAGTAGTGGATTTTTAATGACATACACATGTTAAATGTCTATAGTAAATAGTATTATCTGGGGGATTATAAGTCACTGGTACTGGTGACTGTGTCAATAGTAAGTCAGTACAGTTTCACTATTGCCATTTCCTGCAGGGTAATAAACCAGACGCCATATTCTGTAATTCTCGTAGCTAAATCTATCGCTAAAATTCTAAAAATGCACAAACAAATTATGAGTGTTGTTGTAAGAATACTTGTAATTTGTTGGTGCATTTTTAGAATTTTAGCGATACATTTAGCTACGAGAATTACAGAATATGGCACCAGCACTCACTTCTGCACATTTCGATACCTCTAACTGTGGCAAATTGTCGTAGGTGGTTTAGATGATCTACAAGTTAAGCACGGTCGAAAAAGTTTAAAGAAAAAATATCAAGTTTTGCTTTATCCAGTCAGATCAACAATTTACAGACATATAAAAGCTTTTAAATCCATCAAGGAACAAAAAAATAATATGTCACAAGAAATAAATCCATGACACGTCGAAAGGCGACCAAGAGTGATAATCCATAACGCAAAAAAACGTATTTTAGCCCAGTCAACTGGGAACATGGGTACCAAATCCATGGCACAAAGTAATGCTCTAAATTTAAAACCTGTGAAACGATCACGGGAGACTTCAACCGAACAGAGTTGATCCGTTTCAAGACAGCATTTAACGGCTAGAATATGAGACCAGACATGAATCAATAATTTCCTTTTGGGAGTAGAAATTAATTTTTAAAATCTGTTTATTTTTTCCAAATGGTGCTTTGCAGTCGGAGGAATTTTCAATAAATCATAAATAATGTTTTAAAATTGGCTATGTTTGAATAGGGCATGAGGGAGAACCGTTACAATTGATGACCCAATTTTTATTCTCTTATTCGCTTTTGCTATAGGTTGCCTTTAAAATAGTTTAACAAAATTTAGTACCGAAGTAAGTTAAATTTATATAAGCAAAAAAAACCATATCGCTATCAGAACAAAGCTTGATTTTATCAAGAGTGCAGACGATATATTAAAATAATAATCCGATCATAAATGAGTACACCGCATAAAAAAAGTTAAAGTCGGCCAAAAATTAAAAAATATATTTTTTAAGCCAATTCTCTCGCAAACTAAAAGATAACCTAGAAATGTAGGCACAATTTTTGTAGATATTTTCAAGGTCTAGATAAGTTTCAAAAATTTAAACATTTGAGTTATAAATAATAAAAATTTTAGGGCATTTCCAAAAAATGTATGCCTTACGTTCCCAAATTTGAGGGCTTATCCACAATCCCCACTTTACCCTAGGTGGCCAACCGTCCGCAACTGCACTCAGAAACACCTCTGTTTTACCTCTGGGAAATTTTATTAAGATATCTTAAGTATTTCATGAGCGAATTGATACAAGGTGTGAGCACTACGGCAACAACTACAACAAAACAACAAATTTGACATTCTACTATAAGATCTAAAACATTGTATTTTTGACAGGACATTAGCAAAAAAAAAAGGAGAGCAAAAAATAATCAACTGGACTATCGCTCCCACTTGATATTGTCGTTTCGATCGCTAAAAAAAAAGTAGCGAAACCACAGCCAAAGAAACAGGCTTGGAATAATTAGCGGGGAAAAAGACCCTATTGAGCTGACAATAGCTAACACTTTTTTCATCTTTTCTTAATCATTACGACTTAATCAATACTAAAAATAAATTAAATAGATAATAAAACAAAAGCAATTATCAAAATTTTAAATTCAACAAAAGCAGCCGCAATCATTTGCATACTCTGCATCTAGAATGAAACAAACACCTCTTGTAAACCAGCTAGAAATACGAAAGTAAGCTAGTAGCGGCAAAAAACAGTTGCTAATAGCTACCCAAACAAGGCCTAATAGTCACAAGAAGAAATGCAGTTTGCCGACTCTATGTCACACCAACCAAAACAAAGGAAATAGAAAATTTGAAACCTACAAATTTGGTTATTATGGTTTCTAAAAATTATCTTATAAAAAACATTAACCTACAACTGAATATTCACATAATTTTTGTTTACAACTCGCTGCTATAACCCACATAGGAATGTATGTATGTATGTATGTATGTATGTATGTATGTATATACAGTAGTGGTCATATAATTAAAACATTCTTTAGAGCAGTAATTTATTTATTTTTTTTTATTCATACATAAAAAGATAAAAATATGTTTTTTCTCTTCCTAGTTATATCTAAGTATGGTAACTATACATGTGTCTTCCTCAAAACGGTATCATAAATATTTTTTTCAGTTATTAATAAACTCCCTTTCCTCTTCCGAACAACTTGGTGCATTACCCATACCTAACCATTTACTTAATAATTTTAAATTAAAACCCTTTCTTAAAAATTACCAGCAGTGCAAGTGCGTAATATAACTTTTTTTGTAAAATCCAACAACAAAATACCTTTAGCGGTATTCAGTGTTCGATGCAAATGGTCTTGCAAAAGTGCAAATGCGTTATATCATTAAAAATTAACATAATTCTTGCAAAAAAACCGACTTCAAAACAGATAGAAGGGCACCAATTCTAAACTAAAAATGTGAGAAGGAATCTGTAAGAATTAGATTTAAACCAAATAATAAAAATAACCCCAAAATTAGAGGGAAAAAAGTAAAGACTATGTGAATGTCAAGCCTCTCCCTATTACTGTTCAAAAGTTAAGCTATTTTCACCAGTATCCGTCTTTTATGGGGACACCTTTCAAGCCTCTGTCTATAACGGTTTCAAAGATAGGGTCACATAGATCAAATAACATCAACTATTGGAACACCCTTTAATTTACAATTTTAAATTAAAGACCTATTGTTATAGAGGACTTGGCCACAAAGATTCTTTGTAAATTTCAACTATCTGTCTATAACGGTTCAAAAGTTTGGCCATATATATCAAATTACATGAACTATTGCGTCACCCTTTACATTATAATTCCAAATATTTGTACTTGTTATTGTACCAGAGAAAGTAGTGGACATTTTGCCTAATTTTCAAGTTTTTGTGTTTAACGGTTCAAAGGATGGGGCCATATAGATCAATTACATAATTTATGGGGACACCCTTTAATTTCTAAATTCAAATTGTATACTTGCTATAGAGGACTTTGCAATACAGGTTCCTTGTACATTTCAGCTGTCTGTCTATAACAGTTCAAAAGTTTGGCCACATACATAGAATTACATTAACTATTGGGACACCCTTTTATTTCCAAATTCAAATTTTATACTTTTTCTTATAGCGGACTTAGAAATACAAGTTCTTTGTAAATTTCAGCGGGCTGTATACGACTGGTCAAAAGTACGGCCATATACATCAAATTAAATGAACTATTGGCGCACCCTTTATTTTAAAATTTTGAATATTTATACATTTTATTATAACGGTCATAGTAATCAAAATTTTGTCAAATTTTCAAGGTTTTGTCTGTAAGGATTCAAAAGATAGGTACATATAGGTCAAAATACGTCACCTATGGGGACACCCTAAAATTTTAAATTAATTTTTTTTATTAATTTCTGCTGTTGGGAGCTATAGCAACACGCAATTTTTCAAAATTTTAATTTGGTGCCCTTTACGGTTCTTAATACATACAAGTAAAAAAACATGTATTTCGTATGGGGACACCCTTTAATTTTTAATATAATGAACTGTTGTTAAAACGGGACCAAACTGAAAGCATAACCTTTCAAATAAAGAAAAAAAATTAAATTCGGTTCAGAGAAATGGCTGAGTTCTGTGGTTACATACATACATACACATAATTCTTGCAAAAAAAACCGACTTCAAAACAGACAAACTTAAAATCATGTTTCTTTAAGACGGTAACTATTGCGACACCCTGAAATTTCCGAATTCAAATTTTATACTAGTTATAGTGGCCGTAGCAATACAGGTTCATTGTAAATTTCAACCATCTGTCTGTAACGGTTTAAAAGTTTTGTCATATACATCAAATTACATAAACTATTGCGACACCCTGTAATTTATAACTTTAAATATTTATACATATTATAACAGATATAGTAATGGACATTCTGTCTAATTGTTAAGTGTTTATCAATAACTGTTTAAAAGATATGGTCATATATATCAAATGACGTCACCTATTGGGACACCCTTTAAATTCAAATTTTAATATAAATACTTTTTAAGGAGGACTTTGTCATACAGATTCTTTTTAAATTTTAACTTTGTGTCCATATACATCAAATTACATCAACTATTGGGACACCCTTTAATTTCCAATTTTAAATATTTATACTTGTTGTTATACCAGACATAGTAGTGAACATTCTGTCTATTTTTCAAGTGTTTGTCTATAACGGTTCCAAAGATGAGGACATAATGGTCAAATTACATCAATAATGGGGACACCCTTTTATTTATAGATCCAAATTTTATACTTGTTGTAATAGCGGACTAAGCAATATAGGTTCTTTGTAAGTTTCAACTGTCTAACTATAACAGTTGAAAAGTTTGGCCATATATATTACTTTTACATTAACTATTGGGACACCCTTTAATTTCCAAATTCATATTTTACACTTGTTATTTTAGCGGACTTAGCAATACAAGTTTTTTCTAAATTTCAACTGTCTGTCTATAACGGTTCAAAAGTTTGGCCATATATATATCAAAATAAACCAACTAATGGGACACCCTTTAATTTTTAATTTTAAATATTTATACTTATTATAAGAGACATAGTAACGAACATTCTGTGCAACTTTCAAGAGTTTGTCTATAACGGTTCAAAAGATATGAGAATAAAGGTGAAATTAAGTCACCTATGGGGTCACCCTTTAATTTTTAATTTTATTTTTTAATTACTTTTTGTTATTGGGAGCTACAGTGATACGCACTTTTTTAACCGACTTCAAAAAAAGAAGGAGGTTATCAATTCGTCTGTGTGTTGCTTTTTTTTTTTTTTTTTTTTTTTTTTTTTTGTATGTTTGTGCCTTCATAACTCGGTCATTTCTGAACCGATTTTAAAAATTTTTGCGTTATTAGATAGGTTATGGCTACAGATTGGTCCCATTTTAAAAGAATTTCAAAATTTTAAAAATTAAAGGGTGTCCCCATACAACATACATGTTTTTTACGTGTATTTTGAACTTTATAGGTCACCAATTTAAAATTAAAAAAAAGTGCGTAGCACTATAGCTCCCAATAACAAAAAGTAATTAAAAAATAAAATTAAAAATTAAAGGGTGACCCCATAGGTGACGTAATTTTACCTTTATTCTCCTATCTTTTGAACCGTTATAGACAAACACTTGAAAGTTGCACAGAATGTTCGTTACTATGTGTGTTATAATAAGTATAAATATTTAAAATTAGAAATTAAAGGGTGTCCCATTAGTTGATTTATTTTGATATATATATGGCCAAACTTTTGAACCTTTATAGACAGACAGTTGAAACTCACAAAGAACTTGTATTGCTAAGTCCGCTACAATAACAAGTGTAAAATATGAATTTGGAAATTAAAGGGTGTCCCAATAGTTAAAGTAAAATTAATATATATGGCCAAACTTTTCAACTGTTATAGATAGACAGTTGAAATTTACAAAGAACCTATATTGCTTACTCCGCTATTACAACAAGTATAAAATTTGGATCTATAAATTAAAGGGTGTCCCCATTATTGATGTAATTTGACCATTATGCCTTCATCTTTGGAACCGTTATAGACAAACACATGAAAAATAGACAGAATGTTCACTACTATGTCTGGTATAACAGCAAGTATAAATATTTAAAATTGGAAATAAAAGGGTGTCCCAATAGTTGATGTAATTTGATGTATATGGACAGAAAGTTAAAATTTAAAAAGAATCTGTATGACAAAGTCCTCTTTAAAAAGTATTTATATTAAAATTTTAATTTAAAGGGTGTCCCAATAGGTGACGTCATTTAATATATATGATCCTATCTTTTAAACAGTTATTGATAAACACTTAACAATTAGACAGAATGTCCATTACTATATCTGTTATAATAAGTATAAATATTTAAAATTGTAAGTTACAGGGTGTCGCAATAGTTTATGTAATTTGATGTATATGACCAAACTTTTAAACCGGTTCAGACAGACGGTTGAAATTTACAATGAACCTGTATTGCTAAGACCGCTATAACTAGTATAAAATTTGAATTCGGAAATTACAGGGTGTCGCAATAGTTACCGTCTTAAAGAAACATGATTTTAAGTTTGTCTGTTTCGAAGTTGGTTTTTTTTTGCAAGAATTATTTTAATTTTAAATTGGTGACCTATAAAGTTCATAATACACGTAAAAAACATGTATGTTGTATGGGGACACCCTTTAATTTTTAAACTTTTGAACTTCTTTTAAAATGGGACCAATCTGTAGCCATAACTTTTGTAATAGTGCAAAAATTTTGAAAATCGGTTCAGAAATGACCAAGTTCTGAAGGCACAAACATACAAAAAAAAAAAAAAAAAAAGCAACACACAGATGAATTTATAACCTCCTTCTTTTTTTGAAGTCGGTTAAAAAGCAACATTCAGACGAATTGTATTTGGTATTTTGTTGCTGAATATTACAAAAAAGCTATGATATCATGCACTTGCACTTTTGCAAGACCATTTGCATCGAAAACTGCATACCGCTGTGAAAATTTTATATTAAAGCAAAGTCGAAAATATTTTAATTATGTGTCCACTTTGTGAAACGTGTTATCGTAATATAACGCATGATTTTAAAAGATAAACTATTTGTAAAGAGAAATAACTAATGAATTAGGTACATGAGACATAAAACAGAAAATGTTTGTTAGATTTACAAATCGGTGATTAATAATTTGATATTGCAAGAGATTGCCATTATGTTTTAATTATATGACCACCACTGTATATGTAGAATGTGGAATTAGTAATGTATTTGACATTTTTAGGTATGTAAGACTTAATTTATCTTTATGATTTGCATATTTAAATGTATATTTGCCAGTGGGCCTTGTTCATGCTTAACGTGACCACACATTCCGATTTTGGCAGAATTTTATTCCTCTTTTTTAACATTGTACGAAATAGGTTCGTTCAAAAATGTCTGTAAAATGCAGGAATTGGCAATACTGGACAATCAGAATCACAGAGAACAAAACATGTAAAAATTTTAAATCAGTAGCATACCAGCTAGTATACCAGCTTTCAACAAGGTAGGTTTGTCACTTTGCAAACCAATGCATTTTCATTTTAACCACTTTTTTTGGATGGGGGCCTTTGCTTAAGAGTTGCGATAATACCGTATTCTGCTCGAAAACTGGTGAAAATATAAATGTGCCCTGTGAGCTCGACGGATAGATGACGAGTCACAGCTATTTTTCCATTGGATAAATTATTATTTATTTTGGCAAGTTTCCGTATCTAAAGGACTACTAAAACAAAAACCCATCAATAGATAATTCAGTTATAAAAAACTGTATATCACGTGATTTCTTTTTATTATTGGCATCAAAGCCACATTTAAATGAATGTGAATATCCCACTGACTGATGCTGGAGAGATCACTTGCCGGAAGAATAAGAGAACGGTTGTTGCTGCATTCCATTGTACTTTCGATACTTAGTATCGAAAAGCGCACAGAGATGATATACTGAGGCTGCAATAATGCTTCCAGCTGCAACTGTTTTTAACTTTTCCATACTCTAAGCACCTAATTACATTACCATAATGTTATTAAACAATAAATAAGGCTTTTCCAATATTTTATTGGGATTTTATGGCCTTCGAAAAATGCTTATTGTGATTATATGTCCCAGTATAAAAGGACGTTATTAGGTTTTCTGAGTATGTAGAACTTAATTCCTTTCCATATTTTTTATAAAATACAAAAATTGTCACCATAAATATCAAAATCAAACTCCGTTCCGAAAGGTTCAGGTCGCTAAAAGAAATCGTTTGCAGACTTTTATCGAACACTGTAGATTCTATTGTTTATTTATTTACGAAAATTCTGTTTTCTTTGCCACAATCGGTAAAAAAAATATAAAAAAAGTGAAAAAGGAATATTTAACGTTATGAACTCATTACAACAACAAAAAAATACACACAAAGAAAAAATATAAAAAAAAACAAACTAAAAGAAAAGTTTAGTTTATAAACGGCTCACTTACCTCTTTCAACAGCCTCTGAAAAGGCTTGCCTTATGGTGGCCATATTAAAGGCTGGATTAAATCTGTAAAAAGAGTGGGGGAAAAAGTATCACGTAACCCAAATTAAAGCAAAAGGTACGTGATAAAATACACATGATTAGTAAAGGGTTCTTTGGTTTAGAGGCAGCAGTAAAAAATGCATGCAAATAAAATAATTTAAGTAGAATATGAGACTTAAAAACTTATCAAGGTAATTAAATTAAATAAAACTATAAGGCACATACAAGTACTTTAAAATAAATTAAACAAAAAAACTTAAATTATAAATTATAAATAAATTTAAATGTAATATTTAAATATTATTTTACTCCTCGAATATGAGTCCACATACGAGTAAACAGTGTTTTAGTTACTCTACGATACAAAAATGGAAATCAATCTTTAGTTTCTAAACAATGGAAAACCTACATTGAAACTAAACTAAGTTTTGCGTTTAGACTTCTGGTCGAAGTTGGTTACCGCGGAGGAAAGTATAAATATTAAATATGCAACAAAATTATTATAAGTTAAACGACAAAATCAAATAGTAAAAAAATCTATTATCTATACATAATGGGTGATTTTTTTGAGGTTAGGATTTTCATGCATTAGTATTTGACAGATCACGTGAGATTTCAGACATGGTGCCAAAGAGAAAGATGCTCAGTATGCTTTGACATTTCATCATGAATAGACTTACTAACGAGCAACGCTTGCAAATCATTGAATTTTATTACCAAAATCAGTGTTCGGTTCGAAATGTTCAAATGTGACAAATTTTGTTCAGCGATGAGGCTCATTTCTGGTTGAATGGCTACGTAAATAAGCAAAATTGCCGCATTTGGAGTGAAGAGCAACCAGAAGCCGTTCAAGAACTGCCCATGCATCCCGAAAAATGCACTGCTTGGTGTGGTTTGTACGCTGGTGGAATCATTGGACCGTATTTTTTCAAAGATGCTGTTGGACGCAACGTTACGGTGAATGGCGATCGCTATCGTTCGATGCTAACAATCTTTTTGTTGCCAAAAATGGAACAACTGAACTTGGTTGACATGTGGTTTCAACAAGATGGCGCTACATGACACACAGCTCGCGATTCTATGGCCATTTTGAGGGAAAACTTCGGAGAACAATTCATCTCAAGAAATGGACCGGTAAGTTGGCCACCAAGATCATGCGATTTGACGCCTTTAGATTATTTTTTGTGGGGCTACGTCAAGTCTAAAGTCTACAGAAATAAGCCAGCAACTATTCCAGCTTTGGAAGACAACATTTCCGAAGAAATTCGGGCTATTCCGGCCGAAATGCTCGAAAAAGTTGCCCAAAATTGGACTTTCCGAATGGACCACCTAAGACGCAGCCGCGGTCAACATTTAAATGAAATTATCTTCAAAAAGTAAATGTCATGGACCAATCTAACGTTTCAAATAAAGAACCGATGAGATTTTGCAAATTTTATGCGTTTTTTTTTTTTAAAAAAAGTGCTCAAGCTCTTAAAAAATCACTCGTTATAATGGAATAGTAACTCATTTCTGTCTGTACGTCTGTCTGTCTGCTTTTCTTTTGCGTACGCATCACGTAAAAACTACTAGATGGATTTTAAAAAAAATTTGTAAGGAGGTACCTTAGAATCCGCAATTTAAAGATACTAAAATTTTCGGCTTAAAACTGGGATATTTTAAACACGGTTGCGCACCTTTTATTATTGCGCAACAGATGGCGCCAATTGATTTTAGTTTTACCTTGTGGAATCACATTGTTATTAAACTATTTTAAACACCTCTGACATAGCTTTTCAATAATTTTTATAATATTAAAATTTTTTATAAATTTTAGAGTTTTATCCAGGGATGGGTTCCTTTATATAAAGTAAATACATAAACCATAAATGAAGCACTATAAAAGTAAGAGTCTTACAATTGGTGTGGAATACTTTCAAAGCAAAAATGAGCAAAATATTGTCAGGACGCCCACGACATGGTACAGCTAGTAATATATATAATCTATAATCTATAAATTGCGGTAAGGGAAATCCCACAGTTCCCAAAACAAAGACTAAAAATACCCAAAACTGGAATTTTTAGTCTTTTGCCCATAAAGTATACGTATGGACTAGGGCTCAGAGGCAGGGTTCCCAGATTTTTTTCGAGTCACATCCCCAATTTTAAAATTTTCATCCCGAAATTCCCCAAAAAATATTAAAAATATTCCCAAAATTTCCCGCTAAAAAGGATACTGTTTTCATTAAAATTAACACATGAATATTCTATTTGTTCTCTAGTTAACTTTATTTAAAAATATAGTGTTCACTTTTTGTATATTAGACTGATTGGTTGCGCGCTAGTTTATCAGTCTAGGGGTTGCGGGGTCGATTCCCGCCAAACACTGGATGTTTTTGCAGAGAAGCAGAAAGCTTAGCAGGTACTTTGGACTTTTTATTAACAAAAAAACTAAGTTGATTGAGGTTTTACCTGACTATTTCTCAGGATGGATCAAAAGATTTAAAACAAATTTCAGTATTTTTAAAATGTATACTAATTCTCAACAAAGATTTGAGTTAATTAGATTAGTAGTTCTGCAATTTATTTCTTACTTAAGATTTTGTTTGTGCCGAAAAAATATTTATATGTATAAGCAATTCTAATTGATATGTAAAATAACTTTTCCAGGTCTAGAAACAAGGTTTTTTCAGCTGCATCTTGATATTTTTAAACTTTTCCCCAAAATACGGTTAAGTTGCTCCATTTTTTATTGCTATTTTTCTTAATTGTTATTTATAAATGTCTTTTAAAACATTGTTATTTACTACTGCTAACTCGGGCGGCCGCCTTATTTATATTCTTTATTTTAGTTCTCTACAACCCTCGATACAATTTTTTTCAGTATTACCACCGCTAAAAAAGATTTAAGCCTGCAGTTCTTTCTTAAAGTTGTAACGAAGATAAAAAAGAGTTAGTGCATTAAATCAAGTTATATTGCTTGAATTCTTTTCGGTACATTTTTTATCTTCTTTTACTGGTTTGAATTTTAAATAACCACTTTGTTGTTGCTTGTATAATCTATATATATTACAATATGCAATCCAAAAAGTAATCCCCAAAAAAACCCTAAAACATTGAAACTATCCTCAACGAAATCCCCAATCCCCAAACCGAATTTTTTTATCCCCATAATTAAATAAAAATCCCACGATTTGGGGATAAATCCCCTAATCTGACAACACTGCTCAGAGGTACTTTCAACAATTATTGGGAATATAAATAACTTTTTGACAGCATTCTTATTTTTCCGATCCCAGCTTTGGGATTTTACAAGTCAAAATTTCTATGTAAAATAGGTCAAATTTAGAGACCTCCATTTTCTACAAGGATGATAAATTTTACTTACAGAAAAAAATAAAATTTTTATACATATATTTCTTTAGAAATTTTTTTCTACAAAAAAAAAAGATTGATGGCCCTTTTTGGCTAAAATACACAAAATGCCATAATTTTCGATTTTTTTAATTGAAAATCGTATAGTTTTTATCTCAGAAAAGACATAATCTTGGAATTTTTCCACAATATTTAAAATTTTACTCGCAAAATTTTGAGAAAACTAGACTATCGAAAAATCAAAAATTTTAACTCTTTCATTTTAAACATAATTTGCAGATTAAAGCATCATTTTGTAGGTATTAACTAAATCTTAAAGACCACGATTTCTTAAAATCAAACAAAAATTTAAGAAATGCCAAGCTCTAAAAAAATTTGAAGGTACCCAAGCACAGAGCTTAAGCTCAGATATTGCTCTGCTATGCTTGTGTCAAGTTTTGGATCAATAGACTAGGACCTTTACAAATGGCTGAGTTATTTCCAAAATATTTGGATTCTGCCTCACTGTGCAGTATTCGTACGTGGTTATATCAGAAACTGATTTTATTAATTGTTTTTCTTTGCATACCCTTGGCAGACTTGATATATTGGTTATATATACGCCTATTGGTTGCACTGTTGATGAGATCCGAAACTACCTAATTGATTTTAAAAATTGGCCGCAAGCAAAAGCTAATAGCCCCACAAATAAATGCTAGCAGCCACACTAACAAGGGCTACTGACTCAAAACTTTCCAACAGGCAAATTATAAAGAGAAAATATATTTAATCATTTGGACAGAATTCTCTTTTTAAAATATTACTCTGAAACAAAAAGTTATTCGAACGGGCTTTATAAAACCACAATAATATTTGAAAACCGGTTCCAAATATCTCGAACATTAGATAACTTTAACAAAGATGTTTTGTATTGCATTAAACTTTTACAAAACCACTATTTATGAGAAATCTATCCGGCGCTATTGAAAACCCTCTTGATTTCTTGTGTTTCAAATATTAAATCATAAAAATATTTGGTAAACTGTCGTACAAAATATAAATCAAGTCAAGTTTCATATAACAACTGTTTAGCTACTCGTAGTGTAATTAAAAAAAATTCTTTAAGACTGAGTTGTGATAAAATTTACTTGAATTTTCATTTTAATAAAAGACAAAATAAATACAAAAGTATATTGAAAATACAGTCAACCGCAAAAATATTTGTACAAAGTGCTATATAAAATACATTATTCTATGATTTAAATTTTTGTAATACTAAAAATCTGAGTTGCCACCTGTCGATGTTGGTGCCACAGTCACCATAAGATTTAATTTTCGAGATATTGAAAGGGCAATAACTGATTTAAACACCCAGAAGGTCTCTGGTTTTGATCGAACCAGTAACAAAATGTTATTTGAGCATATCGGCTACTGTTAACCCTCACTCATGCTAGTTAGAAGATTTGGAGTATCTGATGGCGCACATACGCCATCATGAAAACGCGATTACAGTTTATACAGCTGATTCAAAAACGGACACTGGAGTAGGCAGAGGCGCCCTTATACCCCAATTTAAAACTACGATGAAGATTTAGCTGCAAAATCAATGCATCACTGTTCCTGCCAAAATTTCAGCCATAAAAACAGCGGCAAACTGGTTGAAGTGCCACAAGATACATGGCAAAAATATCCGAATTTGTACCAGCAGAAAAACCACGATAAACTCCTTATCGGGTGTCTAAACGACGTCTAGGTTAGTTTGCGAATGCCGGACATATCTAGATGAGGCATACAGGGGTGCCCGTAAATATTGCTAGATTTTTTGAAAGCTACCTTAGGGATCAGGAGATAGATCAATTAGTCGGCGAATCGCAAAACTGTTGTACACACAACTTTCAGCCGCAACTACTGGGGGCTGAACAGACCAGATGGTCTTTCGAGATAACATGCACGATCTCGAGATTTCTATGGCCTCAGTATGACTGCAAGCCTGCTGAGAACCCCCGAGAATAAATGGGAACACTAGTGGGTGTGCTGATAGAGCGAGACTGAAAGAACTTGCGAACCATTTCAGAACTTTGATATTTTGTGTTCCCGTTCGAACGGAGCGTATTTCGAATTTGGTATATTTAGCTCAAAATAGTGGGTATATTTTGTACTAAAATGTGAAAGTTATATTTCATTAACTAGCTGTGCCCGCCACTTCGTGAGCGTCCTTGCAATATTTTGTTCGATTTCGCTTTGAAAGCAATCCACACCAAAGACCCTTACATTTTTAGTGCCGCCTTAAACAATGCTGCATATCGGTTAGTGCTTCAGTTATTTTTTATGTATTAAGTTTATATTTATATAAATGGTCTCATCCTTACTAAAATTACTGCTTAATTTCATGCTTTTCTCCACTCTCTCTTGGAAATTAGATATTTTTGCGAAAAAAGGTATTCTATATTAAAATCTGGATACTAAGGTGCCTCCTCACAAAATTTTGTTTTAAATCCATCCATTAGTTGTTACGTGATGCGAACATAAAGAAAGAAGGACAGACAGACAGGAAATGAGTTACTATTTTATTATATGTATAGATTGAAGATCGAAAACAACAAACAGCTGAATAATATGAAAATCTATCGAATTTAATGGCTACGAAGGAAGAAACTTTATTTTTGTCCTATTCATTATATATATAGCCTATGTATTACATATATAGCCATTTATTGCTCCTAGAACCGCGTCTGCTGATGTAATAGTAAAGTCGCTGAATTTTGGAGAAAAGTTCTTTTTACTGACAAGAACAAATTTAACTTATTTGGAAGCGATGGACATGCAAAAGTCTGGCGCAAACCAAACACTGCAATTCGAAGACAATATTTGGTTCCTCCGGTAAAATATGGAAGTGGCAATATGATGATGTGGGGAGCGATTATAGCAGCCGGGGTTCAGAATTTATAGTTTACTGATGACATAATGAACCAACATATTTACAAGAGTAAATGAAAAGAAATTTGCAAGCATCTGTCGACATCTTGGGTCTTGGATGCCGTTGGATCTTTCAACAGGATAACGATCCCAAACACACCGCACTTTCTATTAAAGAGTGGTTGCTCCCATACAGCTCCATAGTCCCCTTAATCACCACACTTAACCCTAATTGAGCCCGTTTCGAATTTAATGAAGGGAAAATTAGTAAAGACATTAAAAACGAGCAAAGAGTAGCTAAAAGTAGCTCTTAAAAAAATCTGGTCAGAAATATTGCCTTCTAAAACAGAAAGCTTGGAACTTTTTATGCCACGTCTCTTGCAGGCCGTCATGGCGGTCAAAAAAAAGTATTGAAATGTTTTTCTTTTTTAAATTATTTCAAAAATGACAAAAACCAATTTTTTTTAATTGAAAAAATATAGCATGCGATATAAAAGTTATCCGATACATTTAGTACGTATTCTGCACAGATTTTCGGACTTTTTTAAAAAATATTGTTACTGTTTCCAAACATTTTTATAACATTTTGAAAATGGACTTAGTGAAAATTTCTAGTATATGAGTTCTCTGACGGAAATAGCCACTGTGTCCAAACTCTTCCATATCAGGGAATCAAACTTGGTGGTATTGAAAACAGTGGCTATTTCCGTCAGAGAACTCATATACTAGAAATTTTCACTAAGTCACATTTTCAAAATATTATAAAAATGTTCACAAATACTTTTGGAAAAAAGTGTGAACACAGTTTGTTAGTATGATCTATTATCTTCCTATTCCACCAGGTTTGATTGTCTGAGATGGAAGGGAGGCATACTATAAGTTTTTCTGAAACGCTTACTTTTCTTTAAACATACAATTTTTGAGGTGTATTTAAACTTTAGTCTCTGACTGTATATATATATTGTTTTTATTTTAATTTTTAACACTACAACAAATTTTAACGTATACGTAATTTTTCCATTAACTGTATTGATATTTACAAAGCTTAAGTTAACATACTCATATTAAATTAAGGATAAACAAATGTGTAATAATAAAAAATATAAATAAAATACTAAATATAAAAGATTATTAAAATAACAATTAATAAAAAAGTGACATTTACCCATGCTCCGAATTCATATTGAGCTGCTATTTGTTTCTGTTCTTTGCTTTTTTCCAATGTAGAGAATAATGATGAAGTCGTTTTGGTAGTGATGTAGTAGTGGTGAGTTTAAATAATTATAAATAAGATTTCAATCAATCTTCATCACAAGACGAACAAAACATAGGAGGGAAAGGGGAGTTTTAAGTTAAGACTAGTAGTTAG
Source organism: Phasia obesa (assembly GCA_949628195.1). Taxonomy (NCBI): domain Eukaryota; kingdom Metazoa; phylum Arthropoda; class Insecta; order Diptera; family Tachinidae; genus Phasia; species Phasia obesa. The sequence goes on from OX451218.1 coordinate 94,427,583, forward strand.
TTTTATAATTAATGAATCACTCAAATGACTGAAAGAATTTTTGTTGCTGTTGCTGTTGACACTTTTTGTTTTATTCGGTTATTTTTAGAAAATATATATTTTTTACTACTTGTTGTAGTTATAAACTCAATAAAAAATGGTCAAACCAATATATACATACATACATACATACATGCATTCTTCATACACCAAATGCACTACATTCAGACGTATCGTGTGATACGTGTTGGAATAGTTGAAATGCAAAAAGTATTAATGCCTCACTGATATTTTTTTGGAAAGCTGTTTTATAAAGCTTTTATTGTTGTTTGTTTAGCAGGCTGATCTAGATGTTAAAACATTCAGTTAAACGCGTTTTAATAAAACCTTTTTTTCTGTAAGATTATAATACTTGTTTAGAATTTTTATTTCATTTAAAGATGACGATTGTTTTTAAAATCTGTAAACATCATGTAGGCCACATACATAACTACAAGATTAAATACGATGTACATTTATCAAAAGATAAATGTGTGTAAACCCGATATTCATAACGTACAAGTAAACACTTTTATCTTTAGCGTTGCTAAGCCCCTTTCATAAGGTACAATTTATATTGTTACTGTTGCCGAGATGAACTTAAGTATGCGTATGTTTATTTAACAAATTAAACTAAAACTTAAAATGATTATATCGCACCCTAAATACAATAGGGTCACAACTCAAAATTTTCCAAATCCGACTTTTTTCCATAAATTAATTCAGAGTACATATCTCTAACTACTGCAAAAATTTCATTCACTTCACTATCTTCTTTAACTGGAAAAATACAGTTATGTCTATTTTTAAGTTAAGTGTGTTGCTTCTGCACATAAACAGTTTTTGACTCTCCTGAAGATTTGAGTATTTTGAGTTGTGAGCCTTTTGTATTTAGGGTACGATATATGTACATCTCAGAAAAACCAAACGCCTATAAAAAACTAAGCGATCGTTTAAATTAAAAAGAAAATGGTCAAGCGATAATTATAAATAATTAGAAATCAATAATAAAATATTTGATATGCAAACAATTCAAATGTCATTTTATTTATTAATTTTTCAACTATTTTTTAAATAGTGAATTATGTGATTAATTTAAGAAAAATTGAAAAATTGAATTAGACACAAAATGTAATGCAGTTTCTGGATATATACATCCGTCTTCACCATTCTTCGCATCCATCTACTTTGGATAGTATTTAGTAAACGTGAGCATGAAACGTCTTGTTAGACTATCTTCATAATGTTCAATAATGAATTGGTCTCTTTTTTCTTGCACTTGATTTCATGTGTATACAAATATTGTTGTGCTCTTAAATAAAAACATACAATAGCATTTGCTCTTCTTCCAACCAATGCAATATTTGTTGTTGTTTGAAATTAAATTTCAGTAGTGAATATTTTGTTTCAATATTGTCTCTTGATATGAAATACTGTTATAGCAGACAACATGTATGTAAATGTATGATGTTAAAAGCAAGGGTTTGTACTTTGTACTTTGTATTTTAGTTATTTTATATTAATTTGCGCGTTGAGTGGTTGAAAATAGAAAACTGTAGTAAATTGAATTTTTTTAACTTTTATTGATGAATAAAAAAATCTAATTTAATTTTTTCTCTTAAAAATCAGAGATTTTACTCTCAAGAAAATTTAAGTAAAATGAACTAGTGAACAATATGAAATGCTCAGCATATTTATTGCACTTGATAAAACTGTCCGGTCAAATCAGGTGCACTAATTTTTGCACTGTTTGCTCTCTTGTTCTCTGTATTTACTGTTTAGTAATATTCGACTACACATACAATCAATATTTGCGTTTCAAAAACATGCAATACTAATACTGTACACTTTTTAACATCTTGCGCTCACGTTTAGTATTTAGTTGTAAACATTATCTATTTAACCAACCAAACGCAAAGGAATACAAGTAAATTGTATTCAATCATCTATCGTCAGTTGGTGAAAACGAAGTCTACCACTAAGTAAAGCTTCCCTCTAGTTTCATCTTTTTCTTTATTATTTACCACCCAATATTTGTTGTTGCTTCAGCCAACCTTCGGTTAGCAATGAGAGCAACTTTTTGTTTATTTGTTTTAACCCCAACATTATTTCTTATTTGATACTAATCTAATATCAAAGCAAACCTTGTTAGGTAAACATGTTTATGCGGTGCTATTTTTTTTTTTTTTTTTTATATTGAATATTTAATTTACCAAGTCGAACTATTTATTAACATATATGTAAATAATTTGTTAAAGTTAGGCTTGAGTTTTTTTATTCTCTCCGACTACTTATTTATAGCGTTTAAAGAAAATTTAAAAAAAATTAGGTGTTTAATTTAAAGAAATATGGAAAAAAATTAATTAGACACTGGCAGATTGTTATGCATTTTCTGAATAGCTACAACCGTCTTCAGCATCCTTAGCATCTATCTGCTTTTGGTATTGTTTAGTTGTAAACATAATCTACTTAACCAGCCAACCTCAGACATAGGAATAGTAGAAAATTGTATTCAATCATCTATCGTAAGTTATTTTTTTTCGCAATTTTTATTTATTGTATTTTCAATATATTTGAACTATCAATAATTACCCATATCTTAAGTCTAAAAAAATATACTTGTTAAGTCCAACCAGTACTAGACAAAAAAAGGTATTTTTCACGGTTACTGTTATTTGCGGGTCATCCCTCTGATGTACGGATGAGAGAACCAGTGTCCCTCCTTCTTAGGCTCATTTAGTATGTTACGGGCCAGCGGATTCGGATGAGTTTCAAGCTTTTTTAAATACCTTATGGCGAGTTTCGCTATGTATGTTCGAGTTTTTTATATACCAAGGAGCAGATGTCGGCAGTTATTGAGAAAGAAGTCTACCACTTTTACCACTACCAGCTTCCCTCTTTTTTGATATGTTTCTTTTCTATTTACTACCTTTTATTTGTAGCCATTTTTCTTTTTAAAAATTAATAAAAGAACTTAAGACTAACGTTAACAATTCATTTATATGTTTACAAAACTTTAAATTTAAGGAAGCAAAAATGCAATTATAATTCCATTTTTTAATACCTAACAGTTCTAATACCTAACGCTTCAGGCAAAACTATCGACAATTTGTCGCCGAAATTTAAATATAATTCATTATTCGACGATCTGTTTTAAGTGTAGTTGCACTCTGAACTAAATTAATGTCAGTCTATATTGTATGCCACAGAGCTTAGAAAGCAAGCAAGTATTCAAATCTATAATATTAAAAAATTTTAAAGTTTTTTAGATAATACAGAAAGCAGCAGAAAAGGTAGAAAAAACAAAGAATATAATTCGAAACAAGTTTTTCCAATCGGACCTTGAGGATATTTGATTAAAGAGCACTGAAATTTGTAGGTCAGATTTGATCAAGATTAACGTCGGCACCTAGCCGCATTGGCTCTTATCCGACGCCATTTCATTGCTTTAAGAAATACCATATAGCCGGACATGTTGGTCACAAAAGCTAGCTTTTTCAAGTCCTTAGAATTAACAAGCAAACATCCCACCAACAATTAATTACTAAGCAAATATGTAAAAAAAATTGATGCTTGACATTTTTGTGTGGCTTTAGCATGTTGCAACTTGCAATCTTATTTACCATAAAACTTTTTGATGCATAGTTACCTTATTCGGGTTTTGTATTTTATAATTCCTATTGCACTTTTACATTTCTTTTCTTTGTATCAATTATTTTTTACAAAATCATTTATTTTGTTGTATTTCATAAAACTACTTGGTAAAGCAATATTAAGTATTTAATAATTGCGATAAAAAAACAACTACTACAAATGCAGAGGAGGTCAATTTATAAGTTTCCGTCCGTCCCTATGTTCGTCTTATTTCTTTTTCTGTACACACACACATTCATTCATTTCATTTAATCTACATTACAGTGTATTATTATGTTGTATTTTGTACTTGTATTTCTTTAGCCTCGTTAACAAGTAATTTATAAAAATTGGTTACACAGTAAAAAAGCCGTAATTGTATTAAAAAATTAATCAATCACTCGTTTACCAAATATGGATTTAATATTTGTTTAATAAACAACTTGTGCACATTAATGTTTCCTTTGATTTATTCTATTCCTCTTTTTAATTTAGAGAACAGTCAGTTTTTAGCATTTTGCTTTCTACTTTACGTTTATTAATTGTTAATGGTTGTGGGATAATCACTAACTAGTTACTACCATAAAACTGTTTTTGTATTGTTGGCCAAAACGGCACAACACAACACTGACACATCTGTGTTTGACAGCTACAGATACAGTGGAGACTTTAAGCAATACACATAAGGTTGCCACGCCAATTTGAAATAGTGATTTAGGTAATTACACAGGTAACAACAGAACTGTAGTAAGAAGACAGAAGCATAATTTTTTTAAAAAATGTAAAATGCATAGGCTTAGTGTTATTTACATATGTACATATGTATGTATGTATGTTGGAATCATATACAAAATTTATTTAGTTTCCGTACTTGGAGTTCGCACCTAGAAATTTATAACAGTGTTTATGCATATTCAGTTTGACGTTCATCATGACAAAAATACATAAAGTTGGAAATTTTATAAGCTCACCACAGCCATTTGAAGTCGGAATTCACCAAGGTAGTATATTGGGACCCATTCTATACTTGTTGTATACTTCAGCCATGTCAACTACCAACCAAGTCGACACATCGACCATCGCTGATGACACAGCCTTTTTAGGTATTAATTAAAGCGCCCAAGTAGCATCACAACACTTAGGAGGCCACACATTCAATGTGGAAAAATGGTTGAAGTAATTTAGGTGAATGAACAAAAATGTGCTCATATAACTTTTACAGTGCGTAGAGACTCGTGCCCCTCTATTCGCATAAATTACCAAATGATACCTTAGCTTTTAGACGTCAAATACCTCGATATACATCTTGATCAGCGACTTGAAATAAAGTTAAATGCTGTCCAACTAAACTGGCTAAGTCAAACCAACCAATGTTGCGTTATGGAATTTAATTATGGGGTACTGCCTCAGCTAGCAATGTAGAAAAAAGTCGAAAGGCGCCAAAATAATACTCTACGGACGATTACATTTGTGCCATGGTATATAAAAAATCCGAACATCAACAAAGATCTAATTAATTAAAGCAGAAATAATTTTTTAAAGAAGATTAAAAGTCATTCGAATCCGCTGGCCGTAAAATACTAAAATAAATGAACCTGGTTATATTCAATTAAGAAGGGACATTGCATCTCTCGTCCGAATTCTTTCGAAGTTTAAAATAGTTCAAATAAAATTAAAATTAATATAATAAAGATAAAATAAACTGATGTAAATTAAAAATAAAATCGACACCAAGTAATTTAATTGACAACACTTAAAAAATATTTATTTTCGGTAAAAACATTTTAAAACTATCAAACCACTATTTAATAATTCACTTTTAATAGGTACTACTATTAACGTATTTTTGTTAATTATTTCTTAGTCATTGTTTACACATTTATACATATTTATATGCGTATTTACAGCAGTATTAAGACAACCACCTCTTTTATGCAATTGGAGACTTTATTTACAATTCAAATGACACTGTAGAAAATAACAAAACAAACGATGACAACAACAACTACAATAACAACAACAGCAACAAAAATATAAGGGAAATTGGCCGAAAAGTGGAAGGAAATAAAAAATATTTGAATAAAAAAAGAAATAAAAAGGCTAAGGAGAAACTGCGCAAGAAGAAAGTTGTAGGATAATTTTTTTAAAGTAATTTTTTAAATTGTTAAAGAATAAACATATGGCGCGCTATTGGGAAGTTTTAAAAATATATTTTTTTAATCAGCCCAAAAAACATACAGATGTTCAAAGAATTATGTTATGGCATTTGCAAGGAAAGATTATTACTTGTAAATGCCATTATATTTAAATTCCTTGAACGAAAGTTCGCCATAAATTTTAATTTTCTTATTTATGAGGTGATGAAAACCTATTTGTCTATTTTACCGTGTTTTGCTGTTGCAATTATAACTGTTTAAATTATGGTTTATTGCCACTACACAAATTTTATTTCTTTTAATCTATTATTTCATCATTTGCCATACACCCTTTCTCTGGTTATATTCAGCTTATTTGTTACTACTTTATTATTACCCGTTTTCTTTTACTTGGCCAATTCTACCTTTGAACAACGCGACACTTTTTTTCTTTCTCGAGTCAATTATAAATTTTTTACTTTTTAATTTCACTTTTTGTATTTATTTAATAAATATTTTACTGCCCGTCAAATAAATGTATTACTGTTCATATATTTAATGTATTTTATATTAAATTAATGCAAATAAATAGGTTTTCTAACAATAAAATATTCCGAAATTATTTTCAGCAGCTTGCTCAAAAAAAAAGAAAAACCACTATGTGTCAAATCACTGAAGTGTAGCCAGATGGGTATCAAATTTGACAATAAAACGCCAAAAAAATATGGAATACCTTTTTATAAAGAATTTGAAGAACAGTGGGTTGGTAGCACTTTAAATTTATTTAATTGAAATTAAAACTAGTCCATAAAACTAAGCCAGTTACTTTATAGGTCCGTTTAAGTGCCCAATAACTTATACTAATTGTTACTGAATTTTACCGAATTGAGCGCCTGCTCACAAATTGAGAGTAAAGTCTTTTTACTGGATAAATTATTACTAGGTTTCCTTTTTATATTTTATGAATTGAATTAAAAAATGTATTATATATAAATAAATTTAAATTTATTAATGCAGTTTGTTTAAGTTAATAATAATAGTTTAACTTTTGACTTAAAATACACATTTCTATTTGAATCAGCTTTTTTCAATTGCTTATTTAACATTTTAATAAACTAAATTTTACTTACCTACGATTGTTATCCGGTGGTAAAACACTCCAGTCTTGTTCATAGTAAGGATGCATTTCTTTCTCTTCTAAAACAAATTGCCTTTAATGAGCTACTTAATCTCATTGGATAGGGTCAGACAAAGCAAGTATTTAACGCAACCTCTAAATAATGTATACTTCTTATTGAATTAAGCATATCTATGCACCTAAACATATAATAAAACTGTAGCAGGAACGTGCCCATATATACAATTTTTGTTTAAATTTTTGGAATTTTTGTCTGTCTATGTTCGCATAACGCACTGGATGAATTTTAAAAAAATCTTGTGGAGAGGTTCCTTAATATCGCGATTCAAATACAGGATACTTTTTCCTTGTAAAATTATATATTTTTCAAGAGAAAATAAAGATAAACCCCCTATTGTAAACAATTTTGCGATTTTAATGACTTGGCAGCACCTTTTATTTTTTAAACGGGACATTTAAGGCACTCTACAATAATAGAAATTTATTTAAATCCGTAGCATAAAACGTTGCACTATACTGTGTAATTACCCAGAGACGGGTACCTCTATACGAAATATATATATATATGAAGCCCGATAAATGTAAGTCATGAAATTTGGTAAAGCAAAATATTGTCATTACGGTGATGTCATAGCTTTCAATAAAGCTCATATTTAAAATAATAAATACCAGCATCATAATTATTCTTTTAGATTTTTTTCATTAATTTAATATGCACATGTGTACATTGTTTGGGAGATATATTTCTCCATTTCTGGTCATTACACCGATGTTTCAAATCAAAACTCAATGAGTTACATTTGCAACCTTCTTTGTAACACAGTAATTTAAATGCGAACAATAAATGTTATACTTTGGCCTATTAAGTAGTGATGTACCGATACGCCCTTTTGTCTATACGATACTCAAGCAAAACTATCAACGAAACAGATATATGTAAGTATATGTCTTGAAAAGTTTTATTTATTTACATAAGTAAATAAAAAATTATACCCCAAGAGATTAATACTATTTAAAATCAATAGAAATAAGATATTTCTTTTAAAAATAAAATATACTATAACTTTATGTAGAAAGACGATTTTGCAAGTCTGTTTGAACGAGAGCCTTGCTGTAAAAGAGAATATCTCAAAAAGGAATTCATTTTAAAACTAAATTACTGTTGCGTCATTTTTATCAAGTTTGGATAGGTATAATACAGAATTGCGTCAGTAACCAAGAGGATCTGACTCGTTTAATACTCGTATATTAGGAGACATTAGATATCTCTGGAATTATTCGTTAGAAAAATTAATGTTGAAAACGTTACAAAGACCTCTACCTGCAATAGCTTTGAACGACTACAGAGAGACTTTTAAGTCAAGAAGGCGGATTTTCTGCAGAAGTATAAGTCTGTAATTAAAATATTTGTAATTTTTATTAAGTTTTATATCGATCTATTTTCTCTTTCTGACGACGGATTTATGTTTTCTTATAATTTTCGAAGACTGTGAACCAACGAAATGGCGTCACATAACGTAGCAGAAATTTCACCACATAGCCAACTCTGTCTACTCCTTAGTAATAAGTCCCCTTTTACAATAGACAGAAACAGGGTAAACAGCCGAGATTTGTAGGCAAGGGGTTGAAGAGGTAGATTGTGTATTTCATGACTATCGTAATGGACAATTTTTCGTTTCTCTTTTCTGCTTTGCGCTTTTTTCTTTGTTGCTTCACATTATATTTCTGAAGTGGGCGCTTACTTGCTTAAAATTTCACAACAAAGTACATATCCCACAGAATTTAAAACACACACACATATGTAAAATAAATAAATCCGAAAATAGAATGTTCAAAAATCTGTCTGGCTTGTTTATGTCCAATTGTAAAAGGTTTAAGACAGATCAAAAGAGAATTAATAAATGTCTGCCCTATTTCTGTCTATTTCAAGGCGAATTCATACCAGGTGTGAGCAGTAGAGCCACAACTACAACAAAACAACATCTTTGATATTAGATTAGCAGATATGAAACAATGTATTTTTCACAAGACATTAGCAAAAAAACGAGAGCAAAAAACAATCATCTGGGCTATCAACTCCACCTGGTATGAATTCGCCTTGGTCTATTGTAAAAGGAGAATAAGTTCTACTTTGCAGACAAAATTGTGTGGCAAAGCATTGTTGTAGCGAACGAATAAATGTTGTAGTATCTTTATAGCGCAGTATTTATGATGAATCTAAAGTATTGTCGATATATCGGTATTATCTATGTTCAAAAATATTTTTTTTAACACTCCTTGCGAAACTACCGTATTTTCAGAGCCTTTGACAGGAATCACACCCAAAATCCCAGACTATATGCACTACAAATCAGCCTATCAAAGCACGCTCATTTTGTCAAATATTTCCTCCATCTGACCTTATCCTTACACTTTACAATTATTTTGTAAGCAAATAATTCACTTTTAACGAAAATTTTGTTCACTAGTTCACTTACAGTTGATTATGATTTTTGGTATGAAAATAGTTAAGTAGTTTTTATTTTTATTTGATAAAAAAACTCTTCTAGAAATCTATTTAACCACAAATAAAAAACGACAGATAAAATATGCTTTTATGTATGTAGTCTTATCTTTTAGTAAATTCCTTTTGTTTTCTAAATTTAAATACTTTTTCGTAATTAGAAATAAAAAATAATAAACCACTTTTACTAGACGCGATGTAAACTTTTAAAATATCAAAATAAATGTTAATAAAAATAAATTCACATTTAATTTTGCTTTTTCTGTCAAAGCCGTAAGAAATTTAATATTGAAAGGGCCTTAAATGTATCTATAACTGTTAAATAAAGAAATTAAAAAATAGACAAAACCTCTTTCTGTTTTTTGAATGGAGCTTATCTTTTAAGAGACTTCTCTAGGTACATATACAAGAGAATAAACAGTGTTTTACCTGGCTGGTTAAGTGAGTATCTAGTAAGTTTTGTGTTTGGTAAACTCTTATCAGTCCGAGTATTATAATGGTAAGTGATAAGAAGTTTTATTGGACTTTTTTGTAGAGCGTTAAAAGTTTACAAAGTAAAATATTTGTTTTAATTAAATGTAAAATAGAACATCAATGAAGCACAACGTGAGAAATTGAGTAACTAATGACATCTAGAGAATTTATTTCACAATACTGCTATTCAGAAAATAATAAACGAATACACAAAATGTTAATGACATATTTACATACATACATATGTATATAAGTTAGGACACCTTTATATGTAAAATTTAGTAGGGTATAAAAAAAAAACCATGCAAATCTCCTTAAATAATATAGTTTTCCTTAATATTGTTACACACAATTTACATGTCTATATATTTTTCTGTTTAAAAATTATAACAATCTCAGAATCTTGTTATATTAGAAATTAAATAAAGTAAATATTAAAATTAATTACATGTTAAAAAAGTATATTCTTTTATAAGTAAACTTATATTAATATTTTGTACACTTACAAAAAAAGCAGTTAAATAAACTATAATCTGGAATTAATTTTTTTTTAATTTAAATACTTAGTAAGAAAATTTCTTATAGCAAAAAATAAAAATACAAAGCACCAATCAGTCGTTCACGCGTGGTGGTCGTACTATTGAATGTCGTTTTATGGCTTCAACCAGCCATTTAATGCCTTCGTCTACCCCTTCACTGACAATAAAGAAATAAAAAATGTAATAAAAGTTATAAAGAAAAATTAGCTTACTGCAGTTATAAAAATGCATTGTTTTTTTTTTTTTAATAACACTAACCCGTTTAGAGCCGATACTGGTATCGTAAGACAATCACGCCGACCAATAAAACCGCCAGATTGTTGAAAAACGGGTTTTATATCTCTAACACCCATAACATCAGGTAGATCTTGCTTATTGGCCAATATCAGCAAAGGTACGCCCGATAATAAGTCATTTTGAATCATTTTATCTAAATAAAAATAGATATTAGTTTATTTATTTACTCAAAGCTAAAAATAAAAAATACAGATAACAATTCCGGGAAAAAAATCTTGTGTAAAAAAATGCCACGGCAGGAAATTAAATCAATATGAATCAAAGTTCAGATAATATCCCAGCATCTCCCTTATCAAAAAAAATTTTTTTAATCCAAAAGGAAACAGTTTCAGTTCATTTAAAGCCAGCAAGTTAGTGAGAGTCTATACTAAATAAATTAGTTAAATACGGGTCGGTTTCCCACATACACGTAGGGTTTCTCACCACCGTAACCATATAACTTAAAAAAGTCCCATATTGTCCTGTGTCCGGGCGCATATTGTCTTGTTGACTTTTAAGACATTGATGCCAAAGCTTTAATAGTTCTGATCTCGAGCAGAAACCCCTTAACTTAGGAAGAGTAAGACAAATTGAAATATACCAGAAAAAGAGAAAAAGCCTCTTCAACCAGACTGCTGAAACTGATTTCTTAGTTTAAAAAGCATGGTAGCATGATTCAAACAGTTAAAGGCTTCTGAAAATTCTAACGAAAGAGCACTAAACTTGTCCGTGATTACAAATTTCCTGTAAAATTAAAAAATAAAAAGTTGTCTTTGTACTGCGATATGCATATTGAGAGCCATTAAGTGCGGATTTCTAGGTTAGGATACTTATTACAATTCCTTTGTTTTATCTCTAGTTTATGCGAATCGTGACCAATGTTAAAAAGATTTTTAAAATCCAGAAAAACTCATCAAATTATTCACTAAATTCTAATCAGTTTCTGCGAAACCATGCTGTGGGTATAAGTTCAGAAATTTCTACGACAGCTCAAGGCAAAGGGAATAGCTATGGTAACTAAACACATTTTAAGAACTTACATTTTCGGCACAAGACTATTATTTATTTCCAAAGCGTATACATTTCTGAATTCTGATTATCATTTAATTCTCTGTTTAGTTAGAGAAATTATGTATGATTAATATTAATGATAATAATAATAATAATAAAAAAAAACACTCCATAAAGGTAACACAAAATTGCTCCAAATGAACCAAAAACCTCAAAACTCCATCACATTACGTTACTAAATGATTATTCTTCATTCGGCTAAGGAAAACATTATAATCAAAACAAATAATTAATTCATAGAAATAATCAAAATCGCACCAAGGATTTCAACGTATATTTAAGTGTAAGTAAATATAGAATTAATAATCTACGAGGACAATAATAGACAGTCATCTAGTGTCTATACAATGACCTCACACCTACAAAGAAAAACGAAAGCCAGAAAAAAGGTTTAGCATCCAACTCAAAACTCGAACAATATTATCAGGAAATGGTTAATAATATCAACGCCAAGTCAAAAATTCTTATTTAAGAATATTTAAAAAAATTTGATAAAATGCTACAAATCTCGCCGCCACCAAATATCATAATATTGAATTTTACGCAATAGTTAGGTTAGGTTAAGCAGGCAGCTTATAGAGGAGGAGAAAAGATAAGTGGAAAAAGAAATAGCTCACTTGGGTCCATTATGTTGGTCCCTTTGTGATACCTGCAGATAAGAAAAGAGATAGACAGAAAAGACAGAGAATAAAGATCATGAGGAAGAAGTTTCGAGACAGAAGTGGGTAGAAGGTCATAGACGGGGAAGTTGTTAGCTGTGAAGGCTCTATTGGACGTGACATGCATTGATGAGTAACTATGTCATTTCAGTTGGAAGAGGGTTAGAAAACCAACCACAGTTCCTTAAAAAGGAGTTAATCCTGATTGGTTCCATAGATGAATCACAAGAAAGGCTTTCAAAACATCGTCGTCCCAAGTGTTGTAGGCGACAGTGTTCTAATGCGGGGCAATGACAAAGAAAGTTTTCAACCGTTTCCTCCTCTTCTTCATCCTGGCAACTTCTGCAGAAGTCATTATAAGGGATACCCATCCTGCTTGCATGGGTTCCAAATAAGCAATGACCAGTGACTATTGCTATTAAGTCGCCTATCTGCATTTTCTGCAGCCGAAATATCGAGATCGTTTTCTTTTGGTTCAACGAGGGCCAGATTGTCCTTGCACTTGAGCAAGTTGACTCATTGGACCATCTGGTCTGAGCTATATCGTGAAGGGCAAAGTTATACAGTGCAAACAGGCCGAGAGGAGAATGCTACAATAGATGTCTATGGCATCAACGTGCAATAGTGTTCCCCTCTTGGCTAGTTCATCGGCAGCACAGTTGCCTTGATTAGTCCCATGTCCCCTCACCCATTTAAGGGTGACTGTCGAATTATCCGCCATCACATTTAAGGATGTCCGGCATTCAAGGACAAGATTTGATGTGTTATACACACCTATAAGGGACATGATATTACACATCAAACTATATAACAATCGAAAGAATATGACAAATATGAATGTTAGACTATAGTTCTTACCAAAAATTATTTTAGACTCCATCATGCGATCTCTATCATTCGAGTCAATAACGTAAATCACTGCATGAGATTCTTGGTAATACTTATCCCATAGCGACTGCAGTTCATGTTGTCCGCCTAAATCCCAAAAATTTAAACGCACCCCCTGTACATCAATAGTGCCGATATTAAGGCCAACTGTTGTTGTAATTTTACTTGGATTCATGCCTTTATAGTTTTTGGTAAATTTAGTTTTCGCTGCTTCCAAATAAGTCTAAAATTATGGGTTTTAAAAGTTTATTTTACGGTTCTTATTTTGTTTTTCAAATATTTTACCGTCTTTCCAGCATTGTCCAAGCCCAAGATGACGACACAGTATTCATCTTTTTGTGTTAAATATTTAAAGAAACCGTGTAACAATGTATACATAATAGTTAATTGATTCAAATTGCACTTAAAATTATCAAAATCTTCCTATTAGTTTGCAAAAATTATTAAAATCAAGTTATTCTTCTACACGTATGGCGGTAGATGAACCTGGTTAATCAGCTGTTTTGTTCTTGATTTTACAAATGTAAACATTTCCAGCATTGATAATAAATGGAGTATCCTTTTGGCGATTTTTATTTAAGACCACATTTACATAATGAAATTTTTCTTTTATTTTTGTTCAGGCTACGAAAGAAAATTAAATAAATTATTTATTTAGGCTTAAGTTCTTAATTATAAAGAGATAAAGAAAAATCAGACACCTGCAGAGCAGAATGCATTTTCTAGACAGCTACGTCCGTCATCAGTACTCTTCGTATCTATCTACCTGGTAGTTTCAATTGTTATTCATTTTCTATTTAAACAAACTTATCAAAGAAATAGAATATGAGAAATTTTTAATTTTACATTATATTTCATGGGAGATAGAGCTTTTTGAAATTGTTTTACACTTTTAAATACTTCCAAAACGTATCTAACAATACAAAGTTCGCATTCAGTTGAGCTACCGTATTTAACACATGTACGTATGCAAAATTCCAAAAAAAAAACAATCATGTAAGTGACGGAAAACGAGAATTTTCAAATGGTGTGATGAATTTCGATCAATTTTGAAAATTATTTTTGAGACAATTTCTAAATATTTGCGTTTGATATGTATACCAGAAGGTAAAAATCAAGCAATAATTAAGAATTTAGACAAAAATATTTGAGGAAAAATAAAAAATTAGTAAAAACTTTTTTTTTGTATTTTTATACAAATGCAAAACAACAAAAAGAAGTCCATCACAACCATTTTCGTTTTAAAATCGATTCGTTTTCAAAATCCGTTTCCATCACATGCCTGATTGTCAATGTTTTGTATTGCGGCGTTATGAAATACTATGTGCTTAAATATGACGTGTAACCTCGATGCGCGTCCCGAAATCGGTTTCGCTTGGCTCAAATCATCGACAATGAACTCTATATATTCCGACCCACACATTTAGAAGTTAAAGAAAACATTCGGATGTCGCCCTAATATAAATGTGCGAAAATAGCTGGATATTAGAATCGACATTGTGCTTATGTCTTTTTTTAACGAAATGAGCATGCACAAATCCTCCACGACATGCACAAATTGTTCAACAGGTGGACAATTATTTAAATAAAATATTTTGTTAAATTTTCATACAATAATTCAGAGCAATTTCAGCTAATGATATCGAAAATTTCCATTTTAATCGAAATTTCCATTTTGATTTTATTGAAAATTTGGTAGATATCGTATGCAGAATTTTCTACCTAAATTTTCTATAATAATAAAAAAAAAGATTTCTGACTGCTGGTACGTTTTAGAACAAAAAATATATATGAAACTTTATTAAATTTTCAATACAAAAAAAACTAGTAAGAAAATATTATTAAAAATAATTTTTACAAATATTTTTTTCGTTTGCGTTTATTTTTTATGTTTTTTTAAATAATTTAAAATTTACACAATCAATAACTGATAAATTACAAGATTTATTTTGTTTCAATGTAAAAAAGGAATGTTGGAATTAAAAGAAAATTTTAATAAAATATAAAAAACTATTTTTTAATTAACGTAATTATAATTTTCATATTCAAATTACAACATTGTATTTGTATATATTTTATGTATGTAGTTGTCGTATAAGTTCGCTTTGAACTATTAATTTCAACTAAAATATTAACGGTAATTATTATATCAAATAAAAAAAAATATTGTGTGGAGAGAACAAGAATGTTATTCTTAAAAGAAAGAAAGAAAAAAGAACAATAACATGGTTGTTGGTATTGTATGTTTTTTTTTGTGTTTTAATATAAGTACAATTTTTTATACATAAATATATAAACAATAATAAAACTGTTGAGTGCAGTTAAGTTTAGTTGAGAGAGTTAAACTAGAAAAATGTAGAATTATACATTTGTATGCTTTCTGTTTCATTCTAGGTGTTTTTATTTAATATAACAAATATAGTTTTGAAAAATATATAATTTATAACGACTTATAAGCTTTTTTACTAAATAAAGAATTAAATATTTACTTTCCTTTCAAAATAGAATTATTTATAATTTTTTATTTAATTTTAGTTGTATATTGTTGTTCATGATTTTTGTGTTAAACGAAAAAATTCTAACAAACTTATATTTAATTTCACTTGCTCCTTTTTGTTTTTTTTTTATTATTTATTTAATTTATCATAAGTAATATGTATAATTTTCTTAATTTTTTATTTGTTTATAGGTATGTATATATACTTTGTTTAAACATTTTAATTAATTTTTTATATAATTCGTATTGTGTCCTCATTATGGTTTAATTATTAAATTTTTGTTTATTTTTTCAATAAACCTTAGACGAGCTTTAGGCTTAAAGTTAAAATTGCACCCAATTAGCATTTGCAGAACTTTGTTGAGGATTTTGTTCGGGTGCAGATCTGAAAGTTAAAATAAATTATAATTATTAAAATAATTATAATTCATTATATACATATAATAAAACTGCAGTAGAACCGTGTGCCTACATAAAATATTTTCCCAAAATTGTGTTTGTTGTGTTGTGTTCGCATTACAAAAAAGCTGTTGTGTGAATTTTAATAAAAAAGTATTCACATATTCACATATATAATACTTTTTTCTCGTAAAAAATCTAATTTCTTAAAGAAAAAAAGTGAGAATACGCAATTTTATCGATTTAATAATCGATTTAATAAAACTTGGCAGCACCTTTAATTTTTGTGAAGTTAAAATTTTAGACACTATTTACAGAAATCTACAATAACTTAACTTTATATACAACCTATGTTACAACATCCTGAGTAAGTATCCGGAGTCGAGTACCTCACAACAAAGTAAATTTATAAACCAGCAGCACTATAAAAGTAAAAGTTTTACAAAAAGCAGTGGTTTATTTTCAAAACAAAGCGATATTCAAAAATTCCAAACATAATTTAGAATTTTCCCCCCTTTCGATCCATAGAAATAGAAACTCCTTTCTGAAGTTTTGCTATCTCCATCACTGTCGAATTTTTTTCTTTTGTTTTTGATTGTCCTCCACGTGAATCAATTTAAATTAGTAATTGTACTATACACGCCAAGCTCAGGTAACAAACATATTTCAGTTAAATATGTGAATTTATTATCCGAGTTTTGTATGGTACTCCACCAACACAATTACCATTAAAGTTTCCTTAAAGTAGTCTTACAGATTTATTACTGAATTAATAACCTCCGCCCAGTGATCAATCTACTGGGTGGATGCAATGAGCCTAGCGACACGAAAGTAGCTTTAGCTGCCACTTCCATGGTTACATGGCTGAATTAACCTCCGCCCAGTGATCAATCTACTGGGTGAAAACAATGAGCCTACCGACACGTAAGTAGCTTTAGCTGCCAATTCCATGATTACATGGCTTGTTGAGAAGCTGGAAAACATATATCTACTCACAGATGCAGATACAGAGAAACAAGCCTTAACAAATTTTCTTTAGAAATAATGACGTTATTTTTCAACCAAAAACTGTCGTACGACTTAAAAGTGTTTATCTTATAATTCATGCAAAAAAAAACCGACTTCAAAACAGACAAACTTAAAATCATGTTTCTTTAAGACGGTAACTATTGCGACACCGAATTCAAATTTTATGCTAGTTATAGCAGTCGTAGCAATACAGGTTCATTGTAAATTTCAACCGTCTGTCTGTAACGGTTTAAAAGTTTTGTCATATACATCTAATTACATAAACTATTGCGACACCCTGTAATTTATAATTTTAAATATTTATACTTATTATAACAGATATAGTAATGGACATTCTGTCTAATTGTTAAGTGTTTATCAATAACTGTTTAAAAGATATGGTCATATATATCAAATGACGTCACCTATTGGGACACCCTTTAAATTCAAATTTTAATATAAATACTTTTTAAGGAGGACTTTGTCATACAGATTCTTTTTTAATTTTAACTTTGTGTCCATATACATCAAATTACATCAACTATTGGGACACCCTTTAATTTCCAATTTTAAATATTTATAATTGTTGTTATACCTGACATAGTAGTGAACTTTCTGTCTATTTTTCAAGTGTTTGTCTATAACGGGTCCAAAGATGAGGACATAATGGTCAAATTACATAAAAAATGGGGACACCCTTTAATTTATAGATCCAAATTTTATACTTGTTGTAATAGCGGACTAAGCAATATAGGTTCTTTGTAAATTTCAACTGTCTATCTATAACAGTTGAAAAGTTTGGCCATATATATTACTTTTACATTAACTATTGGGACACCCTTTAATTTCCAAATTCATATTTTACACTTGTTATTTTAGCGGACTTAGCAATACAAGTTATTTGTAAATTTCAACTGTCTGTCTATAACGGTTCAAAAGTTTGGCCATATATATATCAAAATAAATCAACTAATGGGACACCCTTTAATTTCTAATTTTAAATATTTATACTTATTATTACAGACATAGTAACGAACATTCTGTGCAACTTTCAAGTTTTTGTCTATAACGGTTCAAAATATAGGAGAATAAAGGTGAAATTAAGTCACCTATGGGGTCACCCTTTAATTTTTAATTTTATTTTTTAATAACTTTTTATTATTGGGAGCTACAGTGATACGCACTTTTTTTAATTTTAAATTGGTGACTTATAAAGTTCATAATACACGTAAAAAACATGTATGTTGTATGGGGACACCCTTTAATTCTTAAACTTTTGAACTTCTTTTAAAATGGGACCAATCTGTAGCCATAACCTTTCTAATAGTGCAAAAATTTTGAAAATCGGTTCAGAAATGACCGAGTTATGAAGGCACAAACATACAAAAAAAAAAAAAAAAAAAAAAGCAACACACAGACGAATTGATAACCTCCTTCAAATATAAAAATTTCTACATACCCAGCTGATGCATAATCCGTCCATTCTGTGTTCGCGTTACCTGGTGCCCTATGTGCCGGCGATGTACCAGGACTTTGACGAACTGAACCAGCGCTTGATGGTGGTGGTGCTATTTTTCCCATTCCACCCGGAGGTGGAGGCAATATACCGGTTCCAGCTTTAGATTTTGTACGACCTGTTCCTTCGGAACCATCTTTTTTCTAACAATTAAAAAAAACCAAAACCTGTTTAAAAAATTATTTAAATAAAAAGAAAATCTAAACAATTCCTTACCGTTATTCTCATATTAATTTTTATAGTTTCTCCCTCTTTGAAGCCTAAATCTAATTCTTGTTTGGGTTGAGTTTTTTCTTTTTCAATTTGTTCTTGATTTTTTACCCATTTGAAATGATCCTGTAGAGCTACATTCAAATCAAAAGAATCTGAACGGTCACCAAAACCTAAGCCCAAAAAAGCAGAGCGACCTACTCGTTCAATTTGAGAGAAGCTTTAATACTTTTTTCCGTTTCATACTTATTTTAAAGGAAACACATACCATTATCATCTTGCACTCTAATTACAAAATAACGTGAACTATCTGCTACTGCTTCGATGGCCACACCAGGATATGTTTCAATAGGGCAATTGGCAAATAAAGCACCGGTTGTTTTATCTTCTAATTTAAGATTACATTGTGTTCCCTTGGCTACCAACCGCATACGGCCAGTCCAGGTGGGTTCACCCAAATTCCAATCAGCAGCTCTTTAATAAAAAAATATATATTATTTTCTATGATTAGATAATAAAATATTTTCTATGTAATCAATATGTATTATAAAGGTAATTGTACAATGTGCGTGCTCCAAAAACTCGGAAGAGTCTCGATACGACAAACGCAACTCTCTATTCGTCATGCGTGCTTTTAGAAATGGAAGTTTCGCCCTCTAACACAGACCAGAACAATCGAGATTATTCCAGAACATCTCAGCCCAGTCTGGAACTTTCGAGAACAACTCGAAACATCACATCATTGTGCAATCTATTGGAACATTCTGAAATATTCGCAGATTTTTTACGAGTGGGGCTAACCATTGTGTTTGGACACTAGTCAGACCTCGAAGATTCTTATCTTCCAGTTTGAGGCTCCGCGCAACGCTTTTAAATTATTTGTTTCTTTTTTGGGAGTTAACTTCAACAACAACGTAAAGTGAAAGAACCTGAAGAGCCTAAAGCAACATTGTTGACTAGACTAGCCTTAAAAAAATTAAAGATTTTTTTTTTTTTTTTTAAATAGCGCCCAGACGATGGAAATTATCTTCCCGAAATTTTCACACTTGAGTGTTAGTCCCTCACTTTATGATGCCTGAAAAGGGAGCGTCAGGAAAGCGCTTCATATCCACATTAGGATAGTGGTTAACCATTAACCAAAATGTATCATAATAATAACAATTAAGTTGGATCCGCAATGGCAAAAAAGGAACTCCACCGAGAGGTCCAACCATATAACCTCAAAAATACTGATCATTTCAGAATCGCAAGGGTATGCAAAAAGTGTAATTCAACGATTGTCTTCAACTATACAACTTTGCCTAATAATATTAAAGTTGAAACTAATAATAAAATAATAATAAATCATTTAAAAAAGTTGTTGCTTATTAAATAAGAAAATTGTATTTTAAAGTATATTAATTAATACCAAATAAATAATAAAACAACTATTCCATACACGACAAATTTTCATTTTAAATCAACATTTAAAAATCATTCAAGGTATTGGTGGTATTATGAGTTGAATGAATTATGTTGTTTGTGTAAAGGGAAAGTTTTCAGCAAGCTAAATACGAATTTTAAAAAATTTATTTATTTATTTTATAAAACTGATTAAATAAGGGTAATTGCATACACTATACATAATTGCAGAGCTACCAAATATATTCCGATAAACGATCGAGATCATTAAGCATGAAGCAATAAATATTTATTTATTAATTCAATACAAAGACACCCCCATAGCCAATAATATATGCCTGTATTGTAAGATTAGTTAACATGTAAATATACCCCAAGTCTTTTTTTACGATTCTTGAGAGACACAATTTTGGGAAGTTCCCGAAATGATATCCAAGCATCAATACAATGGAGACAATAACAATGCAATTGCTAGACAATATCTGACAAATTTGAGTGCATAGGCCTCTAAAGAGTAAAGTCTCCTTAATGTACTACATATTTTGTTAGAGAAAAGTAAATTAATATGACAATCAAACTTGAGAAAAGTAGTATGGTAGATTCTACCATAACCATTAGGTTTACCATTTACGGAAATATATTCATGATTGGGCAATTTAGTATAGTTTTGATTTTTGAAAAATTTAGGCTATGTTGACGAATTAATATGACAACTAAACAAAAACTAAACTAGACAAAATAATTATTTAATTGACTAAAATCTGACTCAGTTTTTGAACTATATAAAAGAAATAAGTCGCCGCAAAGACTAAAAATTTACAAAATTTGGAGCTCCTGTGTGAAACACAATTATATAAGAGCATAAGACAGAGTATAGGACAAAACACTGATCCTAAGAACCAACAGAAGAGTTAAATCCAGTTGCATAGGAATGAACCAGTTTGCAAGTAGTTTTAGAGAAGGTTAATTTTTTACCAAGTCAGTATAAGTAGTTATAGTAGGTATGATTAACGATACGAATATGAAATTCGCTTTCATACCTATCTGTTAAAGCAATAAACAAAGAATTTATGTCAAGGAACCTTTGGAATGCATATGGACTGGGATGAATCAATTGTTCACATTAAGAATTTTCGAAAAGTCGTAATTATTAAAGAGGCATTAAATCTCCTATATTAAAGTTGTTGGTGTTTGGAACTGGTATCACATCATCTAACTTCCATGCAGAACAATACAAAATAGTAATTCAATGAATTATAGGCGTAAGATCGATAAGGCAAGAAACTGTCCGAAGAAAAATCAATTAAAATTGAACTTCAATTGTAATAGAAAATACACACGTACTATGTGAACAAAAAGTGCAATTATTTTTTTTTCCTGTTAAGATGTTTTTAACCTTGCAAGAATAAAAATAAAGAAAGAATATGAAAAATAGCTCACACAACACACAATTTGGAAGATTTTTATATAAAAAAATTACAATGTACACACAATGGTGGTACATCTAAACATACTGCGTACATGACACTCACCACAGGAAATAAGCAAAAAAAATTATTTTATTTTTAAATCGCCAAATAATATAAAATTGAACAAAAGGAAGAGGAAAACTGAGGGCGTATTATCGCCAACAAAGCATAACAACATTGTTTAGTATTTTTTCTAACAATTTTCAATGTTGATTTTTCACTGAAAATATACATACATATATAATATTGTCCTAATTGTCTCAATTAGTTATGTTCTCTTTACCTGTATCCACGATTATTAGCTCTGGGAGGAATTTTATAAATAAATACTTCTGGTTTAACAATTAAAACACTTTCATAATCCATGTTTTTAAATTTTCTTAAAAATTATTATTTATTCACCCCAAAATCCACAAAAATTTCAAGATTGTTTTTTCCAAAAAAAAAGTAGACTTCACTGCTGACACTTTTGCACGGGGATGGAAAATGCAGTTATATTAAGCTTAGCAAAAATGGTACTTTTTTAATTTGGAAGTACTAACTTTTAAACACATATTTAACAAACGATCAGTGTTACCATTTGTAAAGATTTATCTTATTTTTGAAGTTTTTTGAGATGTCAAAAAGAATATATTCATCTGTAAAAGATGAATATATTATGAATATATATTGAAAAGTTAAACAAAAGTGATATGAATAATTGTACAATTGAAACATACAATTTTTTTGTCTAGCACTGGCTGGACTTAACAAGTATATTTATTCTTATTATAAACATAAAAATGAAAAAAAAATATCTTCAAATTAGTTAAAGCACTTATTTCTACCCATAATAGCATAATAGTTTATTAAAAAAAGGTTACAATGATTTTTTTTAATTTGTAGAGGTTTTAGGACCTGCAAACTTTTTTTTTTTGTTGATTTAATTTTTTGGTTGATTTCAAGATTTTTGAAAAAAAATATGGCAACACTGCAAACGATATAAGTATGTAATAACTGGCTCTGTTCTTCCTCCTAATCTATTTTTTATTTTTATAAATGACCTTCATTGTCAAACCTCCAACCTTCATTGTCAAAGCTCCTATCTACTGTTTTGTAGATGTAATTCGTATTCATTCAATAATATACAGAGCCAGTTAGAGATTGGAGTCACGAGACATGAATTATATACTCAATTAAATTTAATGCTCGTAAGGCTAAATGTTGTGTCCTTACGCACAGACGTGCGTTCGAAAATGATTTTACTATTTATAACACCCTTATCCGGCCTAAAATGGTATTCATCTTTCATATATGGGCCGGCGCCCATATATTGTTTTTTGGAGCTACTTGACCGCGTGCAGTAGAGGGCGAAGTAGCTCATCGGAGACGGGAGGGTATTTAACTCTGTTACTCACTGGAGCATCCACGCAATGTGGAATAGGTTTCGTTTTTTTACTGTTACTATAATGTGCTCTAATGAAATTAGGGAAATTGAACCCAATACACACATATTTTTGCGCTTAATACGCTTCTTATTAAGAGCCCATCCATTTACGGTCGATTTGCCAGTGAATCGTACTACGCATTATAGGGCAAATTCGTTTTTTGCCCGAATAGTTCATATGTAAAATAAACTCCTGAATAAAATAAGTATGAGTAGAGAAGGCTGGTTAAAAAAAAAAAAATAATAAATAAATAAAAATGAAGTAACAAATGACAAATGTAGCTAGTGAGACACTAGCTAAATTAAATAACTCCATATAATTGTTGTTTAATTTTTTATATTTTCGAAATTCTTTTGAAACTGTGAATTTTAAATTAAATTTAGAAGATTTAATATGTAAACTGGAGTTAATCGATATGAAAATTGAGGCATTAAAAAGTTTTATCCGACTTTGGCGCTGTACTGCGATTTAGTTATTTCTGTGTATTTGGTTTTTGGCAATTGAAGTTATTTATATAAACATACATATGTATGTAAATACATATAAATAAATTTTAGCGGTTTTTTATTTTATCAGGCCTATTCCTAAAATCACTTTTTAGGGTTCCATACCCAAAGGGTAAAAACGAAACCCTATTGTTTTTATTAACGTAATTTGAAATCACTTAAAAGGTGTTCCACACGCAAAAATTTTTGAAATCACGTGATTTTTGTGAGTTCTATGTTGTCAATTTTATAACAAACTGGTGGAATAAACAGTTTGAAGTGTTTTTTTTATCATTTTTGTAGTAAAATTACGTGTAAGAAAAATATAAGAAAATTGCACAGTTTTAAAGACTCTTATTTTGCATTAATATTTTATATAACAATTTTTTTTGTGTTTTCCTCTTCTTTTTAACTGCCAGCAGATTAAGTGTTTAGAAAGTACATCTACCCTTGGCAAAGATTCAAATTGCAATGGCTCCTCAAATAACACCTTAAAATGCCCATTTTTACGTTTTAAAACTTCTGGAGTAAAAAATTTTACCCTAGGCTATTCAGATTGCTTTATTTTATGTATTAAGTAAAATTTAATAAAAAAAACAGTAATGTAAAAAATGGTGGAAAATCATCTGTCAAAACATTGCTAAATATTCCTTTTTACGCAATGTAAATCAAAAGACTTTCGATTTTGTTTAATATATTGTGCCACATACTAATTTAATATACACAATGATATGTTGATTAGTGTAAAAAGACTATTAACGACTTTATAATGAAAAAAATGCTTAAAACGCTACATATTCATCACTGTTTTTGCAAGTGAATGTGAAACAGAGTGTTCAAGATGACAATTTAAACGGCAACTGTATGATTCAAAGTCAACATATTTTAAGTAAATACAACTATGAGAAAAAGTTACGGTCCGTTATAATTTTGTGACAATATGATATTTTAAATATTCATTTTAATTCCAAGTAAAAATTTTAACTAATGGGAAATAATAAAGGAAATTACGATCTTTAGCATACTTTATACTTAAAATCTATTTATAATTACCGTATAATAGAAAAATTCAAACTAAAAAGAAAAGATAAAAAAATTACATTATCACAAGTGGGTATTCCAGCAAAAGAGGTCATAATTGATTAAAATCGGTGCATAACTAAGTGAAAGTACTTGAATGTAAAAAAGTTGAATTTTGAATCTTCCTTGTTTTGTTTAGAACACATCTATACGCTCACAAAAAAAAGGATGAGTATATAAATTTTTATGAACTTTTTGCGCCGCAACATATCTCTGAAACAACTGAGCAGATTAAAAGACAAAGTTTGTGCAGATATTCGAATTTTTTAAATAATTACACCGGTGGAACTTATACATTTATGCTTATATGTATATTTAGTGCAACTTTATTAATTTTGGATATGTTTTTATAACTGCAAAACTATAATCAATATCACAAAACTTTCAGCTGCTCCAAACCTGTGTTTATATAACTTAAAATAGACTCAGTAATTAATCCCAAAATAGGTCGAAATTCATCACACCAATCGTTCTGAAATCGATTGTCTTTTATTACATACTTGAATGTTGGGGGTTTTTCTATATTTTCGAAAAAAAAGAAATGAAAGCAAAAGACAACAACAACATGGGAAAAGTGTAAGAAAAATACAGGCAATATTTTGTAATTAAAATTAATAAAAGACCTGAAGCTTAATTAATTATATCAAAAACAAAAAGTGTACATAGTGATTTTATACCAATTAGCAAAAACAAGAGTGATAAAGGTTTTCAGGAAATTATTAATGAATTCATGCGATTATCCAGAGAAATAAAAACTAGAATTAAAAAAATGGATTATGGGTAAGAAGAGTAGCTGATCTCAGAATTACAGAGCGGGTCCCCCAACCACTATTTCGAGTTGAATTGGAACCAGGAGACATCAGATTGGAATAAAAGGAAACGCATTGTATTTACTATTTAAAATATATGCACATATCGTCATATTAAATGCAAACGGACGTAACTACACTTTTTATTTTTTTACAGGAGAAGCAAAAAACCTTCTAAAATCAACAAATATTATGGTTTCTTTGCAATTTTTGTAAATTGTACTTAAATTGTGGGAATTTATTTATTGGTGAAGATATTTTTAATATTTTTTCGAACATTTAAGTTTTTATGTTAGTTACGGTCTTTTGACTTTCTACTTTTTTTAAACAAAACGACGTAACTACAAAAAGTCACAGTAGTGGGTGAAAGGTTTTCTTTTTGCTATTAATTCATTAACTTCTAAACTACTAAACAGATTTTGACGAAATTTGGAGACTCAGCAGAAGAGATGTTAGACTTTCAAAGCGATGTTTTAGTACTTGTGTATTTCTAGCACAGTGGAACAAATTTGATAGTCGGGAGTGTAAAATCTATTGGTCCGTATAACTTTCTGATTAAAAATAATTTTGAATTTTCGAAAACTAATTGAAAAAGTTAAGAAAAAACATGCTCACTATATACTAGTATTCTACTAGTCTCTTACAGTTTAAGATATATTTGACTTTATTATTTAAATTATACTTTATATTATACCAGAAATTCGCCAAAAACATTACCTATTGTTTTGAATTTTACCATTTTAAATTGTTAACACTTTTGAATAAAAATATTTTTCCTTTTTTTAACCATTTTTATACATATTTTATTATAAAATCAAATGTAATTATGTAATTTTATATAAATTTTATTTGAACTATTTTTAAATGAATAAATTAATTATTTAGGAAAGAAAAAATTAGACACCAGCAGAGTGGACTGCATATTCTAGATAACGTCCTCATATCCTATTTCTTTGCTAAGTTTGTTTAAATAGAAAATTAATAACAATTGAAACTACCTGGTAGATAGATACGAAGAGTGCTGATGACGGACTTAGCTGTCTAGAAAATGCATTCCACTCTGCTGCTGTCTAATTTTTTCTTTATCTCTTTATAATTAAGAACTTAAGCCTAAGTAATTATGTAATTAATTTTTAAAATAAAAACCACAGATATGTAAGAAATTTTATATAAAAAATTCAGTACATTTTATAAAAAAAATTCATTTAAAATAAGTCGAAAACAAATAGCTAATTTTCGAAGGGAATATTATCATAAAAATTATAGCAATCGGCTGGTATTAATGGTTTTAAGTCTTGGAGATTTTGCCACTTTTTCTTTGATATTTTAATTCTCTGAGTATATGTATATGTATAAATGTGTAGTTACGTCTTCTTGCATTTAGAAATACACGCACTTGTAGTTACGTCCGTTTAAATTTCGTTAATAAAATCGCCATTTTGATCGCATTAATCTAAAATTTTGCACGAACATGTATTTTGATAAAACGAACGATAATCGATAAAAAAAACTCAATTTCGAAATTTTGCGTAGTTACGTCCGTTTGCATTTAATATGACGATATACATATGTATTGCTTGTTGTAAGTTTGCTGTTGTATATTGTGTGGTGAACTTCATGGTTCTGGTTAACGCGATAACTTAAAGAACGACACGAAGGTTAAAAAATGCAGAGGAAATAACACTGTAATTTACAGGAATTGTCCTATTTGTTCTTTTGTAAAGAGGTTTTCCCAAGTAGCCAAGTATCAATCAAATGCTCATTAGCCAGGCCGTATGCGGATATCTTAAAAACCAATTGCACTCCTGCAATCGATTTGAATCAACCATTGAGGCATTAGTGCAGTCGAAAGTAATTATTCTTATAGGCCGTATTTATTATTATTAATTTTGATAAAACATTACATATTTTTTAAACTATATTTCTCTTCATCTATGTATGTATAGCCTTCATATAAATGCATACATACATATCTATAGCTATACTTTTTTCCTGTCCGCCTGTCCGTCTTTCTGTCTGTGTTCGCATCACGTAAAAAATACTGGATTGTTTAGGCACACCTATTTATATTTTTTTTTTTTTTTTTGTAAGCAGACTAACCTATATATACATTTAACCACCCTTATGTTTAATTTATTTAGTTTTCAATTAAAAAAAAAAAACACTCAAACCTAAAGTTATCAGTGTGTTGTGCATATGAAAACACAACACATCTGCACACACAACGGAAGGAAGTGTCGGAGAAATATAATAAAAAATAAATTCATCTGCATCAAACCTGATTTTAATCAAGCGTTATTAACAGCAATATTTTTTTCTGCAAATACTCTCATTTCGCCAAATATTTTAAAGAAAGAGTAGTAGAGATTATGCTTTAGGGAATAGTGAACATATTTATATATGTACATATGTATGTGACCGCACAAATAAAACGGGACCTAAGGGTAAAAAAGAAAATTTTACAGGAGAGCCGTTAAAAATTTGCCTTCTTTTTCAACGTTTATTACGAGTGTAAATGCTGTTAAAATACCTGTTGTGACTCCGAAATTATGGATTATGACCGAAAAATATTTTTGTCCAGATCTCAAATTACACAGTAATTACGACTTCAGAAACGCTTCTGGGACCTTTTCCATTCGATTTCTCACTAAATTTTACCTCAACTAAAAATGGCTAATCAAGTTCTCGAAAAATGTTGAAAAATTGTATGATTTTTTTTTCTGTACTCGACTTACATGCAGAAAAACCAAATCAACAAATCAGAAACTTGGTGGTCTCTAAAACCCTAAATAAGGGTTAAGAACATGGGTCCAGGTTTGCATGTTCTATAGATTGTTGCTTATTGTGATATGATCACAATAAGAGCGCTGGTGTACGCTTAAATTTCACTCAGTGGTAAGACCACCATCAGGTAAGAGCAGGGATGCCACTTTGGTCTGATCAGACCAAAATTGGTAGTTTTTTTTATTTATGGACGATTTGGTAGTTTGGTTGGTTTGTTTTAGTTTTTCTGCATTTTAGGTAAAAGAAATTGCTTATCTATTTTGAATTTTAAATTATTTACCATAAAAGAGCTTAACAAAATTCTATTGGATTTACCAAATAAGTTGGAAATCCTATGTGTAAATGTGCTTTTTATTTACTTGCAAATGAAAAAACGTAGTAAAGGCCAGGAATCACTATCCTACACGATCGTACGATTCAACCACAAAAAAATCTCACAGAATTCTGTCCTGTCCTACACACAAAATTCGTTTAAAATAACGTTGTAGGTGCCACACTATAATACAAAAAGGATTTTGCAACTTTGATTGCAAAAAAAAATAAAAAATATTTTATGAATTTTTTCAAAAGATTATCAAATTGTACAGACCTGTCAGAAAATCTGTCACACATACATTTCTAATCCACCAGAATACTTTTTTAGCACACATGCAATTTTTGACAGATCGTATGACTAAGTATGATAGTGAATCATTAATGAAATTATAACATCAAATTAAACAATTTTGTGCAGTTGACAATATACATATACGATACAATTAATTTATTATAAAAAAATTTTGGTAGTTTTTTTAGGTTTTGGGAGGATTTGGTAGATTTTTGGGATAACTTTGGAAGGAAAATAGTTTTCTTTGTGGCAACGCTGGGTAAGAGCATCATACTAGGTACTGACGTAAATATTGGCCACATTAGTCCCTGTCTTTGTATAATGTATTTCAATTTTATGAATTATTATGGTTATTTTTTGTATAGCTTGTGTTTTTAGCGATTACCAGTGTCTGTTAAGGCCAGGATTCACTTTCTACACAATCGTACGATTCAATCACAAAAAAATCTGACAGAATTCTGTCCTACTCAAAAAATCATTTCAAAATGGCGATGTAGATGCCTTACTATCATACAAAATAAGATTTTGCAACTCTGATCGCATGGAAAAATACTATTTTATGATTTGTTTTCAAAAGATTATATAATCGTACAGATCTATCAAAAAGTCTGTCACACACATACACTTTTAATCGACACTATCATATTTTCTGAGCACACATGCAATTTTTGACAAATCGTACGACTGAGTTTGATAGTGAATCATATCATTTACTGTATTAATTTTTAGTTTCTGGTTCCGTACCTAAAGGGTAAAAACATAACCCTATTGTTTTCGCTATAATGTCCGTCTGTCAGTGCCTTTTATCTCTGGAAACGTAATAGGTAGATTCTTGAAATTTTCACAGAAAATGTATAACTGTTGCCGCTATAGCAACAAATACTAAAATTCATAGGGTGTTCCGATAGAGACGTGTTATTCAGGTATATATGTTTATTTCTTAAACTGTAGGAGGCATACACTTAAAATTTACAAAAATTAATTAAAACTTAGTCGCTATATAAACAAGTATAAAAAAACAAACCTAAAAATTAAAGGGTGTTCTGATAGTGACGAGATTTGATTGTATATGGTCTAAGTTTTGAACCATACCTCTTGAAGGTGTATAACTGTGGCCGCTATAGCAACAAATACTAAAACTTACAGCGTGTTCCGAAAGTGACGTGTTATTTGTGTTTATGTCTTTATTTCTTGAGCTGTAGGAGGCAACCACTTAAAATTTCCATATAAAGGGTTTTCCGATAGTGACGTGCGATAATAGATAGACTCTTGAAATTTTTACAGGAGGTGTATTACTATAGCAACTATAACAAATGATAAATATTAAAGGGCGTCCCGACAGTAATGGCCTAATTTTTTAACCATAATATATAGGCTCATGAAATTTTCATAGATGGTATATTATTACGGCCTCTATAACAAATAGCAAAAATTTAAAGGGTTTTCCGACAGTGACGTGATTTACATTTATACGGCCTAATTTTTTAACTATAACAGCTAGACTCTTGAAAGGTGTGTGTATGTATATGGCCTTTATAAGATATAGTAAAAATTAACGGATATTCCGACAGTGTCGTGATTTGCACGTATAGCCTTATTTTTTAAACCATAATAGGTAGACTCTTGAACTTTATACAGAAGATATGTTGCCACGGACGCTATGATAATTACTTAAAATAAAAGGGTGTTCCGACATTGACATGTTTTTCACCTTGTCTTATTTTTTGAATCGTAATAGTAGACTCTTAATATATTCATAGAAAGGAAATTGGCATGGCCGCTATAACAAATAATAATATTAAGGGTGTTCTGATAGTGACATGATTTGGACGTACATATATGGCCTTTTATTTTTTAAACCGTAATAGGTAGACTCTTACAATTATTACAGTAGATGTGTTGCTATCGCCGCGATAACAATTAAAGGATGTTCCGAAATAACATGTTTTTCACTTATATTGCCTTTTTTTTTTTTTTTTTTTTTTTTTTTTTTATTTTTCAGATAAATTTTATTATAAATAATAAACAATTTTACATATGTCGCCTCAGCGCCAGATTTGGCATTATAGAGGCTAGTTGGCAAAAAAAATTTACAAGATAAAATTTATATACATTTTATAACAAATTCAATTTAAATGAGTAAAATATTTAAGTATATTAAAAAGAAAATTATGGTATAAATATAGTGAATAATTATTTAGCAAATTTATCTAGAACAATTATGTTAGAAGTTCATCAACATTCTCAAGAAGATAATTCTTTAAAGAGGACTTAAACTGTGAGAGTCTTGAGGCTTGTTTTATATTGCGAGGCAAATTGTTATATTCCTTGCAACCAGAGTGTTCAATACGTTGTTTTGTTGTTTCAGACAAACAAATGGCTACTCTTAAGTTTTCTCTATTTCTTGTATTAAAAATGTTTTGATTTCGTGAGAAATGTAAAGTATGGTATCCAATACCATTGATACATTTAAAGATATAAACTAATAATTGTAGTTTGTAAAGCCCGTGAATCGGTAAAACACTAGGGAAAATTTCTCTATATAAAATAACGGTTGGGAACCGGAGAGGCAAATTTGCTACACTTTTAAGCGCTTTATTTTGTAATCTCTGAAGTGATTTGAATTCCGTTGTTTTTTTGAAACCGTATATTAAAGCGAGGTAATTGCAATGACTTTGAACTAAAGCCTGATAGATTAAGAATTTCGTGTTTTTGTCAAATTTGTTTTTAAATTTATAAAGTAAGCCCAAGGCTGGAGAAATTTTTGATTTAAGATTTTTAATATGTTGGTCCCACATTAGGTTTCCCTGAAAACAAACACCTAG
Source organism: Phasia obesa (assembly GCA_949628195.1). Taxonomy (NCBI): domain Eukaryota; kingdom Metazoa; phylum Arthropoda; class Insecta; order Diptera; family Tachinidae; genus Phasia; species Phasia obesa. The sequence goes on from OX451218.1 coordinate 94,459,434, forward strand.
ATATTCAACAGATGAAACTTCCCAAACTTCTCTACCCTCAACAAAAATGCTGAAATCATTGTTAAAACCAGAGTGTGGTTTAAATCTAATAAGTTTGGTTTTACCTTGATTTAAAAAAAGTTTGTTTAAACGAATATACTCGGATATTAATGCGGCATCCCTTTCCATATACGGTTTTAAAGCAGTTTCATGCTTATAATGATAAAATATACTGATGTCATCAGCATAAATAAACATTTTTCCCGATAGGTCCAGATTTTTTAAATCATTAATATATATTGTAAATAACAGAGGACCTAAAACACTTCCCTGTGGAACTCCATGCACAACATCCCCAAAATTGCTAGCCTTCTCTTTGACCTGAACAAATTGCTTTCTATTCGTTAAGTAACTTTTCACAAGTAAAAGCTCATTCCCATGAATACCATAATATTTTAGTTTCTGCAACAATATGTTGTGATCTATAAGATCAAACGCTTTTGTCAGATCGAAAAATATTCCCGCAGCTCTGTAGCCTTTATCTAAACCCTTGCAAATATAATTTTGCACATTTAAAGTAGCCTCTTCCGTGCCACAACCCTTTCTAAATCCAAATTGGTACTCATTCAGCAAATTATTTTCCATGAAAAAAGTTGAAAGTTGATTGTGTATTAATCGTTCAAAAATTTGATTGATAATTGGAAGCATCGAAATAGGGCGATATTGATCTAAATTCATTATTTTGTTTTCCTTGGGAATGGGGATAACTTTATGTATTTTCAAAATATCAGGATAAACCGACGTATCAACTATAATATTGAAAATGCGTGCAAGACATGGCGAAATAATATTAGAACAAAGTACAAACACTTTGGGACAAATATTATCGTGGCCACAACTTTTTCCAGGAGATATGCTTGATATTATTTCTTCAACTTCTTGACTAGAGGTATGATAAAGAAGAATCTGTTATTAAAAGGTCGTAATGTCCTAAAATCATTAAAATTCTCAGTAGGAGACTGAACTATTTGATGCTTTATATTGTTGACAGATTGCAAGAAATGATTATTGAGCATTTCAGCTTTACGGAAATTGTCTTTAACATGTTCTCCATTGGTATCAAAAACCGAAATTTCCCTTTGTTTTATTCTGCCAAGAGTTTCATTAATAAACCTCCAAGTTTTCTTAGGATCATTATTTATATTTTCTAAATTGCTTGTATAGAAATTGTTAAATGAGCTTCTAAGAGCTGTTTTTATGACATAGCTAATTCTTTTCAACTGTGTTTCAATAGTGTTATCATGTTTTTTTCTTCTTTGCTTCAGCAGATTCTTTTTAATATCAATGAGTTTTTGCAAATTTCCGTTTATCCAAGGCGTTATTTTATCTTTTTTATTTTTAAAAGTATGAGTTCTAACGGTGGAATTATCAACTGCACCTCTAATAGATGTAATTAAATTAGAAGTGTCAGTGGATGAATTACCAGTATACGTAAAGTTTGACAAATCAGTTTGTAAAATACGCTTTACTTCTTCATAATCACATTTAACATTTTCCTTTTTTTCAAAATCTTGACTTTTAGTTTGTATCTCTACCAAACATGATATTATATTGTGATCTGAGATTTTACAACTTACAGAATCTACAATCATTTGTTTATACATATTAGTGTAAACATGATCTATCGATGTGCCACTAATTTGACGTGTAATTAAATTATGACAGTTTCTGAAATCAAAACCTTGCAAAAGATTTACAAGTTCTTCCGACACATTTCTATTCAACAAATCAATATTTGCATCACCAACTAAAATGCAGTGACTTCTGCCATAAGTAGACAGTAAATTTTCTAGGCAAAACAAAAAATTATTTGAATTACATTTTGGTGATTTATAAAATGAAATGAAAATGACATCCTTTCCGTCAAATCTTAAATCACAAAACTTAAGAGCCACGTAGTCAATAAAGTTGTGACTTGAAACTTTGTCTACAATGAAATTCAAACTATCGTGGACATACACTGATGTCCCACCGTGATGATCAGTTCTACAACAATGAACGGCTCTAAACCCTGGTATATTATATATTTGAGTAATATTTTTTTCAAACCATGTTTCTTGAACAGCAATAATTGCTGGAAGTTTTGGAAAACTTGCAATTAATGTTTTGAATTTATTAAATTTTGAAATTGAAGATATGCTTCTAACATTGATCGATATGATATTTAAAAAATTTTTATTTGAGTTATTTAAATGCATACTATATGCTTCAAAGCTATGAAAAAATTGATTTGTAATCATCATGAAAAAGATAAAGTGGACTAAACCATAAAAAAAAAAAAAAAATTTAATAAGTTAAATTACGATGGTGACATAAAAGAGTTATCCGAATCATCAAGAATATTGGCATCATGTTGGGTTGACTGCCTCTTAGCACGGTACGTGGTTGCCTCTAATAACAGTTTATCAACATCATCAGCACATCTTATTAGTTTTGGCCTGGATAATTCACTTCTTTTAGTGAACACTCTACCATCATATACATATACAGAGCGATACCCAATTTTTTTCAAAGATTTGGCGTAATTGAAAAGGCTCATTGTCTCACGGCCTAAATAATCATTTACATATACTCTTTTCGTTTCTTCATTTTCTCTGAGTTTGGGCTTAACTGCCATTAGCTTTTCTTTCGATTTTTTTGTATTAAGTTTAATTACGACGGTTTTTTTATTAGTAGCGTTTTTTGATTTTATGAAATAGGCATCACTTATATTCTCTTCTTTTAGTTCTACACCAACTTCGTTTGTAAATTTGAGCACCGCATCCACAGCTGACACTCCATCACCTGCTTCAATACCAGACAAAATACAATCATTTTTGACTCTCTGATCATTTAAATATTTTACAGAGTCTTTCAACATTTTCACTTCAGCCTTTAATTCTTTATTTTCTTTTTGCAAATTCTCCACCTTATTTGTTGAACCGAAAGAGGTAGGCTCCTGATATTTTCATAGAAAGTCCTTATATTTGAACAGTAATAGGCTGACACTTAAAAATTACACAGATTATATTTTACCTTCTGTTCTAAACGTTATAGGCAGACACTTTATTTTCACACAGGGTATTTAGTACTATGCTCTAGTATAAAATATAATTAAAAATTAAAGGGTGCCCCATGAAAAAATTAACAACTTCTATTTTTAAAGTTGTACTGAACATAGTATGGAACCATACATATTTTTAATATTTTAGAGTTCTTTCTATACAAATTTTCTAGACGATTTGCTCGTTTGCAATATAGAAACAGCACTAAAGACTTTATTTTTTAGGGTTCCGTACACAAAGTGTAAAAACGTAACCCTATTGTTTTCGCTACAATGTCTGTCCGTCTGTCCATCTGTCAGCGCCTTTTATCTCTGGAATCGTAATAGGTAGACTCTTGAAATTTTCGCAGATGATATATAGCTGTTGCCGCTATAGCAACAAATACTAAAACTTATAGGGTGTTCCGATAGAGAGGTTTTATTCACGAATATGTGCCTATTTCGTGAACTGTAAGAGGCATGGACTCAAGATTTAAAAACAGTAATTAAAACTTAGTTCGCTATATATATAAGTATAAAAAATAAACCTAAAAATTAAAGGGTGTTCCGATAGTGAAGTGATTTGCATGTATAAGGCCTAAATTGTGAACCATACTAGGTATACGCTTGCAATTTTCACAGAAGGTGTATAACTGTGGCCGCTATAGTAGCAAATTTTAAAATGTATAGGGTGTTCCGATAGACAGGTGTTATTCACGAATGTGTGTTTATTTCTTGAACTGTAGGAGGCATACACTAAAAATTTACAAACAGTAATTAAAACTTAGTTCACTTTATAACCAAGTCTAAAAAAATAAACCTAAAAATTAAAGGGTGTTCCGATAGTGGAGTGATTTGCATTTATAAGGCCTAAGTTTTGAACCATAATAGGTAGACTCTTGAAATTTTCACAGAAGGTGTATAACTGTGGCCACTATAGCAATAAATACTACAACTTATCGGGTGTTCCAAAAGTCAGGTGTTATATGCCGTTATGTCTTTATTTCGTGATCTATAGGAGGCAACCACTTAACATTTGAAGACAGTAATTAACGCTATGTTCGCTTTCTATTAAATTAAACCTTAAAATTAAAGGGTGTTCCGATAGTGACGTGCTTTGCGTGTATATGGCCTAAGTTTTGAACGATAATAAGTAGACTCTTGAAGTTTTTACAAGAGGTTTATTACTATAGAAACTATAACAAATAATAAAAATTAAAGGGTGTTCCGATAGAGACATGATTTTTACTTAAATAGCCTTATTTTTTGAACCGTAATAGGTAGACTCTTAAATTGTTTACAGTAGATATTGTTCTTCGGACACTGTAACAATTACTAATTACCAAAGGGTGATCCATCAGTGACATGTTTTTCACGTATATTACTTTATTTTTTGAACCGCAATAGGTAGGCCTGATATTTTTGTAGAAAGTGTATTGCCATGGCCGTTATACCAACAATTCCTGAAATTTAAAGGGTGTTCCAATACCGATGCAATTTTCACGAATATGACTTTGATTCTAAAAAGAAAAGGGTGCCCCATAAGACATGAAAAAATTAACAACTTGAGTTTTTAAAGGCGTACTAAACATAGTACGGAACCCTACGTGTGTGAGACTAACTCGCACTTGACTGATTTATTAATTTATGGTTTAGTGACGATAGCATTTTTTATGTAAGGATTCCGATTGAGTTTTAATTTTTTTTTTTTTGTAAAATGTACACAAAATTGAAAATGATAATTTTTGAATTCAGTGTTTGACGCAAATGGTCTTGCGAAAGTGCAAATGTATTACATCATTCAAATTTGACAAAAACAATAGGTATTTTGTTGTTGAATTTTGCTTGAAAATTTGCATCAAACACTGAACACCGCTATAATAAAATTTGAGTTACGATCGATTTAAAAAAAATATTTTTAAATCAATGTGAGCAAATGCAAGTCTGTTATAAAGATATATTTTTAGAGTTTGATATCAAATTCTCAAATTAATTATTGACATTTAAGGCCTATAAAACTTTTGAAACTTGACACCTTTAAATTGAATCCACTATCTTTCTTCCTAATAATAATATACAAAACATACAAGCATACAATACATTAGGGTAATTCAGTGTTTGATGCAAATGGTCTTGCGAAAGTGCAAATGCAAATATTTATCATCTTGTTACTTGGGAACTATAATAGATTGAATCTTGATATTTTGTGCATAGTCTAGCAAAACTGGCTGGATTGGAACAGTGGGCGTGGTACCTTCCATACAAAATTTATTACCGTGTACCTATGGTGCTGAAATTTTGAACGAGTAACACCCTTATTAATATGCAAATAGAATAGAAAGCTTTACCACAGTTATTAATTCGATATCAAAACTAAGGTGTAACCGACATTTTTAAATATACCAGACCCAGTGAAGACGGCTAAATGATATTAACCTTTCCTTTCGAAAGGGATAGGAGGAGATAAGACAAATAGTTAGTGTTATAGTAAAGCTTCACTTACGGCAACACTGCAATTGCACGTTATGATTATTTTTATAACAGTGTTGCAGCGCCTCTGGTGAAGCTAGCATAGCCAATTTATAATTATTTTACTTCGCCGGTGATTTAGTGCTATGTGGTAATACCGGCATAGGAGGGCGCTGTGGTATGCATAATTATAAAGCGAATTAATACATATCAGAATAATTGATGTTGCTACGGCTGATTATTGAACCACTTGAGCTACAGCACCCTCGATCTTTACCGCTTCCCTACAAATAGACAAAAAACAGGCTGGATTGGAGCAGTAGGCGTGTCACCTAAAGGAACTATAAGAGAGTGTTGAAATTTTGAATATGCATATTCGACAAAAAAACTGGATGGATACACTATGGTTGAAAAATTATAATGATGAAACATGGAAACTATAATAAGAATATGCTCTGACTTCCTTCCAAAATTGGAGCCAGAGGGTAGGAAATGGTCAAATCCCATAATTTTTATAAGACATCAACGACTTTTTGAACCCTTGATAGATCCTTATCTAGAACATAGGATGCGTACCTATGTTTCTAAAACTTTAACTCCGGGGAAAGAAAAACGGGTGAAAGATAATTTAATATGCTGCCAAAACTTCCCTTTCGGTTTCAATAATTTTTCTTTGTATACCCATGGTGGCAGACTAATTAGATTAGACCTGATAGGTAGCGCTTTTGACGAGATCTAAGCAAATGTTTCATAAACTATTTTTACTGTGTTAAGTGGACATAGGCTTTTAAGCGCTAACCTTTTTATATGTGCTCAGAAATACCCTTAAAGTGAAACCAGGCAACGCAGGGTAAATATGTATACTTTTGTTTAGACTGCAATTGGTCGCGTGGCGCTGATGATTACAACAAAAAAATATAAAACTAAAAACCTTTTAATACCTACATTTATTGGTAAAGTAATGCAGCTGCTGCCACAACTACTCTCTCATTCATAGGTGGACTACCACCATCGATAACTGAAAATTCTGTTTGTTGTGATCTACAAGGGTTGTTTTACATATGAAAAAGAAAACAAACTAAATTCAACATATTGCTTAAAACAAGCAGCAACCACTACTCATTCAGTTAGTGTCTTATTTACAGATCTGCTGTCGCTGTACAAATGTTACTCCTGCTACACACAACAATACACATTAAAATTGAAGATACAAATTCATTGCCGTAGTAAATATTAACAGCTGTCTCAGCTTTTGTCTTTTCGTAAACATGTATGAATGTATGGTGAAAGGTGAGGGGATGAGATACATAGTTGTCAGTCGCCCTTATGTTATGAATTCTTTTTTGTGTTTTTGTAAGTTTAAGGGTTCAAATTAGAAACAGACTTCTTGTATGTCAGCATAATCTGTACTGCACGTCAGTCGGTTTTTGGATCAGCTCTAGTGCATAACGTCGCGCAACAAACAAACAACAAGTATAAGCAAGTGATCATAAAAAATAAAAATTTTACTTTAAAAAATAAGAGAAGCGATATGTCGGGTAAATTAATAATGAAACGAAAATTGGATAGAACTCAACAGCCCTTATTTAATAATAAAGTGGAAGTGGATGAATCTTCAGCTTCATCCACAAACTCCTCATCATCAACTTTAGCAATAAACAAAAAAAATAACCAAATAAACAAAAGCGATGAAGCTTTTCTTAGACAGCCGGAAAATAAACGCATTCGCTGTGATACACCACCCCCAGAACCAGAGGACTTACATTTACCACCCCTGCCGCAAGTCAATGGACAAAATCGCCATCTACTAGAGGCTATACAATTAAAAATTTTAGAACTACAAAATGAATTGGATGCATTTGAACATGATGTTGAAGCACACGAAGAAGACTTTTATTATCTTAATGATCCCTCTTCGCACCGCAATCGACAGAACAATCAAATGTGCGAAGAGGACGCCGAGGCTTTAGGTTTTGCCATGTGTGCTCAAGAGACAATGTTGTTTTTGCAAAGAGAAGGTATATCTTCGGATAGTTTACTTTACACCCGATTGCATGATGCTTTAGTAGGTCGTTCTCAATCCGATCGTGTACCTATTTAATCTTTAAAGAAAAAATTAATTTAATGAAAATTTTCAAACTACTAGTCATTGTTAATAAGAGTTTCTGTGAAACGTACAAAAGTAATTTTAAATGGAAAATCTAGTCATATACTTCATAAGTTAAACTTAAGAATGTAATCACAAATAACTAGTTTATAAGCTCGTTTTAAGGAAATAATAAAATTTATAAAGGAAGAGTTGCAAAACAAAAACATAATTTTTTGTTTATTTCAAAATGTTGATTATTGAGGATTTTTTTCACCTGCATTAAACCTGATTAGAAAGAAAGTTATCACAATTTTATCTTTCTAATCAAAAGTTACACCACGTCGCAAACAATTTAAAGATGTGTAAGATATTAAAGGACTTTTTCGTTAAAAAAAGGGTTCACGTGGTACCTGTGGCTTGGATCAAGACGTACAATTGTTGCATGGTTGATCAAGTGTGCTGTTGAACTCTCAACAGAAGGAGTTGGATGGTCTCCAACCCCTTAACTATGGGGATGCTGGTCAACACATTACAAATTCACCCTGTGGTAAGAACACCGTCAGATAAGGGCCAACACGGCTTGGTGCTGACGTTAATCTTGATCAAGAATCTCCTTAGATATTATGAAATACAAAACTTGTGTTTTTGGACAACAAAAACACCTTAATATTTGTCTTTCTAGCTCGTCATGTGTAATTTTGGTTTTTAAAATTTTAATTTTATTCATCAATCCCAAAGTTTTTTTTTAAATAACAAATAATTTTATTTATTTTTTATTTTACTTCGAGCCCAAATAAATAATTTTATATACTATAAACAAACAATTTTAGACAAAAACAAAAAATTTTAGTTTTTAACAAGAACATGTTATTAAAGAATTAATCTTTTATTTGTTATTTTTTTTTTTTTTTTCAAATATGTAACAAATAATTTTTGTTACAAAAAAACAAAAAATACGATAAACTACCTAACCTAACAAAGACTGTTTTGCTACTAGATTAGTGTGAACTAAAAACTAATGTTGGGGCAAAACAAATATACAAATAGTTGCTCTCATTGCCAGGGCCGCCCCGAGGTTAGTAGGCGCTCGGGGCGAGATTGTGATCTGGCCCCTACACAATTAATTGGTCTAAATAAACTTATATTTCTCATATATTTTTTTTTGTTTGGTTTTATACTTATATTTACAAAAGGGTTACATATTATGTAGTAAAAATAAAAAAATATTAGAGATGGCATTTGTTAAATTATATTTTGATTCAGGGAGTCAAGGAATGTAAATAAAAAAAGTTTCAATGAAATATTGAATGGTAAACATTAATGTTATTTTTTCCCCATTTGCTGCACAACGAAGCTGATGTTGATAACAAAAATATCTGTTTTGAGTAATAGTTATTAGCCTTTAATGGCAAGGGCCCTTTAAAAATTAACTAATTCTTTTCGTTTTTATTTTTGAATTCTGGCCAAGAGGATGGATCCGAATTTATCAAGCCAAAAGTTTTAGGAGAATAAATTAATATCGTTTTGTCAGCTTCATTCTCATTAATATCTTCGTCATTAGAATCTGAATCTGGTATTACTTCACTGATGACAGCCGAAGAACTAGAAGGAGCAAAATAGGAAGTGAGCTTTGGGTTTTTCTTAAGAAGCACTTCAGTCGTTGTCTCCTCTTTTCTTACTTATTGAGTCCTTGTGCTCCAGACAGCTTTTTAAACATGATGGTAAAAAATTATTCAGTTCAGTTTATGGTATGGTAATTGGTATTTTCAAATATAATATTATTGTTTTCGGGTTTTACTTCTTTATTACTTTTTTGTGGGCAATGAAAGAACCAATACTAACTTTTCAATAGCTTGCCGTTTTTAATTTGCACACTCGCCGGAGTCATTGGACGGTTCATAGTACATTTGAAAACAGTCTTTACACCTGCCAACCATTGGGCCACGAGTGGAGCATACATATGTGCTCTTCTACAACTTATTGTTGTTTGTTTTACTAGTCAATGTTTACATTCGAATTTTTCATAAAATATTCAATATTCGTGCTCCTATCCATAACGCCGAACGCGATATTTCTTTCTCCCTTACACAAGCTTGTGCCCCCTTCACCGTGGCGCCCGAGGCGATCGCCACTATCGGAACACCTTTTAATTTTTAAGTTTATTTTTTAGACTTGTTTATATAGCGTACTAAGTTTTAATTACTGCTTGCATATTTTTAGTGTATTCTTTCAGTTTTACAGTTGAAGATAAAACACATATTCGTAAATAACGCCTCTCTATCGGAACACCCTATACGATTAAGTATTTGCTACTATAGCGGCCACAGCTATACACCTTCTGTGAAAAATTCAAGCATCTACCTATTATGGTTCAAAACTTAGGCCTTATACATGCAAATCACACCACTATCGGAATACCCTTTAATTTTTAGTTTTATGTTTTTATAGTTGTTTATATAGTGAACTAAGTTTTAATTACTATTTGTAAATTTCAAGTGTATCCCTCCTACAGTTCAAGAAATAAACACATTTTCGTGAATAACACCTCTCTATTGGAACACCCTATAAGTTTTAGTATTTGTTGCTATAGCGGCAACAGCTATACATCATCTGTGAAAATTTCAAGAGTCTACCTATTACGGTTCCAGAGATAAAAGGCGCTGACAGACGGACAGACATTGTAGCGGAAACAATAGGTTTACGTTTTTATACTTTGTGTACGGTACCCTAAAAAACAGTACTAAAAATAATTTTTTTTATGAAGATTGACTTTTGTGGAGACGGGGGTAAAGTTTAAGGGTTAACGAATCTCATATGTAATAAAACTGTGTTAATTATATTTCACAGTTTTTTAAGGAAAGGTGAAATATATTGTAGTAAACAATCCAGTTAATAAAACTACAAAACAAAAAAATCCTTAAACAGTAAATTATGTTTATTCTTACATATTTTGACATTTTTAGTTTTAAATGCTACTTTTATGGCCTTAAAATGACCATTTAAAATTAAAAATGTCAAAATATTATTTATTTATTATTATTTATTTAAGTATATGTATAAAAGTCTACATAATAATTTCATACAGACTTTAGTAACAAATTTAAAAATTATTTGTAACAATAATTTGCAAATACAAAAGAAAAATATTTAACAATTAAGGAAAATTATAATATTATCCTTTTTATAACGTTTAAGCTTAAAGAGTAATCAATAAATTGATACAGTTCATTAAAATTGGCACATATTCTTCTCAGTGGATCAGCATAAGCATAGTTCATATGAAAACATTTAATTGCCAGAGGTTGAAAGTAACGTGTCGGCCGATGTGGAACATTAAATTATATACTTCTTAGTATGAATTCAGAGTGTATATCGCCATTAAGAATACTTAACAAAAACGTAACGTTTAGCATAGTACTTCGGCTTTTAAGGAAGGCAACTTAATTAGCGATAATATTTGATGATAAGGAGGCAAATTTAATTTTGGATGCCATCTTAAGCTTCGTAGGCTAAATAGCAAAAACTGTTTTTGAATAGACTTAATATGATCACTATGAACATTACACAACGGATCCCAAACAACTGAGCCGTATTCAAGAATAGGTCTAACTAAGGATCTGTATAAAAGCTTAGTTACATATGGATCGATAAATTCCTTTACCCATCTTTTAACAAAAGCAAGAACCCCTCTCGCCTTATTGACCATCATATTAATGTGTGGAATAAAACTAAGCTTTACGTCAAGCATTATACCCAAATCCAGGAACAAACTAATTCCAAAGGTTGTTTGCCCAACAAACAGTTGACACTGACGAAGTTGCCCCTGTTAAATCGCATGTGCTTGCATTTGTTAGAGTTTAGTTCCATTAGGTTTACATTGCACTAAGTATAAAAGTTATCAATATCATGTTGTAGGTAAAAATTATCCGAATTTTTTTTTGTATGTAAGAAAAATTTTTACATCATCGGCAAACATAAGTATGTTGCAATATTTTATAACATTTGGCAGATCATTTATAAACAAAGAGAACAGGATTGGACCAAGATGGCTGCCTTGCGGTACTCCAGAACAAACATTTATAGGTTTAGATATGTGGTTCTTGAAAAGTACATTTTGTTTTCTATCATTTAGATCAGATTTAATCCAATTTAGACTATTTGCAGAAAAGCCCAGCATATATAGCTTTTTAAGGAGAAGTTTGTGATTGACTTTGTCGAAAGCTTTGCTGTAATCCGTATAAATGGCACCAGTTTGTTGATTTTTCACGAATCCTTTATTGACTAACGTCGTTAACTGTAACAGGTTGGTAATGTTGAGCATCCTTTTCTAAATCCATGTTGATGCGGCGATATTAAATGCGATATGTTGTGGCTTAGAAAGTTGCAGATGAATTTTGCAAAAAGCTTTGGTATCGAACTGAGTTTTGCAATACATCTATAGTTTTTTGCATGTGACTTACTGCCAGATTTGAATAAAGGAATGATATATGAGCTTTTCCATTGACTAAGAACATAGCCACATCTGATAGACGAGTTGAATACTAAAGATAAAGTGCACAGTACCTCAGTAAACAGTTGGGTATACCATCTGGTCCATGGTTAAAAGTTATTTTAAGTCTTCTTAATTCGAACTCTATTTCAGCAGTATCAATTTCTGGAAAGTCTATTGATAGGTTTGAAGAAATTTCAAAAGGATAAGTACTTGTGTCATCATATATAGTATCAGAGTGCGTTGTAGCAAAAAAATCCGCAAACATATTGGCGATAAGAGCGACATCATCAGAGTCACAATTTCCATATTAAATTATAGGCGGATACTCATTAGATTTTCGTTTGGAGTTTACAAAATTAAAGAACGATTTGGGATTGTTTTTAAAATTTGATTTCATTCTGATGATATAATTTTTATACAGATTGGTATTTAACAAATTATACTCAGCGCGACAAATAGAGTACCTTGCGTAATCAGCAGTAGAATTAGAGTTTTTGTATTTTTTGTAGTTTATTCTTTTTATTTTTTATAATTGCCACGTTGAAAACAAAAAACCTTCTTGTTTTTTCTAACTGGGTTAAAAGACTCTGGAAGTAACAAGGAGCAACGAACTTAAAGACTTGGGTGATGTCGATCTTCAGGCGTAGTAATAAGGCAGGATCGATATATTGTACAATCAGAAGGTTCATTGCCGAATACCAAGTTCAGCAGTTTATTATTGATATTATACACAGTATTTATTTGGTAGAGGCTTAAATTCATTATGTGGTTTAAGAAATCGTTAGAAATCAATGGAAATAGGTTTAATATGTAGAATATATGTAAATTCTATATGCATTTTTAGAATTCTAGCGACAGCTTTAGCTACGAGAATTACAGAATATGGCACAAGTAGCCCTAAGTGTAAACAGAGTAAACGGGCTCACTACTTCGCCGCCATTCATTAGTGGCGACGGTTCCTAGCAATACCACTGGGTTATTAAATTAACCTATAATAATGCAGAAAATACATTGTAGACATGTGATAGATCTCGATTTCAAATACTAAATGATATAGAAATGAAAAACACTAAACAATTTTGATTTCGTTTTGTAATAAAATACTTTTTGTAGTTTTCCAACCAATCTGTGACTAAGTAAAAATTTTATTCAGCCTTATTATGGATGTCGTTGTCACACATCGACAACGAGAATATTGTAATAGATAGCAGTAACATTTTATTTCATTCATAGGTTTGGCCATTTGGGCTATTAAAAGTTTCCATCCCTATAAGGCTCCAGGGCCGGATGGCATAATTCCCGCTGATCTTCAGAATAATCTGGATCTGGTAACACCATGGCTTTTAGCTATATATAAAGACTGTCTATCCTGGTCTTACATTCCAGACCAATGGACAAAGTGTAATGTGATATTTATTCCCAAGGGAGGAAAAGTGTCACATGCGAGAGCAAAGGATTTCAGACCAATAAGTCTAACATCCTTTCTTCTCAAAACACTAGAAAGACTTATCGAAATCCACATAAGAATGACAATCGATAAGAATCTCCTTTCCCCGTCCCAACATGCTTAGACAAAGGGCAAATCTGTTGAGACGGCGCTGCACTCGCTCGAGGGCTACATAGAGAAGTCCTTGGAGCATAAAAAATACACTATGGTGGCCTTCATGGATATTGAAGGAGCATTTAATAATATTAATCCGCTGGCAATAACTCAATCTCTCACGGAGGTTGGGGTTGACCATTCAATCATCAGGTTTATAACAAATCTGTTAGGTTATAGGGAAATATCTCCTCATTTGGTTTAGCTAAAATCACCAAGATAGCAATAAGAGGCACCCCTCAAGGAGGGGTACTGTCTCCGTTGCTTTGGAATATAGCAATTAATAAGCTATTAATAAAATTGGATTCCATGTACTTCAAGACAATTGATTGATTCAAGACACAAAGATTGGAAAAAGCATTCAGAGCAATCTGTTCCTGGGGGGATCAGAACGGGCTGGGTGTGAATCCATCTAAAACGGAGCTTGTATTATTCTCAAGGAAATACAAGATTCCAACCTTCAGACTACCTATATTAAATGGGGTAACACTAAATCTATCTGATAGCGCGAAATATCTAGGCATAATATTAGATAGCAAACTTTCCTGGATAATGAATGTTCAGGCTAGAGCGTCCAAAGCTATGACGGCAATATATGTATGTAAGAAAGCCATTGGCACGACCTGGGGGATGAGCCCAAGGAATGTAAATTGGCTGCTTGAAGCAGTAATCAAACCAATATTATTTTATGGTGCAACTGTCTGGTGGAGAGCACTAGATTTTAGGACAAACGTCTCTATTATAGAAAGGGTGTTGCACACTATGGCGATCCTTATAACTGGAGCCATCAAGTCAACACCAACGAAGGCACTTTTTGCAATACTTAACTGGTTACCGGTAGATCTACTAGCCAGGTATGTGGCACTAAGGACAGCTGTTAGACTAAATGTTGTAGGTGCATGGAACCATAGATCATGGGGACATGCCAATCTTCTAGGAACAACGAATGTTATTCCTGAGCTCCTAGACTACTGCACCCCGTCACCCTTCTTCACACGAAGATTCAACTTTGATCTGACGGAGGGATACTCTCTAACTCCCCGAACTTTACTGGTTTACACAGATGGTTCCAAAAAGGGAACGAGAGTGGGAGGTGGAGTCTATATAGAGGAGTTTGGAATTAGGATATGTTTCAGACTTCCGAATGACTGCAATGTCATACAAGCAGAAATATCTGCTATTAAAAAGGCGGCTAACTGGCTAAAGTACCACAGGATATCAGACAGAGATATCTGGATTTGTACTGATAGTAAAGCCGCTATCATGTCCCTTATAGGTGTGTATAGCACATCAAATCTTGTCCTTGAATGCCGGACATCCTTAAATGAGATGGCGGATAATTCGACAGTCACCCTTAAATGGGTAAGGGGACATGGGACTAATCAAGGCAACGGTGCTGCCGGGAACACTATTGCACGATGATGCCATAGACATCTATTGTGGCATTCCCCTCTCGGCCTGTTTACACCGCATCAACTTTGCCCTTCACAACACAGCTCAGGCCAGATGGTCCAATGAGTCGACTTGCTCGATCGCAAGGACAATCTGGCCCTCGATGGACCAAAAGAAAACGGTCTCGCTATTTCGGCTGCAGAAAACGCAGATACGCGACTTAATAGCAATAGTCACTGGGCATTGCTTATTTGGAGCCCATGCAAGCAGGATGGGTATCCCTTATAATGACTTCTGTAGAAGTTGCCAGGATGATGAAGAGGAGGAAACGGTTGAACACCTTCTCTGTCATTGCCCTGCATTAGAACTCTGTCGCCTACAATACTTGGGACGACGATGTTTTGAAAGCCTCTCGTGTGTTTCATCTCTGGAACCAATCAGGATTAACTCCTTTTAAGGAACTGTGGTTGGTTTCCCAACCCTCCCCCAACTGAAGTGACATAGTTGCTCATCAACATATGTCACGTCCAATAGTGCCTTCACGGCTAGCACCTTCCCACTTTCTACCCACTTCTTTCTCTAACTTCTCACTTCTTTCTCTAATTTCTCAGTCTAATTTTGTTTTCTATTTTCTCTGTCTATCCCTCCTCTTATCTGCAGGTATCACAAAGGGACCAACATAATGGACCCAAGTGAGCTATTTTATTCTCTTTCTTCCCTCTATACAAGCTGCCTGCTTAACCTAACCTAACCTTGGTCATTTTCCCCCTTCCCGTTCTTCTGGATAAATACATAAAAACAAAAAAATAATCAGGTATGTGATGGAAAACGATCGTTTTTAAAAAGTGTTATGAATTTTGATCGATTTTAAGAATTCTTTTTGAACCCATTTCTTAATATTTGGGTTTGAAAAATTTATCAGAAGATAAAAATCAAACAATAATGAGGAATTTAGAAAAAAATATTTAAAAAAAAGAAAAATTAGTACCTACAACTCAATTTTTTTTTTTTAAACAACGAAATCGTTTTAAGATTGATTCGATTTCAAAATCGTGTTCCATCACACATACCTGAATATAGTCTATTGATTAAAAATAAATATCTCATCGAGAAATAATAGTGAATTATTGATTAATAAAAAACCGTTAATAAGTACTACACAAAAATTCCACTTTATTTCCATAATTTTTTAATAGACATATTCTTCTCCGAATCCTTTTGCATAACTTTGGCTACGGCCATTTCGAAATCTTCTTGAGTGACGTGAACACGTCTTTCACGTAAAGCATACATACCGGCTTCTGTGCATACACCCTTTACCTCAGCACCCGAAGCTCCTGGCATAAGTTCAGCTATTTTGCGTAAATTAATGCCACGAGTTAAGTTCATTTTACGAGAGTGAATTTTAAGAATATCCAAACGTGCCTCCTCATTTGGTGGTGGAAATTCGATTTTACGATCAATGCGGCCTGGACGCAAAAGAGCAGGGTCCAAGATATCAATACGATTTGTAGCCATGATAACTTTAATATTTTTCGTAGCCTCAAAGCCGTCCAGTTGATTCAATAACTCTAACATGGTACGTTGGACTTCAGAATCACCACCGGAACCAGACTCAATACGTGACGAGCCAATTGAATCAATCTCATCCATGAAAATAATTGATGGTGCATGTTCGCGGGCCATGACAAAAAGCTCACGCACCATTCGAGAACCTTCACCAATGAATTTCTGCACCAATTCAGAACCTGAAACTCTAATAAAGGTGCATTCCGTATGATGGGCAACAGCACGAGCCAAAAGAGTTTTACCAGTACCAGGAGGGCCGTACAACAGCACACCCTTGGGTTGAGCAATACCCAGGGCATCAAAAAGTTCTGGATGCTTAACAGGCAATTCAATAACTTCTTTGATTTCTTTAATTTGTTTATCTAAGCCACCAACCATTTCGTAGGTAGAGTCTGGAACTTTTTCCACCATCATAAGTGATACCAAAGGATCAACTTTGTTAGGAAGAATTTTATGTAGGGTATAACTTTCGTTGCGCAGTGCAACGCGACAATTTGGAGTAACATCGTTTATATCAATATTTTTATCAATGTCTACAACAAATTTGCCTTCTGGATGAACCTTAACTAAAACTTTTTTCTTATCCATGGGCTTGACAACTTCTCCTACATAACTTCCCTGCTCCTGTAACAACTGCAGCTCTTCACGCAACATTCGAACTAAAAGCACAACTTTTAATATAAATTCTTACAAAAAATGAACTACAAATACCTTTAGCATTTAATTCATTACGCTGAGCCTGCAGACGTCGGAGATTTTGCGATTTTTCAGCAACAATTAATTGCAGTTCTTCTATTTTTTGAATGTAATATGAACGAAAGCCCTCACCTTTACAGGCGGTTTCAATGTCCATCTAAAATTTTTTAAAGTATTAGTGGAATTTTAGTTAAACTGTAGCTTAAATCTTACCCGATTAGTGACCGTCATATTTTGGAGAGGGATTTCTTAAATATGGTTCCTGTAGGTAAAATAATTATAAATTCTCTGATCAAGCTATCTGGCTTTTGTTACAAAAAAAACTCAATGACACTAGAAGAAAATTATGCAAAGTCAACACTCACAGTTGTGCATTTGTGTAGTAGATGACAATTAAATTTAAACAGACAGCACTGGCATATCCACCATATTTGTCAAGACTGTAATGTAAATGTAAAGTGAAAAAATTGTGGGCGACCCGTACTTTTGGAGTTACGGACCCGCAGTTTGTATATATGGTGTACTGTGAGCGTCAAAAGAAACTGTACACCTTTGGCGTTCATGTTAAAAACTGTAATTTATTAATTTCTTTCTAATATTAATATTTTATATTTTTTATATATCCTTCTTTCATGTTTTATTATAAAATAAAACAAAACTCTAACAACAAAGAATATAGCAAGGCGAATTCATACCAGGTGGAGTCGATAGCCCAGCTGATTGTTTTTTGCTCTCGTTTTTTTGCTATATCTTGTCAAAAATACATTGTTTCATATATGCTAATCTAATGTCAAAGTTGTTGTTTTCTTGTAGTTGTTGTCGTACTGCCCACACCTGCTATGAATCGCCTTGGAATATAGAACAAAAACATATATGATTTAAAGCGTCAAAAGAAACTGTACAACTCTTATGCATAACGAGTAATAAGCGATTTTACAATAGAAATAACCGTTAGCTTTGTGATTTGTTATACTACGATATTTATAGATATACTAACTAGTTATAAAAATTATAAATTGATTTGATGTTCGCAAAATTGTGCTAAAATTTTACGAAAATATTTGCCAGAGATCGGTTTAATAATTAAAAGAAGTCACAACACTCTAAAGAATATAATTGATAAATACAAAAAATTTTCAAATTTATAAAATCGCCGAAAATCTAGATGGTCAGCCAAACTAAACGCTACTCAAATACGGTCCCTTGTGCGAAAATTGAGGAAAAACTCAACAGAAAGAGCTGAAAAAATATCTGGAAATATAACACAATGCACCGGTATTTCTGTAAGTGCCAGGACAATACGCAGTGCAGTATTTCGGTAATATCAATCAACGAGAGTTTACGAAAATGTACGAAAGTCAGTCAATATATCCTGGATGAATGTATTTTTCAGTGACTAACGTAAATTTTAAATATTTGTTAAGAAAAAACTGGATTAAATTTGGACAACGAAAAATTCTGAATTTGCCCAGCAAAATGTAACGTTTACAGTGTGGTTTGTTCGGTGATGGTGTGGGGATGTATGGCAGCCAATGGTGTAGGAAATTTGGTATTCATAGAAAACACTACGAGTAAAACATATTAACTCAACATTTTAAAAGGCAACTTGGTAGAGAGCTTCGAAGAATTGAGCCAAGGCGAATTGAATACTATGTAATCGCAATGTTACAACAAAAACCACCACAGGTAATTTTCTTTGTGTAAAAACACCCACAGTTGTCAAAAACCCAAAGAAAAATTCAAAAGAAAATAAAAAAAGAAAATTTGTTAAACAAAACACAAAAGTATTGTCAGTTTTTGCAAAATATATTATATTTAAAGGAAAAAGTGAAAAAAAAAACATGAAAAATAAAAGAACATAATCTTAGAGTGAAATGAATTTTCTTTTTAAAATTGTATTTACTAAAATGTGTCGCAAAGAAAATGAAAACAAATTTTGACATAAGAGGGTAAAAAACACATGTAGAAGATGTTCACCTGGGCTATCCTAGTTTTACCTAGTATTCAATTCGCCTTGAATTGAGCTTTGATAGTACCTGGGTCTTTCAGCAAGACTATGATCCAAAGCACACTGCACACACACACAATAATGAAAATGGCTAAAAATTTTCCCCAAAGTTACCAGAAATCTTGCGGATCCATGCCAAAAAGATAAAAAACTAAATACTAATCGTTTTTTTTTTGTCATTTCAGTAATAATATTATTATTTTAATATAGAGATAATGTACAATTTCTTTTGATGCTTGAAATCTGTAGTTTGTTTTGTTTATATTCTATATTTTTTGTTGTTGGAGTTTTGATTTTCTTTTTTAATAAAACAGGAAAGAAATATGTTTATACTAAATAAAAAATATGAAATATTAATTTAAATTAAAGAAATTAATAAATGACAGTCTTTAACATGAATGCCAAAGGTGTACGGTCTCTTTTGACGCTCACAGCATATCGAACATATTAATATTAAATTAATAAAGATGAAAATTAAGTTCATCTGGTGTGGACACTAGGTAATAATAAATGGTTTTTATAGAAATATTGACGTTCGTGTGGACACTGGGTAATAATAAATGGCTTTTATAGAAATATTGACGTTTGTCTGGACAAATGTATGCCAAGTCTACGCCAAACTTGTTTTGAATAAGTATATATAAGATAAGTCCTTGCTCAAAAGCTCTGCTAAGCGAAGACGGTTTTGAACATATTACAGAGAATAAAATTCTTACATTCGCCCGTGTCAATGTACATAGTTGCAAAAAAAAAAGGTCTAATAAACTAAATAAAAATACTTTTTTTTAATGTTACAAAAAAATCATTCTAACTGGGTAAAAAGTTGTTACAAGTTATTAGGAAATTTAAAATTGGAAAATAGATTTAAAGCACAAATATTAAACTGTAAAAACCTGACAAATTTAAAGAATCCCTTTTTTAAAAAACAAAAAATATTGCAAGCACAGCTTTTACAATATTACGTAACCTACACCATGAAATTTCTTAAATTTACATACTGAGATTAAAAATAGTGTCCAAAAAAAGCATTTGCTATAATATAGCTTTTATTTTAGTCTTTTAATTACAACATATGTAGTATATGCAAACAAATATTTTTCTCAAACCGCCTTCAGTTGATTTTGTTCTTTAAATCTAAATAAAACACCTTTATAAATTATTTTTCAACAATTAGGATTTTTCAATTATTCTTTCTAGGAATACAAATGTTGAATGTAAGTCAAACTTTTAATTCTATTTTAGTTTTAATAATTTTATTACTAATTAAAACAATTTTTTCCGATTAAGGTTTTTTACATACAGTTAAGGAAAAAAAACTATATACAAATATTTCAAGAACAACTAGTGCAGTTAGAAAATATTTTTATACCAAAGATTAGGACCTTAATTTAAAATATAATTTGCAAAAAAAAAAAAAATAACGAACTGGAAAAAGTCTGCATATAGTGTGGCATCCCCAAAATGAAACAGACAGTTATGAACTTAAAAAGGCAGAGAACCGTTATTTTTATACATCTACTTTGCTTTACAAGCAATACTACCATTCAAATACAGAAACTGGTTGTTAAATTGTATATAATCTTTGGAAATGGCTATAAAAAAATAAGCTGTTAGGTCGCACTGTAGATGATTCAAGCTTGGGCCAATTTTACAATTGATATTACGAAAAATTTGCTGATGTGATGTTAATGCCACGCCGACTTCAATGACCAATTTGTACCGACTAAATATTATAAAAATATTGTTTTCAATATTTTATGTTCATTAATTTGAAGTATTATTTTTTGTTATTTTATCCTTATGACTTGGATTTTTTTTTTTAATATAGGTATGTATTTGTAAACACTTTATAAAATACCATAGATTTAATATTTTACAAATTTCTTGAAAAGGCAAAATCAAAAACGGTGCATATGGAATTTTTTCCTTAACTGCTGTGCTTAGCTGTATCACTTTTACAAAAATAACAATATATAAAGTTAATTATTTTTTTACATATACTTTTGTATTTCATCGTAAAAAGCTAACACCAAAGCAGCCCCTGTGCCACGCAATACATTTGATAAAGCTCCTTTGAAAAACGCTTTTAATCCTTCGGTTTGTAATATTTTTGCCCAGCAGTGTGCAGTATTTTTGTAAACCATCTTCTCTTTAGTCAAACCAGATTGCATCATCATGCGACGTCGTACCGTATCAAAGGGGTAAGATGTTATGCCAGCGAATGTGGTAACCACTTGTGCTATGGCCCAACTTATATAAAACGGTGTATTTTTGGGATTTGGCAGAAAATCACGGCAAGTATCATAAAAACCAAAATAGGTAGCACGGTATATTATAATACCTTGCACTGAAACATTAAAACCGCGATATAATCCTATAGGGCCATCACTTTTAAAAATTTTTATTAAACAATTGCCTAACCCCGTAAATTGGCGTTCACCTGCTCCTTTGCCAACGTCGACAGCAAGTCTGTAATATTTTAAAATTTTTATTTTTTCCACATTCTTGTTGGTCTTAACTTACCGTGTTCGAGCGAAATCTAAGGGATAAACAAAAACTAGGGATGTGGCTCCAGCAGCACCGCCAGATGCTAAATTACCCATAAAATATGCCCAGAATCTTTCATGTTTATCAATACCGCCCAAAAATATCTAAATTAAAAAAAAAAAATGTGTTTTAATAAATAATAGAAAAAATTTATTGATTTCTGCGACATAAGATTAATAATGAGCTGCCACGAAATTAAGTAATTTCAAGCTGAGACCAGAAAGGAAATCTATTTATATATGTACGTATTACATACTTACCTGTTTATATACATCTTTAAATGCAAAATTTAAGGCTTGTGTAGGAAAATATCGGATAACATTTGCTAAATTACCACGCCAATAGGAAAGGAAACCTTGTTCCTTAGGCAAACGAATAAAACAATCCATAATTCCTTTGTAACGCTGAGCTTCGGTTATTTGCGTCGACACTTCTTGAACTTGTAACAATAGTTTTACACGTTCTATTGGAGCCACAGCTGTTTTGGCAACAGCAGCTGAAACGCCTCCAGCTAAAAAGTCTTTTAAAAAAGAATACGGATCCGCTTCCCTACCCATGGTTGTAGTTAAGAATTACACAGCGTCTAAAAATAATTACTTTTTAAATAGTATTCTCATTTATTTTTTCTATTTTTTTAATATTTAAATACATATATGTACGTAGATTTTTTATAAAAAATCTTTATTCTTAATAAAACTTTAATAGTTGCATTCAAAGGCCAATATGTAATGCTGGCTTGAATTCCGGGTTTAAATTTTTGTATTTATCCATACACGGAAATAATAAACCAATGCGAAAAAACTGGTACTATACAAATTAGTAAAAATAAGCGCGAACAGGTCATAGTTGGCGCCGAGATGGTCAGAGCGCAAAGCTGATTGAATGCGAGAAAACAGTTCCAAAAAAATTTAAAAAAAATTGAAAACAAAAATTTAAGAAAAAGTAAATAAAACATACAATCAAAAAAGTAAAAAAATAATAAAAATTAAGAAGAAAATAAAAATTAAAAAATAAAATTAAACAAAAAAATAAAAATTCAAATTAATAGTAAAAATTAAATAAAATTGTAACAAAATTTAAGAAAATGTAATACAAATTTCAAGAATAATTCAATTTCACAAACACGAATGAACAACAAACCCAAATGCATACAAACATACATAAACACAAATAATAGATAAAATATCAGCGCTGATTCTCTCATCCACTATGCACACTCAAACTTGTTTCTCGCATGAACAAGTTCTCGCAATAAGAGTCAGTCGGCTCGGTTCGGCAACAAGCGGCTACCCTGTACGCACCCTAACTCAAATACCCGTACTGCGGTGCATACGTTTTATCATAGTTTTAATTTAGTTAATAAATTAGTAAAGTCGTATAATTAGTGAGGTGGCAAACATAAATTCATTTAATTTAGAATAATAACTATCAGTACCGGAACAACCTTTAATTTTTAGTAATTGTTATAGCGGCCATAGTAATCCACCTCTGAAAATTTCCAGAGTCTACCTTAACTGGAGAACATAGAAAACTATTATTTGACACTTGAAATCTATTGGGTCAAGGGGATTACTACTATCATCCCAATAAAAGATGGTTGGTAACCTCTAGATATAATTTAACTGGAGGAATTGGTATATATAGATGGTTCAGAAAAGGATAATGGTACAGGAAGTGGAGTATTCTGCGAGAAGTTAGGCATCAGACACAGTTCTGGACTGGATAAACTATGAACATTTTTCAAGCCGAAATTTTTGCGTTGTCTGAAGCTGCTAGGATACTTTATACGAGGACGATATTTTCAAGAAATATCTCTTTTTACACAGATAGTCAGGCGGCTTTAAATGCACTCGTAAATAGGTGTATTAGATCGATTATGCTTAGTTATTTTAAATAGTCATTAATATCTGTCGAGCAAAAAAATAGGTTTATTAAACAAAATGTTACAAAGTATTTCTGATTATTTTGAATTTATTAGTATTTGCTGGAAAATAAATCCTTTGTTTTGTTTAACTGACAAGCATCTACGATGCAATGATACGAACAGTGCCTGACAAGATGCTAATGTAATTGAATACCAAGCTTCTTGCACTATTGTCCATAAATCTTCCTTATGTTTTGCGATTCTCCATATATTCTCTATTGGATTTAATTCTGGCGATTGAGAAGGCCACTCAATCAGGTTAATATTTTTCCCCCTAAATCACTCCTTCACGACCTTAGAGTCATGCTTAGGACCATTATCTTGTTGATATTGCCATCTAAGAGGCATTTGCCATTCGGCATACGGTAGCATAACATCATTAAGGATATGGAGAAAAAGAGGTTTGTCCACATTTTCCTTGATCCAAAATATTCGTCCAATGCCATAATGTTTTCACCACCATGCTTAATGGTCTTTGTGGTGTACTTAAAATTATAAGCTGTCTTACCCGAGTTCTTCCATCAGGCCCGACTAAGTTAATCTTCAACTCATCAGACCACAGGATGTTTCTAAATTTACAGTTTAAACAATGTGTATATTACTATATCTGCACTAAGAATAACAAAAAAAAAAAAACGTATACATGTGGTCATGTGGTACACATCGTTTCTTCTTCTATTAATTTTTCCTCCATTTGAGAGGAATCTTATAACGCTTGAAAAGTGTAAAGTTAGCCAATTTCATGCGTTAGACACGTTGCAACCTTCTTTATGTGCCTTGTACTATGAAAATACTCTGTTTCAACTTTTTTGACAGAAGCGTATAACTCGTTGAAGCGCTCCACGTGTGGCATGTACATTCGCCTTAAGTGATAAATGCAGACGTTGCAACATCGTCCGCATATGCCAAAGTTCTGAACATCATGGAGTCAGTAGCAGACAGCAGGTAGCTAACGCTATAAATTGTAGCCCGCCCCATGTTGGTGATGATGTCAAGAGATTCGAAACGAAGCTAATAATCGACTGAGTTATATTCAGTCTCTCCAAAGCTGTTATAATGATCTCCGGTTGCACATTATTGAAATCTCCTTCTATGTCTAGAAAAGCCACAAATGCATACTCCTTATGCTGCAGAAATTACTCAATATACCCTACGAGCATATAAGCGCTGTCTCAACCGATTTGCCTTTGGTGTATGCATGTCGAAGGTGGGTTTGGATTAATCGTTGTTCTCAGGTAGAGATCAATTATCCGTTCCACTGTTTTAGGAGGAAGGAAGACAGGCTAATAGGTCTGAAATCCTTCGGTGTGGTGTGCAGCTAGTCCACGGTTCCGGAGTAAACGACCATGAAAAGCAGACAGACCGTATAAAACCGAATTAACCGTGGTATATTTATATCCGCACTTTGCTGAAGATCAGCAGGCATAATGCCATCTGGACTCTTAGATTTGAATGGGTCGAAGCTCTTCATTGTCTACATAAGTCCTTCTCCATTGATAGGAATTGGGGCTCGTGTGTATCAATCGGAACCTCTTAAGTCAAGAGTCTCATGCCCGCTGGTAGTCCAGTTTCCACATGGTTTCTTAATGAAACTCGGGACAACAGGTGATACTGATAAGATTTTTCGAAGACGGCTAGTTTCTCGCTACAAAGTATGAAATCAAAAAGACCCCCCCCCCTGGTATTAGAGATTAAATACTTATTCATTTAATGCATTAATCATATGCACACATCCATATGTACTAATATAATGTATTTCGAAACACTATGGCAATGTTGATAAAGGGAATTTCACACTATCAGGCCTGTCACAGAAATTCATTTCGATCGAAAGTTATTTCAATTCCAAAAAAGCTTCTTCAGAAAATCAAAATCGACAAATTTTCTCGAAATGAAACCACTTTTAATTTCATGATCGAATTCGTATTTTTTTTGTATATGATAGTACAAAAACAAATTTAAAACTTTCTTGTTTCAATAAAGAAAATAATTTGTTAAGCTTTTAGCTAAATTTTTTATTTTTTTTTTTGAAATAATTGAAGCAATTTTTCATGTTTTAAGTGAAAAGTAAACAGATGAAAAAATGAGCCTTTGAATTTTCTATTTCTTCTTCTGTCATCTGCAGCTTTATCCAGTGTGAGCATAAAACATTCTCATTCATTCAACGTTGAAACCGTACTCCTTCCCAAATTAATATTGTTGTCCTTAGCTGAAAGTAATATATTTAATCATTTATGTTCTTGTGACAAATGTACACAATACTTATCTATAACACCTTGAAACGAGCCTGTGGCCAAAAACCGCAGTGTGGTCGTCACTTGTATAATTGGTGGAATTGAAGAATTTTTTAAATGAGGACTCAGTTTGTTTAAAACCATTACAAACGCTTCTTTGCTTAGTCGATAATAACTTATAAACCTTAAAATGCATATGTAATGACATTTATATGTAGTATGTCTGATTATGGCAAAAATAAGAACACTTACGCTGCGTTTGGACAAGAAAGGGGATTCGAGGCATCCATTAAACTCCTACGTCTCAATTTTTCGGCGGAGTGTTGTCGTGTTTGTGCAGTAAAAACCGCAACGATTGAAACTCCAGGCATTTTTATGACATTTATATGTAGTATGTCTGATTATGGCAAAAATAAGAACACTTACGCTGCGTTTTGACAAGAAAGGGGATTCGAGGCATCCATTAAACTCCTACGTCTCAATTTTTCGGCGGAGTGTTGTCGTGTTTGTGCAGTAAAAACCGCAACGATTGAAACTCCAGGCATTTTTTTGTTTGAAACTTTTTTTTAATTTAATAAAAAAATTTGTCTGTTCTATTTAACTTTATTTTCTTCTTTAATAACCATATGTTTTTGTGTTGGTTTTCACAATATAGCCACATTTAGTGAGCAATATTGCCACATTTAACTTAAAAGTAAGAAAACTAGATTTTATCGGAATGGAGCAAATCATTCAAAGTCTGTAGAAGGCAAAACAAATTCGATCGAATTGAAAATTCGTAATCAAAACCATTCCGAATAAATTCTGTGACAGGCCTGTATAAGACAAGTATGTATTAATATTTTTGAGGAAAATGATACCCTGGGGGGTTACTGCGTATTTCGATTCGAAAAGGAAATCATTCGAATTTGTATGACTTTAACATTGTGTTTCGAAAAAGATTTATTTCGAATCGAAATACGCAGTAACCCCCCTGACATGATGAGTTATTATTTTTTGAAAATTTTCAAACAACAATTAGATCAGAGTTTCATTTTATTCAAAAGTATTAATACTTGTATTAGAGTGTGAAATTCCCTTTAATGATTCGTTTTCGAAATCAGTGTGCATCAAATGCAGTGCAGTAATGCATTTCCGAACGAACGGGCCCAGATTTTAAATAGAAATGATTGGTAAAAGTAGGCCACCCAATACAATAATGAAACAATTAATTTTTTTTACTATTTTTATATAGTTTTTTTTTTGTTTATTTATTTTTTATACTTAGTTTTATTCTGGATGAACACGTACTAAGAGTTGGTAGTTTTTTATTTGTTTGCTTGTTGTTTGTTAATCCTTCATAATTTAATTTTTTATTTTTATTCTTTCACACTTTCGTTTATCCGATACAATAATGAAACTTAACATACAATTCGAACGAACGAACACACGCTGCTTTTGTTATTACAACTTAAAGACTTGTTCAATGAATAATATGTTGTTGTTATTGGTACATAAAGTTCAATTAAATTACAATAATAAATGGGTTGTTTTCTTTTTCGATAAATTTAAAATTAAATTAAAATTGTATTAACTGTAGGTGAAGAGTGGTGTGTATTTAAGGTAATTTATTTTATTAATTTACATCAACTTCTTGATTTCATCGTACAATACAAGTACGAAAGCACCACCGGTACCTCTGAGAACGTTGGAGAAGGCACCCTTGAAGAAGGCACCAGAACCTTCTTGTTTGGCGATGGTTGCCCAGCAGTGCAATGTGTTCTTGTAAATAATTTCGGTAGCTTTGCGACCAGACTGCATCATCATACGACGACGGACAGTATCGAAGGGATAGGAGACAATACCAGCAACAGTTGTAACAACTTGAGCGATAGCCCAGCTAATGTAAATGGGGGTGTTCTTAGGATCGGGCAACATACCGCGGGCAGTATCGTAGAAGCCGAAGTAGGCAGCACGGTAGATAATAATACCTTGTACGGATACACCGAAACCACGATATAAACCAACCAAACCATCGGATTTGAAGATCTTGGCCAAGCAGTTACCGAGACCAGTGAATTCACGTTGGCCACCCTTGCCAGTATCAGCAGCCAAGCTAAAGTCAAATAATAATAAAATTAATATATTTTTGCATATAGAAAAAGAAGCCCTTTTTCCTTTTTAAGTATATTTTTAACATACCGAGTACGGGCAAAATCCAAGGGGTAGACGAAGCATAGGGAAGTAGCACCAGCAGCACCACCGGAAGCTAAGTTACCCATGAAGTAACGCCAGAACTGAGTGTTCTTGTCAACACCACCCAAGAAAACCTATATAAAAATGTAACAAAACATAGAAAGAATGTGGTGTGAATAACGATTTCCCGTCTAAAAGATATTTCCTTATTTCGGCGTCGTATTTTTGTCACTACTACACTTACTTGCTTGTACTTATCCTTGAAGGCAAAGTTCAAAGCCTGGGTTGGGAAATATCTGATAACGTTAGCCATGTTACCACGCCAGTAAGAAGCAAAACCTTGTTCTTTTGGAATGCGGACAAAACAATCAACCATACCCTTGTATTGCTTATCGGGACTAATTTGTTTGGAGATGTGTTGTACTTGCAATAGCAACTTGACACGCTCGATGGGGGCGACAGCAGTCTTAGAGACAGCTGCGGAGATACCACCAGCGGCGAAATCCTTCACGAATCCAAGGGGATCAGCAGCTTCCTTACCCATTTTGCTATAATTGGAATGAATTGACATTTTAATTTCAGTTAAAGATTATCTTTCACACAAACACACACGCTAATCATCCCATTTTAATTCTTTCTTCACACATACATTCTTATATTCTTTTGATCTAAATATCTTGAGGCTTTCTTTGGAAATTTTTATTTGCTTCATACTTCATGTTTCCATTTCTTCTAAATATCTTGAGGCTTGCTTTGGAAATTTTTATTTGCGTCATATTTCTTGTTTCTATTTATTCAAAATATCTTGAGGCTAGCTTTGAGGCTTTCTTGAGTTTTATGTTTTCCTACTTTTGTATCTTGAGTATTATTTGAACTGATTAATCTTATTTATATTTTGAGAATTGATTTAAGAATTATTGTTTGAATTTATATTATTTTCCTACTTTTATATCTTGATTCATTTTAAACTATCCCATATTGTAAAGAGGCTTGCTTCAGGAATTCTTACTTGCTTGCATGTTGAACTAATTCTAATTCTTTCGTATTATTTGAATTGATTGATCATCTAATATTTTGAGAATTGTTTTAAATTTTTTGTTTGACGTTATCTTCTTCCTACTTATCTTGTTTTTCATTAGAATTTATCACATATTTTAAAAAATCTTGCTTTGGAAATTCTTACAGCTTATTGAGTTGAGTTTTATTTCTTACTATAGTTATATTTTTATGTCTTCGAGTTTATTTTTTGGTATGCGATCGGCTGAAGAATTTTTGTTTGATATTACATTCTTGGTACTTAACTTGAATTTTATTTGTTTAATACGGTAACTATTTTAAAGACTTGCCCTTTAAGAGTTTTTGGATGCTTGCTTGAGTTTTATTTCTTGCTATTTTTATATCTTGAATAACGACTTTATTTTTGAGTATATTTTATTTATTAAATTTATTTTGGTATTGGAATTGCAATTTCAATTTTGATAATTATAATTAGTACCTATATTACTTATTTCATCTTGAGTAACTAAAATTAAAACCGCTGTTTGAGTATTCGAAAAAGTTTTCATCTTTTTTCCAGACTTTTATTATTAAACACAAACAAAAGAAATTAACACTTAATAACTTTTCACACGGCATAAATGAGTTCGGGGTTAGGCTTGCCTGACACCAAAAGTCAAATAAATGGACGAAAAAAAATCTGGATTTTGGATTTTGAAAAAAAAAAGGCAAACATTTTAGACGATTTTTATTTACAGAAATAAACAAGCCTCAAACGTAAAGATCCATTGAAATTCCGACATATTTCATTAAAATTTCTATAAATATTTCATTATTTACGAAGATTATTTGAATAATCTTATAATAATACTAAAATACCTTTTAGAAAAAATATTGCTAGTTAGTATTGATTGATAATTGGAAAGATCGTTTTATATAGATTTTCTACTTTATTTTTATCGTATTTTTGAAAAAAGGCGGACCATACATTTTCCATTGGAATATCTTTCAGCAAATTATCAAATTACCAGCTAAAGAAAGCTAAAATACATATTTTCCAGTTAAAGAGAAAATCTTTAATACTGAAAAATATATTTTTTTTTTTTTTTTTTTGATTTGGGAGATGAGTCACTTTACAACATTTCAGTTTTAAATTTAAAACCATCACTTATAATAGCTTCGAAAAGTTTAAGAAATATCAAATTTAATTGACACCGACATGTTGTACACTGACTTGTGCTGCCTGCGAGAAGCCTTTGATAGTTTTGCCGAAAGATATTCCACCTGATAAAGTTGAGTTTAGACCACACTTCAGATTGTTTATTTTTGTAAGGAAAATTTTTTGCATATTTGAACTATAAGTGCATTTTTAAAACTGGGGGGTTATTACGTATTTCGATTCGAAAGAAATCTTTTTCGAAACACAATGTTAAAGTCATACAAATTCGAATGATTTACTTTTCGAATCGAAATACGTAATAACCCCCTGGCTTTTTGATGCCAAACGAAAGGCTTAAAGAAGTTTTGAAGGGGAAAGGTTCCTGCCCTTTTCCTGACTTTTTATGTCTTACTAAATGCTAATAAACCAATTCTGTTTTTACACGGTAGATTGGTTCCAGAAAAATCCGTGTTAAAAAAAAAAAACCGTGTAAAAAAGACATTGATCATATACAAAAATAGGTGATTGGTTCCTTATCTCTAAAACCTATCAAAATTAGTGAAAAACTCGAATTATTTTAAGAACAAAAAATCATGTTTATTTTTACACATACATATATGCATTTACAAATTTGCATCTTTAGTGATGATTTAGTGTTATATGATGAAGACTTAACAGATAGTTTCGTTCCAGAAATCAACGATTGCCTAATTGAATTTTAATTTTTTTTATGGTTGTTACTGTAGCTTCGTTTAAACCGAACATTTTGCCATTTCGAAGGCGATGTTTTCTAAAGAAATGGCTATACGTTGTAGTTTTTTATTTGTAATATTTAACTTCTTCTTTTAGAGATGCATTGATAGTTCACAAAATATTAACACATTTTAATTGCTCTAACAAGTAAAATCACTTGTGTTCACAAAAAGCGAAATCCTACAAATTTTTGATATGAAAATATCTCGCAAAACTTAAATTTTACAAATAAAATCTAAGCTCAAAAGATTTTGAATCGTGCTAAATGGAATAAAACTGTGTAAAAAAATAAATTTTTTATTTTTCAAACCATTTTAAATCAAAACCGTGTAAAAACAAAATTGGGTGTACTCTATGTGAATTTATGATATTCTTTAATTATCGTGAATCCTGTTATATAAGTTCAAAAAGAGAACACTCTTTTTCTATTAAAAATCAGATTTTTTTGTGTAATCGTATGCAGAATTTTGTGGCTAAGTGTACCAATATTTTTTTTTTTTTTTTTTGCTGACTGCAAAATATCGCCTTTTTCAGTTTAATTACAGCTTACTCATCAAACTTTTCAACAAAAAATAATACTTGTGAAAAAGAATGATGTCTCATGTTTAAAGAAATAATAAAATTGATAATAAAGCACGTGGTTTAAAAAAGCAAGAAATAAGACAAATGTATTCAAAGAGAATGAGAGCAAATTAAACTTAAACAAAAAAAAAACAGTTCGCTTAATGTTTCTTTGTAAGACAATTATTTAAATTTTCTTTTTGTATTAGATAATATAAATATATAATTTTTATTTCGGTAAAAATATACACATACATATTGCATATTTAAAAATTATACAATTTTCTATACGAAGCCGAACGACCTTACAGATAAAAACATTATGTAGCGACGTTAATGCTTAAGAGTTTCATGGTCAACAAAATCGCTTTGTAAAAATGTAAAATTAAATTTTCAAATAATAAGAAATTTAAATAAAAGTAAAAACAAGGTATAATATTATTAGTTTTTGAAACAAAAAGCTAAATAACTAAATAAGATGAAAACAAAATTACATACACTAGCCACCTATGTATAGTGTATCTATCTGAGAATACATTCATTATATAACATTAAAGAAAAAATGCTTTTATTTGTAAAATATAGGAAATATTATTATAAAATTTTGTTTCCAAATATAAAACAAAAAAAAAGTTAAAAAAAGAAAATGAATTACTAAAGTTTCCGTTTAAAAAATATTTACTTGATTTGCTTTATTTAATTTTCATGTATTTGCTGAATGATGTAGTTACATAATTTCAAATTCAACACGAAACATAAAACATAATTATGATAAAGTATTTAAAAAAAAAAAATTAATAAACAAACATTTATATTATAGTTTGTTGTTTATAAATCAATTTTTTTGTTTTTTGTTTACTTGAAATTTTAATTTTATTAACTTTGGTAGCAAATCAAGTTGGCAACCCTTTTTTAATTAATAATGAAAGGGGTGTAGCAGTAGTAGTATTCTTTTATAGCAGTATGCATATTACATAACAATATTTGCTGGTTAACACAAAAAAAAATAAAAGTTAATTATTTGAACTTTCTAAAACAGTTTAAAATCAAAATATAAATTTAAAAAACTATAAAATCACTATAATTTGCACTTTATTCAGTATCAATAATTTTTGATTATTAAAAAATAATCCATCCACCCACACTTTCACACAAACTGTTTGTTATATATTATAAATGTTTCTTTAAATTTAAGAAATAAAAATTTATTTAATTTATAAACGTACTGTTGTGTAGTTGATGTGTATTTATCACAGTAAAATAAAAATCCAAAATTTCCTTTTGAATCAAGGGTCTGCTCCGGACGGCAACTTAAACGTTAATAAAATAATTTTCTAATGAAATCTATAAAGTCCACATCAGCAACTGCATACCATGCCAATAACAACCACGTTTTATTTCTCAATATAAAAGAGAAGAGATAAAATTTAATGCGAAGGGAGAAAAGCTTTTTGACGTAATAATAAAAAAAGAATGTTAAGAAGAAACGTCAAGAATAAAGACCGTGAAAATGTAGTGGATTTGCTTTATTTTATTTCTTTCTTCTCTCTTTCTTTACATCTTTTTATTTTAAATTAAATTTTCAGTCAAGTTAAAAACTAAATTCATTTCATTGCCAGGTTATGTAACTTTTCAAACGAAACGCATTAAATTAAAGGTAGAATAAACACAAAAATGTTTAGAGAAAAGTGAGCTTTTTGTTTTGTGAATAATATGAAACGCAAATAATTTTCAACCATTATTTTTCAGTTCACATTATCTTCTCTGATTTGTCTTTATTTTTTTATTTATTGAACTTATTTCTGTTTGGTTGTTTAAAAAAGCGAATTAACAAAATAATAATAATTTCGAGTACAAGTAAGTCATACTCTTCTATATTCTTTCCTCTTTCTAGACAGTAAAAATAGTATACCGCTAAAAGCAAATATAGAGCGTCGCCGCCCGGAAAATTTTCATATGGCTTTTTTACTGCATTCGTTACGTAATGTATCGAGAAAAGGAAGTCATTTGTATGTTAAAAATTTACCATTTAACGTTTTCATACTTTATGTAATCCAACAGATACATTATTGTATAGGAATTAGTGAAATTGCAAACTTTGCAAAGATAAAATGAATAAATAATTTGTTTAGGCTTTAAAAACAATACAACAAAAGTTTCTTTCTACATGTAAAATAATAATAAAATAAGTTTAAGAGAATTAGAATGTTAACTTCGATCGAACACACTAAGATAAATGGTGATTGAAAAAACTTAAAGACAGTAGGTATTTATTCAAGGCATACGTACATAATTAGTGAAAATATTATGCGAATTTTTACTTATTTGGGCGCATGTATTTTCAATGAGTTAGTCTACTTATATATGAAAAACTTTTTTAGCAATAACATTAATAAGATTAATTTTAAAGTATTATTCTAAAATATTAAATTCTCAGAATAGTATAAATAACCCAAAAGCAAACTCTTTTTTTTTTTGTTAACACAAATTTTAATTTTGTATTAACATAGGTATAATCAGTTCTCATAAATACCATGACCAAATAGTTTTTATAAAAGCGGGATCTGAACGATAAGGCGCTCGTTTGAGGAATGTTTCAAAGTGAAAAAAAATTAATTTGAAAAGGTTTTTTTAAGTCTTGAATTTTTTTATATAAATAATTTTCAAGCTTTTAATATTATATAATACATTTAGTTAACAAAAAAATCTTTAAAAACAAACTTAATTAAGCTATGAAACAAAGAAGACGAAAATAAACAGTGTACAAAAATGCCCGAATTTTATGCGGAATTGACCCTAAAAAATGAAGAATACTCTTCCGTTAAAATAAGTTTTTTTTACCTAAGAGGCTTTTTGTATTACAATGAAATTGAATAAATAAATAAAATCGTTATCTCCGGTCACTTTACACATAAACCGCATTAAGCATTTTTTCTTTCCAATACAATTATTTTATTTGTAATACACAAAAAAAGCGTCAAAGGTTAATTAAATTTAAACTTAATTAAACTTATTTTATGCCCTCATAAATCTTTTTTAAAAAATTATTATTAAAAGGCAATAAACTACAAAAAATATATTAAACAAATTGTCGTCACCTAAAATACAAAATATATACTTTATTTATTTATTTATTTGTTTATTTGTAATATTAGATTAATTACATTTAACTTTTTATAGAACTAAAGAGACAAAATAATTAAAAAAAATTACCTATCAAAGATTTTAGTACCTAAAATCAAGTCAACTTTTACATTCTAAAAACGAAAAATTCGCTACAGGACGTGCAATGAAAATAATATATTAGTGGAATTCACTGTTTGCTATTGTAGACCTTTTACATCTTGTAGCTTTGGTAAATTTAAAATTACCTATATATTTTGTTGTTGTGTATCAATATTTACCAAACCTACAAGATGTAAAAGGTCGTCAAAGCAAACAGTGAATTCAGCTATTAAGAATACTTCCGTCAAAATAAGTTTTTTTGGCCTAAGAGGATTTTGTATTACAATAAAATTGAATAAATAAATAAAATCGGGATCTCCGGTCACTTTATAAATAAATTTATCTTTTAAGGGCATACTGCATACTACCTGGAAATTGAGGTTTGGACAATTTTCTGAAAGTGTTTCGAATTTTTTACATCTGTATATTACAACTTTTTCAGTCAACTGAAACAAGTCAATGTTCAGAGAATTATTTGGTTATGGAATTTTGAAATTTTTATTTTCTAATCTGTGTAGAACCTACAAATGAAAATTTTCAAAAATGATATTCAGGCAAAACTGAAATAATATTAAGCAATACTAAATTAATTTATTTGCTATCGAAACATTTTCGATAAATAAAATATAATATGTAGGATAATATACCTACATATGTAGGTATTTCAAAAACAAACAAAAAATTGTGTTTAATGCATATACATATATAATACACATTTATATAATATGGTATAATGAATTAATAAATTAATATAGATAGGTACTTATATTAATTTATAGCATGAAAAATTAAATAAAAAAGTATTTTGGTATCGATATCGGTGGTGGCATTTAAGCTATACCGGTTTTAGTGATGACACATCGCTTGCAACCTTGATAAATAATTGTTGAACTTTTTATTAAACTTTACAACAGGTTCTATTAAAAAAAAAATATTTTTGAAACAACTTCATCTCTTTTTAAATAAATTTTCTAGTGCTAAATTATCATGTCAGTGAACTTAAGAAAGCTAATTTAAAATGAAAAGCTTTTTATAAGCAGTATTTATGTTGTTGCAAATATTAAAATATATACATACATATTATATTGGACTTATAGGTGATCTTCTAACAAGAAAAAATAAATAATTATCAACAAAAAAGTTCAAGTTTAAAACATTGAACGCAAAAACGCGTAAAATCTTAATATCTAAATATAAACTTCAAGTTAGATAATTGATTTATTCGAAAAGATTGGCGAATATCCAAAATTTTCAAAAGTCAAACAAAAAAAGTGCAATGAAATACAGGCATACATAGTATCTATACTAATTATTTGCAGAAGAAATGACAATATAAACAACTTGTTCACAAATTCAGAATAGAATGGTGTTGAGGACGACTGTATTAGCCAAGGTTGTTTACAAATTAAATTTCTAAAAATCAATTTTCATTAAATAAATGATTAAAAAACATCGGAAAATAGCACATTTTAACAATAAATGCAACTTTGTAAATAAATGTATGTTAAAAAATATATATCTGTATGTAAACATAGCTTAGAAAAAAATATTATTATGCGTTTGGATATGAATACTGTCCAAGAGCCCCCACGCAAGCCCCTAAAGGTCTGTGAGCACATACAGAATCTCAACCAGGATCTCACAAAGAGATCAAAACATGTAAAACATTTAATCCATTTTTTTTTGGTTGGGGCCTTTGATACTGTCAAACAAACAGCTACTTTTTTCAAATACATATCAAATTTATATCTGTGTAATGTTTTTATTAAATATTGCAAATAGTGAAACAACTATTTCCAATCCCTAAGTAGGTATATTAATTTAATAAATGTTTTTTAATACCTGTGTTTTAATTTCAAGTTACTCCGCTCACTAACAGCTGCTGTTTATTTGGCCCCGCAATGTTCATAAAGCCATCACGAATTGCGAGTTAAAGCCAGCAAACGAAAATGATAAAATAAATAATTAATTGATAGCTTTTAAAAGTGAATATTTGAACATGGAATTGAAGAAATTGATTCAATTTAGACTGTTTTAAATGCTGTTAAGTCTATGGTATCAATAAATTACCGACAAGGTAGTTTCTCAGACTGTTGTAACGAGAAGTTAATTGGAATTGAGTTGTTTGCGAGCTAAAACTCCGACAACTGAAAACTTTGTTGGAGGTATTTTCAATATCATAGCATGTCGTTCACATGTCTGATTGATTGCCCTATACCAATTTATAGATAGATGTCTTACAAAGAGCATGTCCGGATAAAATTCCGTTTATACCTAATTCGAATGTAACACTCGTAATTTTGCGAAACCATGAAAGTCGGTAATTGAAGGGGAATCCTGGTCACTTCTTTGTAAGTCGTAATCTTTTTATCAGTGTTCCGAGAGTACGGTCACAATCCGTCTAACAGCATTATTGAGTAACCATTTAGCATCAAATCGAACACAAACTTGGGGAATTATTTTTTGTTTATGCATTTGTTTTTTAACAGAATATATTAAACGATTAATGCTAAATAGAATCATTTAGAAAATAGAATAAAGAAAAAATGAAGGTAGCCATGAATCAGTTAAAAAATAAAATAGCAATTAAAATAGCCGCATACAC
The DNA here is from genome assembly GCA_949628195.1 of Phasia obesa. NCBI lineage: Eukaryota > Metazoa > Arthropoda > Insecta > Diptera > Tachinidae > Phasia > Phasia obesa. The sequence goes on from OX451218.1 coordinate 94,496,989, forward strand.
CTTCCATGTTCCGATCACCTGGCTCTAAAAAATGTTAAAGAATACGTTAAGCCAAGGACGTTTTAAATGTAGAAAAAAAAAATATGTTTACCAAATTGATTTTTTCTTAATAGGTATTTTAATTCTTATTATGGTACCCCAAATTTTCATATATAACTTCTTTCAATATTAAGAGATAAAAAACTAACTAACTTTTAGTGGTAGATATACATACTTAGTCAATCGATTGATCAATAAATAAACACATTGGTAGTAAAGGTGCAAATAGTTCTTTGAAAATTACTATTAGTGAGATATATGCGCTCCACTCCGCAGGGGTCTAATTTTTCTTTATCTCTTTATAATTAAGAACTTAAACCTAAATAATTAATTTATTGGTAATAAAATTTTTTTAGTGATACTCTTTTCACTAAAAATGTAATCAATCGAACAATTCTGGTGAAAATGTTGGTAATAATAGTTATGGGGCCCTGCACAATTTTCGACATAACTAATTTCTTTTTTAAACAAATGTCAAAAATAAAAAGTTATCACCATAAGTACTTTATTATTATCACCACTTTTAACATTGGAGAAAAAATTGAAGAAAAAATCCAGAATTTCAATCTTACAATTGTAAGCAGCATTTTCTCATTCTGTTTTTTTGTTTAATTTATTTTGTTTAAATACATGAAGTATGATATTGTCTATTTTCATTTTTTTAGTCAGTCTTCTTTCAACCATGGAATGTACAAGATGTTTTTTCTTTCTTTAATTAAATAAATGTTTAAATGTTCGGAATTGTGTTTTTTTTTAAATAGCTTGTGTTCATGTTCTTTTCAATTCTCAGAAGTGGAATGAAACTCACCCTCACACAAAGAAATATATAAATGATCATTATCAATGACTATAATAAGGTTTGCGTGTGCGTAACAACAAGATTGTGAACAGTCATTTAGAGCGCATGAGCGTATTTCTTTATGTTCTCTAGTAAAAACAAAATCTCTCACAGGAACGTTATGAAAAGGGGCACAAGCATACGAATATAAAAAACGTTTTACATATATAGAAAAGATTATGTGTATAAAGAATTAAAAATATTAAAACGGTTTTCAAAACATACATACATTCATATGTATGTACAAAAGAAAAGAATATATTTTTTATAAATAAACGGGAAAAAAAAACGAAACGAACGTTTAAAAAAAGAGTGGTCTTAAAAAAATATAAATACAACAAAATGGTGAAAATAAACGATTTAAAGGTTGATCAAATAAAACAATTGTTACGGGATCGGGATGTTATAAGTACGGGAAATCGGGCGGAATTAATTCAGCGTTTTATAGAAGCAACGGGTAGCGATGAAGTGGAAGTTGATATCCCTGAAAATTCAGTTCAGTCTCAAATAGACAGTTTAAAACAAATGATGGAAAATTTAATGGTGATGATGCAATCGAACGAAGTGCGCAGATCATCTTCACCCGGTGTCGCGTCGTGTTCAGTTAATAATAATGTAAACGATAATGTTAATGAAAATATAAGAAATAATGTTTATAATAACGCAAGTGCGGAAATATACAATCAAAATCGAATGGTTAATCGTAACTCGCACTCAGTTAGAGAAATTTCAGAGACAATTCCGGAACTTGATCCATCGAATGATATGTCGTTATCGGCGGAACAATTTGTTGAACGTGTAGATGCCGCCAAAAGTGCGTACGAATGGGATGAAAAACCTTTAATGCTTGCGGTATATAGCAAATTAAATGGTGTCGCAAAATTGTGGTTTGATACCTCAGAACAAGTACATTCAACTTGGAATGAATTTTCTAAAAATTTAATTGAAGAATTCGGTCAGGATCTTGATGAAGCTGAAGTTCATAAAATAATGTGCAACGCGTACAGAAGACCGAATGAAAAAATTTTTGATTACAGTTTTAGAATTTGTGCTATCGGTCGTCGATATAAACTTAGTGAACGGGCTATTATTAAATATACACGCGACGGGTTAAGACATCGTGAATTACAATCTGCAACGGCAGCATTACGTTTTAGCTCAGTGAAAGAAATGCGCGATACTTTTAATGAATTTTTAAAAAATTTGCCGATGACTAAAACTAATTTCGAAAAATCGTACGATAAGAACAATATTGAAACTACCAGCAGTACCACCCGAAATAACGGAAATGTTAAAAAGAAAGGCATCACGTGTTATAATTGTAATGAAGAAGGGCATATATCGTCTAATTGTCCAAAACCTCAACGTCGTCGAAGATGCCAGGATTGTCAGAAAGTACATCCGATTGGTGAACCCGAAAATTGTGGCCGGAAAGTGCGAGCAGCTAGTGTCAAAAAGATTGAAGCAAGTGATCACGTTTTTACGAGAAAAATTTATTGCAATAATATGGAGTTAACGGCATTTATAGATACAGGTAGTCAATGCAATTTAATTCGTAAAAGTGTGGCCCAAACGTTACCATGTCACCAAGAGTCGACGGCGTTGAAATTGAAGGGTATTTGCGGTGGTGTAAGTTATTCTACGGCTTATTTAGAAACTGATATATCCGTTGATGGGCTGAATCTACGGTCAAGATTTTACGTTGTTGACGACGATATACTTCATGTAGATGTTTTAATCGGGCAGGATGTGTTTGAAAATAAAAATTTAAGAGGCGTAGTGAAAGACGGAAATTTCGAGTTTGAAAACTATAACGGTCAGTCGGCAGTCATACCAGAAAGCGATATCCAGTGCGGTGAAATTAATGATCAACAGAGGCAAAACTTGAAGAAAATTATTGGTGAGTACCGAGATGTTTTTGCATATGATTTAAGTGAAATTGGTAAAACCGACCTGGTGGAACTCAGGATCGATCTGAATACGGATAAGCCTATTGCACAGTCGCCGTATAGAATACCAGAACCCAAGAAGCGTTTAGTGAATGAAATTGTGCAAGATCTTTTACATCATGATATTATCGTCAAATCGGAATCGGAGTATGCGAGCCCAATAACATTGGTTAAGAAAAAAGACGGTAGTGATCGTTTTTGTGTAGACTACAGATTACTAAATAGGCATATGTCCAAGCAAATTTTTCCCACTCCAAATATTGAAGAACGATTACAGGAAGCTAAGCAGTATAGAGTCTTTACGGTTTTAGATTTAAACAGCGGTTACTATCAAATACCGATAGCGCCTGATTGCCAAAAGTATACTGCCTTCGTTACAACCGACGGAATATACGAATTCAAACGTATGCCATTTGGCTTAAAAAATGCGCCCATAGCCTTTCAGCGGTTGATGGCAAAAGTAAAAGAGAAGACAATGACCAATGACATGATCCATTATATGGATGATATTTTGATTGGTGGTCATACTGTTGACGAAATGTTTGAAAAATTGAAACGCGTATTAACTGCTCTACGTGAATCCGGACTTACCCTTAATCCTCGCAAATGTATATTCTGTAAGAGCACAATAACTTTTCTTGGTCATCAATTGACTCCTGATGGGATTCGTCCAGGCGAAATAAAAACTGATGCTATTCGCAATTTTAAACAACCAGCAAACGTAACGGAAGTCCGAAGATTTTTAGGACTAAGTGGATACTTTCGAAAATTTGTTCCCGGATATGCCATTATATCTGAACCTCTTCGCAACTTATTACGGAAAGACGAAGCTTTTAAATGGGAACAACCACAACAAAAAGCGTTTAATGATTTGAAGTTAGCCCTCACTAGTGAACCAATTCTAGTATCATACAATGTTGATGCAGAACACCAACTTCATACTGATGCTAGTTCGATTGGCCTAGCTGCGGTCTTGATGCAGAGTGTAGACGAAACGTGGAAACCAGTTGCTTTTTACAGTCGTTCAACCAGTTCAACTGAAAGCAAAATGCACAGCTATGAATTAGAAACATTAGCGGTAGTAGAAGGTTTGGAACGGTTTAGATATTATATTTACGGTAAGTCAGTTGTTGTCGTCACAGATTGCAGTGCTGTCAAATGTGCCATGACAAAAAAAGAGTTAATACCGCGGATTGCTCGTTGGTGGTTACGTATTCAGGATTATGATATTCAATTAGAACACCGATCAGAGAACAGAATGTGTCATGTCGATGCTCTCAGCCGTGCACCCTATGAAATTCCACATGAAGTTGAACCTGCCTCGCTTCGTATTGATAAAACAAACATTGATGAGTGTGATTGGTTGTTTAGCATGCAGCTACAAGATTCGAGCCTTAGAGAAATTGTTAATAAACTGAACAGAAAGGATAAGCACATTGCCAAAGAGTTTACTGTGGAGCAAGACCGTTTGTATAAACGTTTTGATAATAAGAAATTGTGGGTGGTACCCAAGGCGCTACGATACAAAGTTACTCATGATGCACACGATAAGGCCGGACACCTAAGCGTTAATAGAACGATTGAAAAATTACAGCAACTAATGTGGTTTCCTCGAATGCGGAACTTCGTAAAATCGTATATTAAATCATGTGTTCCGTGTGCGTTCAATCAACGACCTGGCGGTAAGAAGGAAGGCGAATATCATTACACCGATATGGACACGGTTCCATTTAAAACTATTCACATCGATCATTTGGGTCCCTTTCCCAAATCCAGTAAACGTAATGAGCACGTCTTAGTACTCGTCGACGCATTTACTAAATATGTGATAATAAGAGCGGTCCCCACCACAGCAACCAAACATGTTTTAAGAATTTTAAATGAGGTAAGCGGATATTTCGGCACTCCTGAAAGAATTATTAGTGATCGTGGAACAGCATATACGTCCAAAGAGTTTAAGCGTTTCTGTGACGATAACCTAATTAAACATGTTTTGAATGCTGTTCGAACGCCCAGAGCCAACGGACAGGTTGAACGTATGAATCGAACAATCCTTTCGATGCTACTACCCTCGACTCAAACTGATCGAAAATGGGATGATGAGCTTCGAGTTATACAATGGGCCATCAACTCCGCGACAAATTCTACAACAGGCCGGTCGCCAAATGAATTACTATATGGTTATCAACCTCGTGATATTCTCGGAAACAAGCTATCATTGGTGCTTCATGATGATAATGATACTCAGACGCCAGACAGTGACGAACAGCGTTTACATAATTTGAACAAAGCACGTCAGACCGCTGCCCAGAGAATTGGTGATTGTAGAGCGAAGGCTAAGTACCGTTTCGATAACGCACATTCGCCACCAAAGCTATATGCGGTTGGTGATTTGGTACTTGTGGGTAATGAGGCCCCTAGTTCTGGTACTTCGCGTAAATTGGAACCAAGATTTAAAGGCCCGTTTGTGGTCACGAAAGTTTTATCTAACGATCGTTATGTGGTGGAAGATTTACCTAGTTCAAAACGTACATCGCGTCATTACAGTTCTGTATATTCTTCTGATGGGTTAAAACCTTGGTGTATCCCTCCGCCCGCCGATGACGATGAAGAATTCGACAACCTCAGCGAGGACGCTGAATAGGCCAGGAAAGGCCGACTGTAAGCAGCATTTTCTCATTCTGTTTTTTTGTTTAATTTATTTTGTTTAAATACATGAAGTATGATATTGTCTATTTTCATTTTTTTAGTCAGTCTTCTTTCAACCATGGAATGTACAAGATGTTTTTTCTTTCTTTAATTAAATAAATGTTTAAATGTTCGGAATTGTGTTTTTTTTTAAATAGCTTGTGTTCATGTTCTTTTCACAATTGCTTTGAAAAAATTAAAGTACTTATGTATGTACCTATTTTTTAGTTCAGTGCATAAAATAGCACGAACATTTCATATGGTCCATAATATTAATTTAAATTGCCACGAAACGTTTAACAAGTCAATTTTTTTAGATACAAAGTGAAAAGGTTATAAACATACATATGTATACAGGTAAAAACAACCACTAGCTATTGCGAAAAAATTTCATGAAATATTAAATTTTAAGGTTATGTTGAAATTATGAAAGAACAACACAGCCAAAATTTGTTGCAAAAAAGCATTTGCCTTGTGACCATTTTATTGCACTATACAACTATTTTCTTATTTAAAATGCGGGATTGGATGGCCGTAGAAATCAAACATTACATAATTATTGGTTAAAACTAAGATTTTTGAAATATCAATAGAATTTCAATCTTTTTATTATATAATAATTCACATTCTGCCTTTCACTGCCAATAGCACATAAGGGAATTTATCAAAACCATTTTTCCAGCCTTTTCATTTTGTAGCACACATTTATACTTATATCACACATTGACTTTTTTAACTTTAATTTCTGTATTATACGTAATTAAAAAATATTTTAAATACCTTTGTTTTAGATTTCTTTCAAAAGTTATACAATAAAAATTTCTTTTGAAGAACTTTGTTCAATTTCCCACTTGGCGTTGACAAAAAAACTCGTGCTCACTTAACGACCGTAATTCGTAAAGTGATGGTTACTGGTAATTAAAAATGGTGGATATTTGCCTACAAAATTTCCTCTTTTTTCTACGATACTCAAAACATGGTTGCTTTTTGCTTGGCCACATAATTTACTTTTTACCATTAGAGATGCCAACTTAAAATAATTGTGTCAACATTACCTAGCGTTTACATTTGACAATACTGTCATGACAATAAAAGAATAATTATAAGTTGTTAAAAATGCTGATAATTGCCTCCGCAGTATAGACGTCCAGTCAATAGTTAAGAGAATTCATTTAAATTTTGTGATTTTTCATTTTTGAATTTTTTTCTGTATAGAAAAACTTGAGCCATTGTCGGCATACGTGAAATGGCTGTCAATTTCATTACTAGTTGGCAGTTGCGCAGTAACTCGGAGTCTAGACCTGATGAATTTACATCGTGATGAATGTCTACTTTATATCATTATGTGAATTTTATTATTATTTTTTTTTTTTTTTTGGAAGAAATGGGACAAGCGAAAAAGATAATTTTTAATTTCTTTCACTAATTTTTTAAATAAAAAGCAATTAAGATTGTGTGGCAAGCATCAAAAAGTAAATTTATGGTTTCTTTTACGAATTTTAAACATAAATTTAAGGTTAATATCATATCTTAACTTTGCGGCGAAAAATTAAAAATAATTCATCATAATACAAATCCAGAATGATAGAAAACAAGATTACGCCATGTGCATGTTTTCCCGTTAGATGACGTTGTTCGGCCAATTTAAAGTTGCCAAGTCTGTAATCAACAAATTGCTTCAAATAAATACGTACAAAAAAATCCAAGTAATAGGCAAAATATGGCAAACCTGCAAATAAACATTTTTATTAAAAAACATTTTTATTAATTTAACTTATCTCTAAATTATGTACCAACGATATAAAAGTGTATATCTTTACACACAATATTATATAAAAAGCTGAAAAGTTTTTTGTTGTGTTTGAATTGTTAATTACTTTTTGTTTTTGTTTTGTTTTCACAATTTTCGGCGGTAACACTGCTTCTATCATCCTTGACTGTCTTTATCTGCATTCTGTTTTGATGTGATCTCTCATGCTTTCACGCTCTCATTATAAATTTTACGGCACTTGAATTGAATATATAACTAAATATGTAATATATTTATGTTACACGGGTCACCGGCTCTGTGTAGGGCAGACTGACTCACTTGGGTCCTTTTGGTCCCGTTGTAATGACGTAATATATTACTTCGAAAGAAAAAATAATTTATTCCCTTGGAATAGAGAAGATAATTTAATCAGACTCAAAAATTGCACATATTCCCAAATTTTCAGAAAAATTAATGTTTTGTTTCTTCCTTTATTTTGTTAAAAAAGATTCGTTGATCCATATCGTCCTCATGTGGCCTCTTTATTCGCACATTCTTATTTAAAACGCAGTTTATGTTTGAACGCGTACAAATAAAGATCAAAAATGCAGCAAGTAAAATTATATACATAAATATAATTTTTTTTATATTACTTGGTGTTTAAGTACAATTCGGTATTTTCGTGGTTTCAAGAATTTTCTTTAAGTGTTCATTTGTTACCTTTTTTATCTTCCTTGTTGTAAAAGCTAACTCTGTTTTCAACGAGAAAACTGCTAACGGTATTTAAATGTTGTTCGTTAATTTTCGCCTTAATAATTCCCCTCCGTAGTGAGGCTACCTAATTAATAAGCCTTAGTCACTTTCTAAAAAAAATTTATAACTATTAACGTTTGATATAGTCTATTAGATATCAAGCGAAGCACAACGTGCAATTTGATCCCTTTTAAAGGTAATATTTAATATTAATAAAGAGAGTTCATTCTCCATTTTGGATTAAATTAATTCTTGTGTTTTTATTTGATTTTTAATCGGATACACGCCGAAACATTGGTCCTAACGAGCCGGGTAAATATATAAGAATATATTACATCCGTTGAGAAACCCACGGAATATTTTGGAGTCACATTTACCGGAATCAACGTATATGTGGCATTAGGGCAGCTAATTATTTTTTCCTTTGCTAATTTCATAGTTTGATAGTACGGAAGTGAAAGCAATTTTCTTATATTTTATAGTGCATTTACACTTGAGCGAAATCGAGAACCCATCTACTCAAAATCTTGTAGTACTTAATGCTGCAACTATGGTTTTGCCAAAATTATACCAAAAAAATACTACGCTGTACAAAAAAAATTTTAAATAAAAAACAATAAAAATAATTTAAAAGAAAAATTGAATTCATTAGTCGCAATTTACATTAGACAGAAAAATGGGCAGACAGACGAGATTTGTTGGCAAGGGGTTGAAGAGGTAGAGTGTGTATTTCATGACTAGTGTACTGGACATTTTTTCATTTCTCTTTTCTGCTTTTCGCTTTTTTCTTTGTTGCTTCACTTTATATTTCTCAAGTCGGCCTCATTTTAATGAGTTTATATTAAACACACAGATTTTGAAACACACAAACATGTAAAGAATATAACACAGAAAATAAAATGTGCAAAAATCTGTCTGTCTTGTTTATGTCCAATGTAAATTGTTTAAGCAAGAGCAAAAGAGAATTCAAAAAATGTCTGCCCTGTTTCTGTCCTATGTAAATTGCGACTTAGGTGCAAAGATAACTAAAATTTACTTTAGTTGAAAAGATAACTGAAATTAAATAAAAAATTAATGAAAAAATAATGAAATATTGCGAATGAAATCTTGCTAATGTCAAAAAATGAAATGTAAACGACCTAGATTTTGAAAAAGAATTTAATCGAAATCTATTAGATTTCGACGTAGTTTAAATGCACCAAGTCCCGTTTCATACTTACGATTTTTGTTTCTGAGACATTTTTAAATTCTCTTTTGAAGTTGTATTCGTGTCCATACTTTACCCCCGACCCAATTAAGCATTAACATGTCTTAACAAAAGTCATACTTCATACTAAAAATAATTATTTTTAATACTGGTTTTTATATATGAAGTTTAGACTTTTGTTAAGACATCTTCAAGGCGATTTTATTGTGCCATGGACATGGTGATAGCAAGTGAAGACGGGGGGTTAAAATAATTGTGTACTCGTTTTTCAGTACACTTTTTATCAATTGTGTTTTTTCGCATTCGTTTTTCATAATCTCTTCATGTGTTAAAAACGTAAAAACCTGGTTCCAGTTAAGAGGTTGGAAATAGTTTGTTTTATGTAGCTTAATAGTTTTGTTATTAAAAGGAACGTGATTTATAAATCATTTATATACGAATTTTTTTCAGTACGATATTTACTAGAAATGTCTGGTCGTGAAGGTGGAAAGAAAAAGCCTCTAAAAGCTCCAAAAAAAGATGCCAAAGAATTGGACGATGACGAAGTAGCGTTTAAACAAAAACAAAAGGAACAACAGAAGGCGTTGGAAGCAGCTAAACAAAAGGCCTCCCAAAAGGGTCCTTTAGTAGGCGGCGGTATTAAGAAGTCTGGCAAAAAATAATATTTTATAAGCATTTATTTAAATACATATACAAATGGTACCCCTTAATCTTAACCAAGTTAACAATAAATGTTTTTAGCTATTTTTTACGAAATCTGGCTCTTAGTATGTGGTTATGTTGCTATAGTTCTTTATAGGTATAAGTTTCCGAAAAAGTTTGTATATCTTTTGCTTTCGGGAAACTTGACTGGGTACCTGGAAATTGTACAGAGTAGGAAGCTACATAGTTGGCGTAACCTATGTGTTGGTGAAGTTCTTTTTCTGGATATTGTGATAAGTGGAAGGCTAATGCCCCTAAAAAGGCATCACCGGCTCCTGTTGTATCCAAAACCTTTTCAACTTTATGAGCTGCTACATGAACACATTTTTGTTGGTCTTTACAAGAGGAATAAACCACGCCCTGAGATCCCAAAGTTATAATAACAATTTGGGCTCCCATGTTTAAAAGTTTGTTGACAGCATTTTTAGCTTGACTGTTTGAATAGATATTATGTTTTTGCATCAGAAAATTACCTTAAAATACTCACTCCAAAGTCTGTATATCCGAAATTTGACACATTAAAGAGGCCTCTGTTTCATTTAAACATAAAATTGATGCTGATTTCAAAAGTTCAGTGGGAGTGTCTTTAAGTGCAGGAGCAGCATTTAATATTGAAATCCCTTTGAAAGACTGCAAGGCAACTAAAGTCCCTTCTAACGGCGTTTCCAATTGACAAAGTAAAACTTTGGCATTTTCAAAAAATGATTTGGCTTCAGTTACATCTTTTGCATCCAATTTATTATTTGCTCCTGCCACTATAATGATATGGTTTTCTCCATCAGAACTTACAGCGATTTGGGCAATTCCGGTACTTTCTTTTTCACACTGTCTAACGAAATCTACATTAATGTTTTCCAGTTTGAATTGGTCTAGATATTTTTGTCCCCAGGTATCTTTACCCAGTTTAGCAATCATAGCTGCTTTAGCACCTAAACGTCCTGCCGCCACACACTGATTAGCACCTTTGCCACCGAATCCGTTGGCGAACTTATTGCCATGTAATGTTTCTCCAGCCTTTGGTAATCTATCAACATAGCTTATTGCATAGTAAAAAATTTAGTAGTTACATATTTGTTGCACTTATACCTAAATTGTTTTATTTACCATATAAAATCAACTATAGCTGAACCAAAAACCAAAACGTCTATATTTTCGTTACTCATATTAAATATTTTTTCTCTTTGCTTTTAATCCTTTTTTTTAAATGCTTTATTTATTAAAGCTAGAAAAAATAATAAATGTATTTCCTATTTTACATCCTTATGTAGTAGGTACACGTTTTTATAAAAGATACATTAATTAATATAATAATACTTACCTACCTTATCTAAACTTGTTGATTTACTATTCTATAATCTTGACGTAACGTTATCAACAAATAATTTGCTTATATGAAGAAATTAATTATTTAGGCTTAAGTTCTTAATTATAAAGAAATAAAGAAAAAATTAGACAACAGCAGAGTGGAATGCATTTTCTAGACAGCTACGTCCGTCATCAGCACTCTTCGTATCTATCTACTAGGTAGTTTTAATCGTTATTAATTTTCTATTTAAACAAACTTATCAAAGAAATAGGATATGAGAAATTTTAATTTGTATATTATATTTCATAGGAGATAGATCTTTTTTTAATTATTTTACACTTTTAAACACTATTTATTTATATTATACAACCAAGCAAACATTTTTCTTTATTTTTATTCTCTGTATATTTTCTTTTATTTGAAAATTGTATACAGTGGTGTTTCATAAAATAGAGCCACCTTTTACTACATATGTATTTCGAAAAAAAAACATTCAATCTTCATAATAAATGTTAAGGTTTTTATATTTGTGAGACCGAACAACTGACCAAGAAAATTACTATAGTCCTGTTTTGATAAGAAACTTAAAATGAAATATATACATACGTAAAAACATTAGAAATTCAAGATTTTAGGTGTGAAAAAAATAGAGCCATCCACTTCAATTATCTAAAAAACACAAAATTAAGAGGTGAATAAAATAATATACTTTAATTATCTTTATTACCTCAGTACTAAGTGGAATATAATTTATTTTAGATAACGGTTAAGCACCGTTTTGGCATAGGGTCAACAAGTTTTTGGCATATCTCCATCGGAATATTACTCAATGCTCCTTTTACTAATGTCCACAAGTGATATTTATTAATTCCTTGTTTTCCCTTAAGAGCTAATTTAACTACTCGCCACAAGTTCTCAATGGGTTTAAGACTAGCAACTCAGCAGGCCAACTTAAAACATCAACCCCATTTTGTTTGCAAACCAATCTTTTGCCCACTAAGATGTGTATTTCGGGGCATTGTCTTGATGAAACACAAATTGAAGCGGTACTTTTCAATCTGCGTAAGGCATCACATATCTGTTAAGCAGATTTGTGTAAAAAATAGCATCCATTCTTTCTTAATTATTTCTATAGATGGATGTGAGTACAATGAACCCATTAACAAGTTTAGCATTTCCTTCGAGACTTATACAGCAGTGATGCCTTAAAAACGACCCGAATCAAACATTATTTACTGCGTGATTTTTGTGAGCATTACCTGCAAGCAACAAATATCTGTCTTTAATTTCATCAAAGATTAGTTATTTCTGCGATTTATTCACCTCCTCGATTTCAAATATCGGAAAGTCAGTATAGCGACTTCTACAAATCACCAGGTCCCTGTTTCACAGCATCAGGCGACGACAACGCTAAACATACGTTTTGGCGATTACGCCTAATAAAGGTCGTTTTACGCCTAATAAAGGTCGTTTGTGATAAAGAGTATTCCAAGAGAAACGATTAACGTTGAAGCGTCACTTTAATTATCATCAGATCATTCACCCACTATCGTCTATATATGGAACAAACAAAATATCGTATCACCAACGACTAGCACAAGCATTAATTGGTTGAAATATAGAAAGTATTTCAGTACTCATTGTTCGGAAAATATACCGCTAAGAACACCTGAAGACTTAGAGCGGAGTCTTATTGATTTTGGCCAAAACCTCAAATCAGCTGCCAAACATTCAACAATAACTCCACAACTAGCTAGATACAGTCATATTTATTCTGTAGATGTCGAACGGCTCTTGGCTGAAAAAAGGAAAATTCGTAGAGAATGGCAAGCACAGAGATCTCCTCAACTCAAAAGCAGACTTAATGAATGCACGAACCGGTTAAAAGAGATGCTGGAATCTCAAAGAGTAGAATCCCTAAAAACTATTTTTGAGACCTAGATGCAACTCCTCAATCAGATTATTCAATATGGTGTGCTTGTAGAAACCTTAAAAGACCAGTCTTACGTAAGCCTCTCTTCATCTGGGCTGGGAGTGATACCGAAAAAGGCAATTTATTTGCTGGACATTTGAAAAGGGTTTTTATCCCAAATATATCGACTGCTGTAGTTGAGTTGCCAATTGTCGAGGCTAGTGCTGTAGTACCGCTAAGATTTGAATTTGGTGATATTGACAAGGCAATAACCGGTTTAAACACTAAGAAAGCCCCTGGCTTTGATAAAACCAGTAACAAGATGTTATTTGCGTTGCCCCGTATAGCTCGCAAAATCATTCTTTTTATATTTAATGCCATTTTACGTCTTGAGTACTTTCCCACAGAGGGGAAGGTCTCTTTGATTACCATGATTCCTAAACCAGGAAAAGACCACACAAAAATTGAATCAAACAGACCTATAAGCCTTTTATCTAATACATATGTCAAAGCTGTTTGAGATTAAAGCTCTGTAACTGCAAGTTAGTGCTAATTGTTATTAATTGTTACTGGAAAAGTGTTGATTAACTCGAAAAATTACTTGCAAGTTTTTGCTAGTAAAATTTTTATTAGCAAGAATTTGTCAATCAGCTGTTCGGGATTTTGTGTTAAATTTTTTTTTGAAAAATTGTAGGAATAAGAAATTTTTGCAATATTAAGGAAAATATCAGTATTTAGTAGTTAAAATAATATAAAAGTGAATAAAGTTTTGTTGATGTATTGCTTTTCTTTAATTTAGCGAGGGTATCAAACGATAAAATTTAGTTTTTCCATTTTAAATTTAGGTTATCATTTTAGGTCTTTTTTTAAACAATAGGTGTGATCTCGTACTCAACATTGATATCCCGCGGGATCCCAATTATAACGAAAACTGTTCCCGTACTGCAAGATTGGGTAAAAGAGAGTAATTTTGAAACAGCCCAAACTTTTTCTTCGGGTTGAATGCGTAAATGCAAAACAATCAGCTGTTTGAAAGTAAACAATAGGTGCTATCCCGTACTTTTTGGGAAAAGTTCGGTAAAGTGAGAAAAAACAAAAATAAATTCTCTTAGAGACAAAAAATCCCGAAAGTACGGGAACACAAAAAACCAACTTTAGATCCCAAAACATTATGTCAAAGTGTTTTGTATGCATTCGTAAATAGTAAAACTTAAAAACACAAATATTTTAAATGTACTCTGAATTCCCAACATACATACATATGTATTTTAGAAGTTTAATTTAAAAATCTTTTATGATAAAACTCTTAAATAACAGATTTTGTTCACTTTTGTGAGCATATAAACATACAAATTTTTTTATGATTTATCATGATTAACACCGTTTAGGTAGCCGCAAAAGTGAAAAATTTCCCGAAAATGTTTAAATTCATTTCGGCTACCTAAGCGCTACCTCAACGTTGTTAAGAATCATTCCTAGGAACTTCATATGTTCTAGAAAGTTGTTTATTGAGATCTTGAATTTTGAACGGTTTGCTACCTATGGACCTGAACAGGGGGAAAAAGGTAAAAAAATTGAATTTTTTAAAGTTTTTTGCTATTTTGACCTTGAATTTTTGTTCTTTATGACAAGAGCTACAACTTTGCCTCAGAGAGTATATCAAAATTTCAAACGGTTTGCAAAATATGAGCTTGAGTAAATGATAATTTTTTGCAAAAATGACATCGAGGCCCCACATCTTTGAGGGCCCATAAAAAAACCTGGAGGACTTTGGGCAAAACTGGGAGACAGGGGTCTTTTTTTTGGTCTTTTATGACGTAGTGGTGACCGTATATGGTTATTTTGCCATGACTTAAAAAATTACACTGTGTGCTATTAAAAAAATAAGTTACATACGTGAAAAACATATCACTGTGAGAATACCCTTTAATTTTTAGTAATTTTAATAACGGCCATTACAACACATCTTCTATACAAATTGGAAGAGTCTACCTATTACGGATCAAAAAATATGTCGTTTTACATGCAAAAGACGTCACTGTCGGAAAACCCTTTAAATTTTTATTGTTTTTATAGGGGTCATAGTAATACACCATTTGTGAAAATTTCAAGAGTCTATCTATTATGGTTAAAAATTAGTCATGCAAATCACAGCACTCTCGGAACACCCTTTAATTTTTAGGTTAAATATTGCATACTTGCTTATAACGCGAACATAGATTAAATTACAGTCTGCAAATTTTAAGTGGTTGCCTCCTATAGCTCAAGAAATTAAGATATAAAGGCAAATAACACGTCACTTTTGGAACACCCTATTAGTTATAGTATTTGTTGCTATAGTGGCTACATTTACACACCTTCTGTGAAAATTTCAAGAGTCTACCTATTATGGTTCAAAACTTAGACCTTATATATGCAAATCACACCACTATCAAACCACCCTTTAATTTTTAAGTTTATTTTTTAGACTTATTTATATAGCGTACTAAGTTTTAATTACTGCTTGCATATTTTTAGTGTATTCTTCCTACATTTGAAGAAAAACGCACATATTCGTAAATAACACCTCTCTATCGGAACACCCTATAATATTTAGTATTTGCTACTATAGCGGCCACAGCTATACACCTTCTGTGAAAATTTCAAGCATCTACCTATTATGGTTCAAAACTTAGGCCTTATACATGCTAATCACACCACTATCGGAACACCCTTTAATTTTTAGTTTTCTTTTTTTATAGTTGTTTATATAGTGAAATAAGTTTTAATTACTGTTTGTAAATTTCGAGTGTTTCCCACCTACAGTTCACGAAATAGGCACATATTCGTGAATAACACCTCTCAATCGGAACACCCTATACATTTTAGTATTTGTTGCTATAGCGGCAATAGCTATACATCATCTGTGAAAATTTCAAGAGTCTACCTCTTACGGTTCCAGAGATAAAAGGCGCTGACAGACGGACAGACATTGTAGCGAAAACAATAGGGTCACGTTTTTACACTTTGTGTACGGAACCCTAAAAACCAATCATATTTTTTAAATCCATTATTTTAGCCATTTTTAATTTCTGTTAACTACATTTTTATAAAGTTTTCGCCAAGGTAGATTTTTTTTTTATTCTGTCCAAAAAAATGGTAAATGGCAAAGGTACGAAACCAAAACGCCAGGGTGTGATTGCCTTAGCTTCCTCCAAAATCTGCAGTGCGAGCTATACTTTCGTATAGGAAGGGAGACTCCAAATTCAGCTGGGAAAAAATTAATAAGAGTTTAATGGTGCTCCTCCAGTGAAAATCTTGAGATTATTGGTTCTCCTCCAGTTAAAAATTGAGTTTAATGGTGCTCCTCCAGTTAACAGTTGAGTTTTTAAAATGGTGCTCTACCAATGTCCGACTTATTGAAATTAAAATTTATAGGTTATAAACGATAACCAAACGATTACACGTGGCTGATTAAGCAACCACCAAAAACAGTACTGTAGTACAGCTGTTCGAGGACGCCAATCAGCCAGTGTGAAAACGAGACGCAAACCACTCGAAGGCCGAGCAACAAGGATGGCCGGATTGACTTTAAGCCTTACTGACAATGACGCACGCCCCGACCCGGAGCTACTTTACTACTGCAATGTAGATTTACCTTACTAGGTAGTATCGTCCTCCCAGCTGATTTTGTAGTTCAAAATGTCATAAGTTGTATGTATTTAGAAATTTTATAGTGCAGAAGTTAGAAAGCAATAAAACAAATATAAAATACAGTCAAATTCAGTTAATCGCACGCTGGTTAAAAGAAAAAATCGCTTTATTGAAACTAAAAATTCTTAACATTTAATTTCGTTGAATTTTTGAGCCTTTTAGTTCGCTTTAAGGGAAATTCGCTTAACTGAAAAATAGGTTAAGTGACACCAAATTTGTTTGCAAAGGCACACATATGTATAATAAAGCGAGCACCGCTTAAAAGAAAAATATCATTTTTATGCAAAACAATATAGCGTCGTCTCATTTTAATTCGATAACATCAATTGCATAAAAGTATGTAATCATTTTTGTAACAATAGTTATTGTTTTGTTTGCAAAAGTAAATAAAAATCATATATAATCATCAGAGCTCATGTGCAGATAATTATATTATGATATAAAACGTCATTTCAATTGTTTTTTTTTACAATGACATTTATTTTTTTATTGCAAAAAGGGGGACAAGTGAAATTTTTAATTTCTTTTACTAATTTTTTAAATAAAATTAGTTTTGTGTGGTAATTTGTTTTCTTTTACGAATTTTAAACATAATACATACATATATTTACGGTTAATTTCATATCTTAACTTCGCGGCGAAAAATTAAAAATGATTCAGCATAATACAAATGCATCACCGTCTTCCCCTATTTCTTAATATTGATAAAAATTTGACAGTAGCTCTGCCGACGTTATATTACAAGTTATGATGAAAATTCATCACGTGCAGACATCGGGTTAAAGGCCGGCCGTATAACGTCATACGTTATGCTTCAACGTACTCAACTAAAATCAAAGTAACAACGGAAGAGGTTGACACAATGAGTACTTTGTTGACGGATATTAAATCAAAAAAGAAAACACTTGAAGGGCTTTTTTCACCATTTTACTTTATTTAATTTATTTATTTTGTTATATTTTGTTTTTTTTTTCTGCCACTTAACACAAAATTTTAATTTTTTTGAGAGAAAAACAAAGAGAAACCAATTTATAGCTCTCAACTGCTCTACGTACGTCAAAAGTTAAAAATTGACTACTTTCGTACTTTGCTTTGACGGAGACGTACTGATTATGACAACACTCATTAGAAAACCTGTATTCTAACTTTATTGTACGTGCCCCGGCCTTTACAGTCTCAACTCTGACAGCAGTTATATCTTGTTTATGCTCGTTAGATTTGTCATAACAAGTAATTTTAATTAATGACTCTTATGATGAAACGGATGCTGAAGCTGGTCGTCTTTATGTTATGACTTGTACAGGTGCCCAATCAGAATAACTTTTTTTTATATATTTATTTATTTATTTATTTACATATTTATTTATTTACTAGCTGTGCCCACAAATGTTGTGTGCGTCCTGACAATATTTTGTTCGATTTTGCTTTTAAAGTAATCCACACCAAATTTTAAGACTCTTACGTATTTACTTTATATAAAGTTGATGGCTAAAATTCTAAAATTTATATAAAATTCTAAAAATTATTGTAAAGCTCTGTAAAAGATGTTTAAAATATTTTAATAACAATGAAATTCCACAAAGTAAAATTCAAATCAAATAAACATTTTGTTCAATTGGCTATTTGGCTGTAATTCATATTTTGTGATTATTTAAAACAGCGCCATCTATTGCACAACCATGTTTAAAATATCCCGCTTTCAATTCATATTTCATTATTTTATAAAAGCGCCAACTGTTTAAAGTATACCGCTTTCAAAAATATAGCTTAAAGTATGCAGTACCTTTAAATCGGCGTACTTTCACTGCTTTCTCTTGAAAATAAGATATTTCCATATTGGAATCCGGATTTTAAGGTACCTCCTTACAAAATTTTGTTAAAATTCATCCAGTAGTTTTTACGTGATGCGAACACAAAAAAAGAAAGGCAGACAGATAGGAAATGATTTACTACTTTATAATATGTATAGGTTGGAGTCTGTGGATTCAATATCCTTACAGACATTAAAACAGTAAATAATACTAGCACATAATACGTAAATTTAGTTATTTAAATATAAAATTAGATAACATTTAAAGAAAAATCAATATGCTTATAAAATTTATTCTTAAAAACAAAGTACAAATTCTTCAGAGTAAGCATAATTTGCTCTGAGTAGTTTAATTGCCAATGTATAAAGAAAACTGAACTTAAGCAATTTTAATCTTTTATTTTAATTACTTAATGTAAATCAATTTTATATTTTATTATGGGTTTTAGCTGAATGTTTTTTTTATTTCATTTTTTTTTAATCGTTTATAAAAACCAAGACGACAAAATCGTCGTCGACACAACATAATTTCCATGTCACATTTTCTTACAAAACACCAAATAAAATATAAACAGTCATCGATAAATGTTGATATCGACAAAGGGACAACGCCAAATAGACTATGCTCAATTTACATAAAGTAGATTTTTTTCAGTGTAGACTTTTTTAATAGGGTTTTACTTTTTTGGCGATTTTGTTGATTCGTAATGCAACACAGTCGGGCATGGTATAATAATACAGCTATATGCAAGGCGAATTCAAAAAAACTAAGTAACCTTGTTTTGCCCGACTGTATCAAAATATTTTACTAAAATATAAATAACATGAGCTGTATTCGCAAACACTTCCATGACAAATTATTGATAATGATAAAAATAATTATGGCTGCTTTAAGCAAGTCAGCAATTGAGTAAGCTGAATATGGCCCTAGCAGCAGCATCAAATTATTATTCTCAATAGGTTACTCCGAATACCAAATTTCTGCCTACAAAAACTGATTTAAATTTAGTTACAAAGTTTTACTTAAAAAACATACATATTTTTTCTTTTCTTTAAGTAAACATTGCAAGTTAAATAAAGGATTGAATAAAATACAATTCACAATGCATTGAGTAATAAGGGTTGATCCATTTCGAGGTTCCCTACTTTTTTAAAGAAAAAACACAGAAGATTCAAATTTAATAGAGAATGTTTATTATCATTTAAAAGAACATTCTTTGGCCTTTATTTTTTGAAGATTATATCTATCAAATGTTGGCCGTTGCTACGTCGCAGATGGTCCATCCGTTGAGTCCAATTTTCGATGACTCGTTCGAGCATTTCGACTTGTAACTGGCGAATGACACGACGTTTCTTCCAAGGCTTTAGACTTTACATATCCTCACAGGAAAAAGTCTAACGGTGTGATATCACACGATCTTGGTGGCCAATCGACCGGCCCAAAATGTGAAATTATGTGCTCACCGAAATGTTCTCTCAATAAATGCATTGGAAGTGGCGCCGTCTTTCTGAAACCAAATGTCGCCGAGAACACAGCTTCGTTTTTAGGCATCAAATAGTCGGTTATCATGGCACGATAATGATGCACCGGCATCATTTTTAAAGAAATATGGACCGATGACCGTCCCACAAACCATACCAAACCGTTGTTTTTCTGGATGGAGCTCTTGAACCTCTTCAGGTTACTCTTCGTCCCAAATGCGGCAATTTTGTTTGTTTACATACCCATTGAGCCAGAAATGGGCCTCATCGCTAAACAAAATTTGCCTCGAAAACGTCGGATCTTCTTGGAACTTTTCAAGACCCCATAGAGCGAAGCGATTCAGGCGTAGTATTGTTTGGCATTTCCATTATGAAATGCCAAACAATACTAAACAAAAATAACATTACAGCATGACACGACTCACACGTTATCTGTCAAAAAAGCCTATTGAAAAAAATACCTCGAAATGGATCACCCTTTATAAAGAACTGTATTTTGTTTTAGAAATTATTACTCATTGCGTGAACAGAGTTTTCACAAGGTTTTTACATTTCCAGATAAGCAAATTTAAGCAGCCGTTCTAACAGTTTTACTTGTATTATTATACCATGCAGTCGGGCAAAAATATGATGCTTTGTTTTTTTTTTTTTTTTTTGAATTCGCCTTGCATATACGTGTATAAATTTTCGCTTAATGTTTTTTCATTCATAGCAAACTGACATTTTTGAAAATTTTATTAATTTTTATTAATTTTGCTATTAATATTATTATTATTATTATTATTTTTATTAATATTATTATTATTATTTTTATTATTATTATTATTATTATTATTATTATTATTATTATTATTATTATTAATATACAATAATTGTTCATTTAAAAAATTTCAAACTTTTTTAAAAAATAAAAAAATCATAAAACGTTGAGTTTACAAAAATTTATTTCTCAGAAAAATAAATTGTTCAAATACGAAACCTTAAAGAGTCTCCAAAAATAACCAATGCAAAAAAAGTTACAAAATAAAAAAAAGCACCGTTAAGAGATAAACAGCGCAAGTAACTGCTCCATCCATATGAGGATAGCTGGTTCGATTCGCATCAAAGACTGTTGTGTCTTTTCTTACAGCGGATGTGTATCACGAAAGTTAAATATACATATCAGCAAAAAAATACAAAATGCTTCTTCTTTTTTAAAAACAAAATAAAAATTTAATTTTAACATCTAAAATTTATTGTGCAGTCTATGTACTATAGGGAATTTTTTTTAAAAACCAACACAAGGTATATTTATCTTCCTATGTAGTGACGTCCCTACAACAAATACAACAATACAAGAACAAGATGGAATTTTGTTGTTGCTTTGTAGTTCGAAATGTCAAAAAACAGAAGCAAATTGAGAAGGCGTGTTTGTGTTTTATTGCTTTCTGACTTCTGCACTATACAATTTCTAAACACATACAACTTTTGACATGTCGAACTACGAAAACAGCTGGGCAGACGACACTACCTAATAAAATACATAAATATACCTTGAACCAACAGTTATACAAATTTTTCTACCAATACATTAGACTTAGTTTTTTTAACAAAAGACTTAGGTTATCTATGGCTTAAACCACAAATGTCGTAAATAATTGTAAAAAGACTTGGTATAAAAGCAAATTTTTGAAGTATGTAGCTCTTAACGCGAATTGATAAAAAACTTCCAGCAAAATACTCTTCGTTTAAATTAGGACTTAGCAAACTACATAAATAAGAATATAACTCTTAATTGAATTTGTTTTTTTTTTTTAATTTCCCTAAGTCCTTTTACATTATGCAACTTTTGTCGCTGGAATCTTTCTCGATTCTTCTTTAACTTAAATGCAATAAGTTTATATCGTGCAATATTTATTGCAGCAATTTGTATTTACATTTTAAACTTCAAAATTAAAACTACGAATGAGAGAAGAAAACAAATTTCAAGAGTACATGCATGTGTGTACCCTTTTTAATTCCTCTCTCCCCTCTCGCCAACTAATGAAGAATTACAGCGACAAAAGTTGCATAGTGTAATTCGGGACTAATAGTGGAAATTGTTTAAATTAAAAGTCGTACATTGGTAAAGCATCATGTAACAATCAATTTAAGTTAAATAACAAAAACTGGATTTTGGAAATCTGACAGCCTATACGAAGGTATAGGCGGGACTGCAGATCCTGGAGGAGCCGAAAATATGTTTGATTGGAAGCAAGTGAATTCAGATATTAACCGGTTCACCTGTTAAAAGGTATTTGTCCCCATCTCTTTCATCCAATAAACACCGAAGTTCCCTTTTCGCTCCATTACTTGAATTCGTAAAATTCCTAGTAAAGGAGAAAAGATATCAACCCACATATATGAGCAGGAAAATCTGCACATATGTGCGGGACGGCAAGGACAATATCTAACTGAAAGCCTGTACCGGTCGCTACATCAAGGAAGTATGTCTAATTACCAGTATATGACCTATTACAAACGGTTATTTACCCCTATTTCGACATCGTCGTCACGTTTGTGGCGACATCATTTAGTAATCGACGCCGTCATAAATTCGATTAAAAAAATGTTTTTCGAATCCGAAGATTGCAAAAAAAAATCTGGTCATTTAGAGAAGATTAATCAGACAGAAGTCTGATTTATTTTAATTACTGGAAGTAAGTGCGTTTTTACACTTTCTTTTTGCAAGAATTGTTTGTTATGTTGTAATAGGTTCCAAAATTATTTTAGATTGAATAAATCAGCCTTCAGGCATGTGCTAATGCAAGAAGCGGTGTCACCAAATTTAAAAAGTGGCGCATGATCTGCGTTAATTCAGAAACATATCAAATTAGCGGCAACATTAAGGTTTTTATCACACGGATCTTACCAGGTGAGTGTAGAGAATGACTTCTACCTGGGGCTATCATAGCCAGTTGTTTCTAAGGTATTGTCTGAGACCATAGACGCCTTCGAAACGAAACTTTGCCTCCAATGGATAAAGCTGGACAAGACTGAGTCTGAAAAAAATATGATTCAAAGTTTTATTTTTTAAGCGGATAGATTTTCCTGGCGTTATTGGGCGTGTGGATAGTCCCATATCAAAATTTTGGCTACAGGAAAAGAAGAGTAGATATATATTATGAGCATACAGAATACAACCAGGCTGATGTGAACGTACGTATTTCTAACCTACCGTCAATACCTGATAAAAATTTGTCTTGATAAAAGTCAAACTTCATATAAAAAACCCAGTATTAAAAATAGTGTTTTTTTTTTAATATGAAGTTTGACTTTTATCAAGACAAATTTTTATCAAGTATAGACACTAGGTAATAAGAAATTAAATAAAATGAAGTTTCTTGCAAATTACTTTATTATGTATTCACTAAACAGAAAAATAAATAGCCAAGGGCTTTTAATGCAACAGCAAAACCATCCCAAAAATCTTTAAAATTACTGGGGTACATCCTCCTTGGAAGCCTCTTGCAAGGGAAGGATTTCATTCCATTTTTTTCCATTAATTTTCGGAATTGGTTTGCTTTGTTATTTTAGTTTTTCATTTTTATTTTTTTTTTCAAATCTTTTATAAAAACCAAGACGACAAAATCGTCGTCGACACAACGCCAAATAGAATAGGCTCAATTTACATAAAATTAGATTTTTTTCAGTGTAGACTTTTTAATAGGGTTTTGCTTTTTGGCGATTTTGTTGATTCTTGTAATGCAACTCTTGACATATTACAAAAACATCTTACTGAACACACTGCAACAGGGTTGCCAAAACCATAAAAATTTCAGAATGTTTTTTTGTGTTTTTATTTAACTTCAAATATACACATTTTAATTGTAATAAAATAATAATATAACTTAACTAATAAGTAAGATGTGATAAGATAAAGTAATCCTTTCTTTCAAATTATGACAAAATAAAAATTTTATATAAAATTGCCAAGGGATATCTTTCTGTAATAAAAATCGTATTGTTTAAATTGTTAAAAAAGTCTTTAACGTTATTTTTTTATACAAAAATCAATTTACATTAAAAATTAATACGTAAGTAGTTTTTTTTAATAATTAAACGATAAAACTAATTAAAAAAATATAATTGTATGACAAATGTGCATTAAGAAATAAAAATAATAAAAACTACGTAATTTTTTCATAACATTACAAAATGTTTTATATTTTTTATTGTTGGGTTTTAAAAAATTTTTTTCAAGTGTTGTATATTTAATATTAAATTTTAGATTTTATTTAATATTTTAAATTGATTTGTTATTGAAGCAAAATTTTATTATGTATTTACTTTTACGTAATTCAATTACTTTTTAAGTTTATGCTTTTTTTAATAATTAAATTTGTTTTATATTTATAACTTAAATAATTTAAAACTAAGAGTCTTTATTTTCAACAGAGAAAACAAGAGATAGATTAATTGATTACATTAACAAATTAAAAGATGAGTTTTGAAATAAATAGATTTGTTTCGTTTTTCTTTTGCTGTTTTGAAGGGAGCAACATACTCGCTTACAAACGAGTACTTTTGCTCAAATTCTTGTTAAATGATAATTAGTAAGTTTCTAGGTATATATTTTTACATTTTGTTGTTTAGTATAACAATTTTTTGTCAGCATGTTAAATTATTGTGCACTTCTAAGTAAACATAAATCTGAAAGGATCTACATTAACGTTTAATAAAACAATTTTTACTTGGCTTTATTACTGCATTATAGAAATGTGTTCAACAAAATCACTTTGTAGCGTTAAACTATCCACCACTTCTAGCAGAATTTCGACTTCGCTTAAACTATTTATTATACTAGGTGCTCCCAATAAGCGTACATTTTTGCCTTCAATATTTGTATAAAATGTTTTGTTTTTGAATATGACCGCTCGATCGTAAGGCATTCGAGACGCTTGTTTATTCGCAATGGATCTGCGAAACATAACGCAAGAAGGCTGATATTTACCACGGTCTTCTTCGCTGATATTGTGTTCGTGAAGGTCACCTGTGTATGTTGCAAAAGTGCCTTTTAACAGAGTTTGTGGCGAAAGTTCGTAGAGGGTTACTTTACTGCTCCACAGATTGTTTGGCAGGCAAATATTTTCAGCTTGGTTGGCTAATCGTATTAAAGGCATTTCTAGTTGATTTTTCATAGCCGTTGGTCGCTTTAGTTCAACCGGCATGTTAATTACGTACCAGGTTTCGAAGCATGTTATTTTCTTTATAATTTTATCGCCCTGCTTGGATATGACAACTTTTTCGTTATTTGATTTGCGTGGAAGTAATGTTGAAGCAATGGGTTGTTTTGTGGCCGCAGTTGTATCGTTGACTTGTTGGTTGGTAGCAGCTAAAGAATTTTCTTTTGCCGCAGCAGGTGTCATTCGTTTCTGGTTACTGCTTACAATAAAGGGAGTATTTGATGTGCCTGCAGCACGTCTTCTTCGCTGAGGTGCTGTATTTTGTTTCGGTGTTAAGGCCGCAACTTTAGAGGCAGATGCTTGAATCGTTTGTAACACTGTATCATCCTCTTCAGTATTTTGTGACTCAGTGTCTTCGGTATCAACTTCCATTATATTTTGGTATTCTCTCTTTCTTAATCTGTCATTCATATGTACTTTGTTTGGATTTCGACTCTCTGCCTCATCTCCATTTACCACCTCGTCATCGTCATCTTCATCTAAGGACAGAGGAAAGCTTTCATCGGCCGAATCATCCATATTCGCGATCATTGGCTTAACGGGTTGGGTTTTTTTAGCTACCATCGAATTTAAAATACGTGGTGCTGGTTTGTCCGGCGAAGTTAAAGTGGCGGTTAACGTCGTGGTTGCCTTCGCCATAACTCTTGAATTTCGTAGACCCAATTTATGATTAAGTATTTCTGGTGCTTGGTTAGAGGAATTCGTTGATGTTGTTGGTAGTGTGGGCAATTTCCTCGATAATTCGTTCGAACGAGTCAAGAGAGATTTTTTGTTCTCCAAATCTTTTCTATTATTAAGTGTTTGTAATTTTGGCAATTTCTTTGACAAAACCTGTTTTGATCTGGTAGGAGGCGAATCTTCTACCGTTTCTACTTCTTCAACAACGTCATTATCAGCATCTTCATCGTCATCATCTAAACTAATACTTTCCGAAAATTCTATTACCGTGGGCGTTTTATTGCTATTCGATTTTGTTTTTGTTATGAGAACATCTCCTTTCTTATTTATAATGTCATTCACATTGACAATCGTAAATGTAGGCATTGTTTCGAAGTCGTCCATTGTCGAATTAGGAGAATCATCTTTAATTTCAAGGGCATTTTCAGAGTTAGTTGCTGCCGAGTTCCGTGATAATGATGTTGCATTTTTTGATTTTACTGTGGGGTGTGAGCTGAGTATTTTTGTTTTACCACTCGCTTTATTGTTGGTATTTACGGAAGAAGAGCTGGAAGATGTTATGGATATCATAGCCCCATTATTTTGCTT
The DNA here is from genome assembly GCA_949628195.1 of Phasia obesa. NCBI lineage: Eukaryota > Metazoa > Arthropoda > Insecta > Diptera > Tachinidae > Phasia > Phasia obesa. The sequence goes on from OX451218.1 coordinate 94,523,588, forward strand.
TTCTTTTTGTATAGGTAGTTTTGGGGAACCACTTCTAAATCTCTGTGAAGCCAACATTTTTGCTTGGGTTTGAATAGGATTTTGGTTTTGCAACTTATTATTTTGATTTGTATTTGAAGGGGGTGCTGACTGTCTCAAAGGTTTGGCTATAGATTCTGAATGTGATTTAGCAGCTATTTCGATTGCCCGACGTGATGTTGTTTGTGTATTATTAATCTTATTGCTACCGTTTACAGTTTGCTGCTGAGCTTGTGTTTGAGTAATCAAACGACTTCTTATTGTAGATGTGGAGGCATCACTAACTCTATTTTCTTTTACCGGTACTTTAATTTTTAGGCCCGAAGAATTGGAAAGTAATAATTGTTTACGTTTTACAGAGTAATTAGTTTCGTTATCACTTAAATCTTGTATTTCTTCTATTTTTCGTTTTTGGGCCGTACCACCACCACCACTACCTACTAATAAATTCAAATTGCGTTGAGCATTTGCAGAAGCTAATGAACGTCTTATCTGCTGTAATTGGGAAGGTGCTGAACGAAGATTTGATGAGTTTGCTGGTATTGTTGTGGACGAACGTTTCAGAGAGGTTGTTTGTGTCGGCAATTTGTTTTTGATTTGTTGGGTTATAGCTTGGGTGGGTTCTTGAATTCTTTTGGGCCGTCCCCGTGACCGAACTGTCCGCACAGGGGGTTCTTCAATATCTGAAAAATCTGAATCATTTTCATCCTTTTCACTGGCTTGATAGGCTTTATCGTTATGGAAGTCTTCATCATTGTCTTCCTCACTTCCCATATTGTTTACCTCATTTTCATACTCATCTTCTGAATTACGATTATAAAAATCATCAGAACTTGTTGATGGTTTTCTTGTTCTACCTTGTCCGGTTGATCCTCCCCTTGCAGAAGAGCCTAGCATTCCCACATTACGTATAACTTTTGGGGTGACCATATCTTCACTAGCGTATTTGGGATTTGGCTTAATAGCTCTTCTTGATCTACCAGCAGCAATAGTTGGCGGTGGTGTTTCATCTCTTGATGGTGTTGACGCCGGTGTTGTTTTGTTTGATCTGGGTATTATCTTAATCTTTTGACTCGATCTTATGTTAGACATGTTACTGTTTGCCGCTTTTTGTTGTTGTGGTGTTTGAAAACTACTATTATTGCTTGCACTGCTCCCTACTACTTTCTTTTTTGCAGTTCTACTAATGGCTTTATCTTCCTCTTGTAATGCTACACCTCCTCGGCGTCCCTTACCAGTAGCTCCCATAGTCGTTGAACTTAAACGATTCGTGCGTGTTGTGTTACGACTTTCTCTCGGAGAATTTGGCAAGTTTGATGAGTTTTTTGAAACTTTCTCTAAACGTACTACACAAGAACGTGTCCTTTTAATTTCCACGACTTCGGGTTTTTTTCCAACACGCATTTTTTTACATAGATATATTCGTAGAGATGTCCTAAAATGGTTACAATTTAAATACAAATATAAATTTAGTAGATGTAAAAACGATAAAATTTAGAAAATTATATACATCTCTTTCTGTAATGCTCAGCTGATGTAAAATTTAATTAGTTTCTTTTTGTATTATTAAGGTCTAATGGGAAGTTGGGATTTAATATGAATGTAAATATGTCTAAAGTTTACCATTTCAATATTGTGTTTTTAATTTTTCCACTTTTTTTAATATATGAAAGATTATAACGCTCACAAAACGAGGACCATAATGGCTTATATTTTCAAGGTAAACGTTATGAAAAATATAAGAATTTGAGTTTTGATTATCAAAAATCTGCCTCCCCAGGATTTGTAAGCAACATGTATCTTTGTATAGGAAGTAAGAACTCCCAAATTGATACAAAAATTTAAAAGCAACATTTCTCGCTTCCCTCAGGATCTGCAGCCTGATCTACATCTTCGTAGAGGCAGTATGTATTCCCAAATTCAGCTTCTACATAATAATGGGTGATTTTTTTGAGGTTAGGATTTTCATTAATTAGTATTTGACAGATCACGTGAGATTTCAGACATGGTGCCAAAGAGAAAGATGCTCAGTTTGCTTTGACATTTCATCATGAATAGACTTACTAACGAGCAACGCTTGCAAATCATTGAATTTTATTACCAAAATCAGTGTTCGGTTCGAAATGTTCAAATGTGACAAATTTTGTTCAGCGATGAGGCTCATTTCTGGTTGAATGGCTACGTAAATAAGCAAAATTGCCGCATTTGGAGTGAAGAGCAACCAGAAGCCGTTCAAGAACTGCCCATGCATCCCGAAAAATGCACTGTTTGGTGTGGTTTGTACGCTGGTGGAATCATTGGACCGTATTTTTTCAAAGATGCTGTTCGACGCAACGTTACGGTGAATGGCGATCGCTATCGTTCGATGCTAACAAACTTTTTGTTGCCAAAAATGGAACAACTGAACTTGGTTGACATGTGGTTTCAACAAGATGGCGCTACATGCCACACAGCTCGCGATTCTATGGCCATTTTGAGGGAAAACTTCGGAGAACAATTCATCTCAAGAAATGGACCGGTAAGTTGGCCACCAAGATCATGCGATTTGACGCCTTTAGACTATTTTTTGTGGGGCTACGTCAAGTCTAAAGTCTACAGAAATAAGCCAGCAACTATTCCAGCTTTGGAAGACAACATTTCCGAAGAAATTCGGGCTATTCCGGCCGAAATGCTCGAAAAAGTTGCCCAAAATTGGACTTTCCGAATGGACCACCTAAGACGCAGCCGCGGTCAACATTTAAAAGAAATTATCTTCAAAAAGTAAATGTCATGGACCAATCTAACGTTTCAAATAAAGAACCGATGAGATTTTGCAAATTTTATGCGTTTTTTAAAAAAAAAAGTTCTCAAGCTCTTAAAAAATCACTCGTTAATATGAGTTTCGTATGGTGCTCCACCAATGTACGACTTTTGGCTACTTTTCCGTTAGCCTCACATAAATGTTGCCCAAAATCCGAAGTGTTTTTGGGCTGTGCGCAAGAACCGACTTTTTATAATTTATAAAAATTATAACTTTGTGTGCTTCTCGACCTTATACGACTCTCAATTTGTTTTTAACACAATGAACACATTTGTGAAAATATTGGCAGAAAAACCTTTTTTTAATAAATTATAATGACCTACCTATGTACGTCACTTTTAAAAATAATTAAATAAATATCAACTTTTTTGCAAGTTGTTAAAGCAAAGGCATTACCTTGTAAATTAAGCTAATTCCCTTTTTGATAATTAAAATGATTTTTTTTTAATTTAATTCCTTAGTTATCAAACAATATTTTTATAAAGTTTTTACCTAAAAAGAAACATACTATCTGGCAACACATTTTAAAATAATTGGCGGGAATTTCACGGTAAATAATTAACTCAGACTTTTTTTCTATCATTTCCATTATTTATAATTCCTTTAATTATCTTAAACTTAATTATTTCAAGTCAAAATAAAAGATTGCCATAGGATTTTAAGAAGTTTTAGTTTTGTTTTTTGCCCTACTGTACACATATATGAAAACGTAAAAATTAGCAACCAGACCAAAATAATGTACTATGAATGCCGCACATACACACACGCACTATTTTACAATTCACAACGCATGTATGTAATCCAGTCAGCCAATCTTTATAGCGCGGATTTTTACCAACAGCAGAGCAAAACAGTATAATTATACTTGGCTAAAAAAAAACACTTACTTTTAATAAACGTTTATATATATTTATTTTTTTACAATGTAAGCAATAGACGTTCATTTAGATAATTTTTACACAATGTCCAAAATGTACAGCTGGATAAATTGTTCGCTTTTTCTTTTGACAAAATTATCAAAGATTTTTCTCCGTGTGATTATTGTCTTTCACAAAGAACGCGATTGCAAGGCCAACAAAATGTTTAATATGTATTTATTCACTGTTTTTATTATAGACTAATGATTGAGTTCATGCTTTAATTTCACTATTTAAATGAAATAAATATTTATTTCTTTATATTTCTAAGATAAATTATCAATAAAAAAGCAACGATAAACGATGTCGACCAACGCTTGATGATATTTTGTACGGCAGCACTTAGAAAAATTGGTAATTTCTCTTTAACTAGTAAAGAAAGAGAAGACTATCTTAATGTTTACACAACAATTTGACAGCATGAAGTGATTAGTAATAAGTTAGAATGCAATAGCATTATATTGGCACACAGTATGGTGATTATGCACAACCAAATGTAAAAGAACTTCACTGACATTTAAGTAGAAAATGGCGGATAAATATTGAGATCTATTACAATAAAATATATTTATAATTTTTTAATTAATTTTTTTATATTTAAAAATATCTCAAACACAAACTTATAAAGAATTTATTTTAGCTTTCAGATTCATCAGTTTAAAATTAATGTACAAAATCAAGGTATATTTAAATATACCTTGTACAGAATGTTATGAAGAATTCTTATCTATTTTTGTAGTAGTGTTTTGCCCAAACGTCACTTTGACATTAAAGAAAATTAAGATTAAAAGAGAATTGTCAATAAACAAAACGACGGCAAACAACAGAAATAAAAATTGCAAATCATTTATAAAAGTTTAAGTTTTTGTGAATTTATTCCTAACAAACATTAAAAAAATGTCTGATTTAAATGAAGTTGAAACTTTATATAAAGACCTTAGCACAGAATGGAATAAAAAATCCCAAAATATAAAAAAATGTGGTCAATTATTGGATCAATTAAAGGTTCCTATAGATAACCTCAAATATTTTTTTAAGTATGTATATATGTAAAAACTTCCTCTTTTTTAGGTGGCTTTAACGAAATTGGCCTTTTTGCCGACAAAAGACGTCAAGTCATCAAAAAATGAAATGATTTTAGCACGCAATGTTTTGGAAATTGCTGTTGAGTATAGTGTTGTTTCAAAAGACATACCAGCCTTTGAAAGATACATGTCACAATTAAAATGTTATTACTACGATTACAAGTAAGCTTGCGTTCCCGATTTAGTATATGTACGCTATTATTGGTTTATGTTTTGCAGACATCAAATTGGCGAATCTGAAAATATGTATAAGCTTCTGGGCTTAAACCTATTATATCTGTTGTCAGTAAATCGGGTTTCAGAATTTCATACTGAATTAGAGTTGCTACAGGCAGAAATTATTCATTCGAACAAGTATATATGTCCTATTTTAGCTTTGGAACAGTACATAATGGAAGGACGCTACAATAAAATTTTCCAAGCCAAGGTAAGTGTGAAAAGTTTACACCATTGCAAGGTATTTTTATTTTTTGTTTAGAGATGCGCTCCTTCTGAAATCTATTGCTATTTTATGGATATTTTGCTGTGCACAGTGCGTGATGAAATTGCAGCCTGCATTGAAAAAGCTTATGAGAAAATTTCAATTGAGGAAGCCAGAAAGCGTCTTAATCTAAATTCTGTTGAAGATGTTAAAGCATTTGGTAAAAAGAGAACCTGGATGCTCGGGTCAGACAACCTTTACAGCTTTGTGGATAAATCAATAAAACCAAAAGAAATTCTACCCTCCGTGGAATTGGCTGAACAGGCCATATTCTACGCCCGTGAACTGGAAATGATTGTTTAAATAATGCATTGTATTAAATAAAAACTCAAATTAAATATTTCATTCAATGTTTAATTTACAAAAAGAAAAAGTATTTTTCATTGCAAATAACGTACACACCAAAAAGATTTACTTCTTCAAAGCGGAGGGTTGTGGACAACGGTATTTAGCCATTTCGACTTCAGCCTCAGCGTAGCTAAATCGGTTAAAACAGAAATATTCTGGCACTTTATATTGACTAGTTGGTGATGCTCCAGGTCCTACTGGTTCCGAGACTGGTTTGACGCAATTACTGGATAATCCTTTAACATTGCTAACGGCAGAAGATTGTGCACTCGTAGTGCCTCCTGATGTATGAGCACAACGTTTTAATAAATTTAGATAAATCTTTAAGTTTCTCATGATTTTTGTTATTTCTTAATTACGTAGAGAATTAAAAGTAAATTTTCGAGTATTCACGTAATCTTATGCAAACTTAACTGTCAAAAACACATGTGTTTGAATGCTAGATACATATGTATGTACATGCATACACAGATGTGGTGAATATTTTCTGCCAAATAATACAAAACGTGAAATGTTTGTTTATACATATAGATATTTATTTTTTCTTTTTTAACTTAGGTTTAACGACACCATAATGCTGATTTATATCGGCAACTGGTGGTCTCTTCCTAGTTTGCTTCTCAGTTTTGGTTCTACTGCGACATTTAACTGATGCAGCACCCGTTTGATTTTTGCCCAACTGATGGAACTTTTTCCTTTCCTCTCTAATGTCTTTAAGTCTTTTTCGTTCATTTAAAAGATCTTTATAATTTTTGTAGTCCTTTTTAGGTGGCTTAGCACCTAATTTAACCATTTGGTAAATAAGCATTTTCTTCTGATTTTTTTGAACTCTTTGATTACACATGGCAAAATTAAGAACTTCATGCCGAGCTTTCTTAATATCAAACTCAGTTTCATGCCTTTCATTTTTATTTATTGATTCCTTTGTAACTTTGTTCACTTCCATAGTTGTTGGGGATTTTTTCGGTTCCTCAAATACAAGGGCTTTAAATTCATTTTGTTTGTTTTGAAAGGCCAATGCTGCTTTAGTTATTACGGGCTTAAATTCTGAGCTAACCTCCATATTTTTTACTTCAAAAGTTCTCTTAAACTTTAATAATTCACTTTTTTACAATCAAGTGAACACATTTCTAATAATTCACCTATTAAGAATTACTGTGTTGATGGTGGAAGTTTATAGTTTAAGTGGGATGCCAGAGGAGAAAAATTTGACTTTTTTTACATATAAAATAGAAAAATGTTATGAAATATCAAGGCGAATTCATACCAGGTGGAGTTGATAGCCCAGCTGATTGTTTTTTGCTCTGGTTTTTTTGCTAATGTCATGTCAAAAATACATTGTTTCATAACTGCTAATCTAATGTCAAAGTTGTTGTTTTGTTGTAGTTGTTGCTCTACTGCTCACACCTGGTATGAATTCGCCTTGTGAAATATATAATATACCAAGGCGAATTCATACCAGGTGGAGTCGATAGCCCAGCTGATTGTTTTTTGCTCTCATTATTTTGCTAATGTCTTGTAAAAAATACATTGTTTCAAATCTGCTAATCTAATGTCAAATTTGTTATTTTGTTGTAGTTGTTGCCCTACTGCTGACACCTGGTATGAATTCGCCTTGTAATATACATAACATTTTTATTTAGTAAATTGATCCAAATATGATTTAAATAACATTTTTGTGTGTATTATTACTTAGAGGCAACTCACACCATGAAATTTTTTATGAAACTGGTTGCATGTAAATTTTGTTTGTTGTATGAGATGTAGAGATGCAAGCGGGGAAAGAAAATGGCTTAGCTCAAGGCGAATCTATTTATCAGGTGAAAGCGAGACGACAACAAGTACAACAATAAAAAACAACATGTATTTTGTTTTTGTTTGGTCGGCAGCCTCTTTCAAAATAAATAAATAAAAAATAGCTGTGTTCGCTTACTTTCGAAGCAGAAACTTCCAACATTATGAATTTTTTCCCACAATAATAATTTAAGGGCTTATTAATCTTATGTGTAAAGATCCCTGAAAGATGTTAAAACGACCTACAATGTTTCTAGACCTGCTGGCTGCATGATGTGTTTTGTTTATTTTTACTAAAAGAAAAAAATAAAACTAAAAAATAAAAAGCAATCAAAATAAAATCAGAAAAGAAGAATCTGGACCCACCGCAGCTTATTTAAATTGTTATTATGTTGTGAAAGTTTGTGTTTTATGTTTTAAAAATTTAAAATAAAAAATCAAATACATTCATATATAACGCCTTTTTTAAATATTTTTTTTTTTCATTTCAATTTTGATTTTGTTTTCAATATTGTTTCTAGATAAACAAATTTTGACAAAACCTGTGTAAACAAACAAAATTCAGCTGGGCTATTAACCTGATATAAATTCGCCTTGCCATTGAGTTTACCTGGTTGCCCTGACAGCATTGTCTATCGTAATTTGAAGTAAATTTCTACGAAATTAAGTTGTTACCCCCCTTCACCATTAGACATTAACATGTCATAACAAAAGTCGAACTTCATATGAAAAAAAAAACATTATTTTTAATACTGGTTTTTTTATATGAAGTTTGACTTTTGTTAAGACATGTTGATAGCAAATAAAGACGAGGGTTTAATTTGGGCAATGGTAAAATATTTATATGCGAAATGGTATATTAGTTTCTGCTTCAGCCGGTTTGCTTAGCCGCCGCTTATTGATATGCTTTTGGCTTTAAGTCTACTTTTAGCCGCCGCTGAGTATATTCTTTTTAGCCACCGCATGTCATTATTTAATATCGGCTTGGCTCTTTGAACGTGTTTTATTAAAATAAAATGGGAAGTGTAGATAAGAATACCAATTCCTTAAAAACTAAAATATCCAAAGAGCTACGGGATAAAGCTAACGACTTCCTTAACAGCAGGTCCAAGGCAAACAATTTGGTTGAAATCATACAACATTTGGAGGTACATATGCACAAGCATACATTTGCTCTATATTTCGTATTCAGATTGTTACAAATTCTTTAATTTTTAGAAAGGCTTAAAAGAAAATCAATGCCTGACGCCATCTCTATTGACGTTGGAGATAGTATTCATAGAACTTTTAAAAAGAAGAGAATTCTCGAGTGGCAGGGATCCAGACACTGTAACTACATCTTTTGCAGAAGCCGAAACTAAATATTGCAATTGGTTAAACGCACGTTATGAAGAAACGTGGTCTCTTATGTTAAATGCAATAGATTATGATAAGCCGCAGGAATCTTCTCAAGCCTTAGTGTCATGCATGAATCTATTGGCCGGAGAAGGGAAAACTCCCATAAACGCTACTGAGGCCTTAAAATTTCCTCGTCACCGTTTACGCAACATTTTGGCAAAACTTATTTCTGCACAGCGTCTGCAGTCGGAAGCTATAGAAGGATTTAAGAAATACTCCTGTTATTTAGATGTGGTGCAAAATTGTTGGCAAATTTTGCCAAATCTTGTAAAAAGGTCAACATTTAAAAACGAAACTTTAGCTTTAAACTATATCGAAATTTTGCAAAGCCTACCGGTCACTGATGGTTTGCAAGAACAGAATAAACTGTTGTGCCCTTTGGCGGAAAAGGCTCCCGGCTCAGAACTATTTAATTATGTTAGTACTCGTAGGTGTATAAATAAAGTGTGGAATAATTTAACGTTATGGATGGATACTGATACACCAGAAAGTGTGCATAAACAAATGTTAGTTATATTATTGGAACGCATGCTTCCGCATTTGGAAAAACCTGTTTTGCTCACCGACTTTTTAATGGATTCGTTAGATTGTGGTAGGTATCATGGGTATACATGATATATATTAAAAATTCAAATATTCTTTATGTAGGAGGAGCCATATCGCTTTTAGCGCTCCAAGGCGTGTTTACGTTGATCCAAAAGCACAACATTACGTATCCCAATATTTATGAAAAACTTTACAGCATGTTTGAGCCCGAAATATTTCATACAAAATTCAAAGCACGACTTTTCTACTTGGCTGATATTTTTTTAAGTTCAACTCACTTACCTGAAAATTTAGTAGCCGCTTTCGTCAAACGCTTGGCTCGTTTAAGTTTGATTGCACCGCCTCAAGACGCCATTATAATATTGTATTTCATAGGAAATTTAATTATAAGACATAGCGGTCTGAAGTCGTTAATATGTGCCCAACAGCCACAGGAAGGTAACTAAAAATTTCGTATTTAGAATATTTAATGGCGCTAATACACATAATTACTTTCAAGCCGCCGAAGATCCATTTATAATGGAAGAGCGGGAACCAACAAAATCAAATGCCATTAAAAGTTCTCTTTGGGAAATTGTGGCTTTACAAAAGCATGCAATTCCTTCAGTAGCAACAGCTGCCAGATTTATATCTCAGCCATTGCCTAATCAAGAATGGGATTTATCATCGGTTTTGGAACTTAAAGAAGATGATGTAAGTTGATCGCGACTTCTTTCGTTATCAAAAAAGTTTGGATTAGAAAAACATTTATATTACAGATATTTGACCAGGAAATAAGCAAGAAATCTAAAATGTATGCACTGGCTTTTGAACGTCCACAATCTCTATTTTTGCCTAAAAATGATAAATTCCAACAACACTGGTGTCTCCTCTAATAAAGTAATAAAAATAAAAACCAATAAATATATTTCGTTATTTTATTATTTTTAAAACTAATATCTACTGCTTGATATATTAATATTAAATTATGCTTGCAAATGGATTAATTGAAATTTGAGTCTAGTTTTGCATTTTATTTAAATAGAACTGATTTACAAAATTTGTCAAATGGTCAGAATAACTAAATGTTTTTTTTTTATAAAATACAATGTATTAATTGTATACATAATAATACATGTTCAGCATTAATTGCTCGCATTTAGTGACTTAATTACTAGCTCCAGATTCTATTTTTATATCAAGCTCAAAATTAGCATTGAACAAAGTATTGCAGGCCAAAGCAGCGACATTGCGACGTGCCAATTTCTTTGAACGCCCTGTGGCCACAAATTCTTGGTCATCGACTGTTACGCCCAAAGTCTGTAAAACATGTGGTTTTTCTCCGATGGTACCCTTATCGACATAGGTAACACCAGGGCGCATCTGTTTTAATAGAAATAGGGATGATTAATAAAATGTACGTCGTTAAATTGCCGATAAACTTACCACACATAACAAGGATGCAGGATGCATGGCCTCCCAGTTCTGTGGCAACTCATTGCGTATAGGTGCCTTTTTGGGCTCTTTTGGCGCCGAAGCGCCGCCTTCATTGTCACTCGTATTTCCACCAACTGCTGGATGCATTTCGGGTATAACATAACCCTCATTTTCCCAATCCGAGAAAAGTTTATAGATGGCAAACGAAGCCAAATTAATCATTGGTACATCATCCGCATCATCAACTGCGTTATTGGTGTTGTCATCACTAGTATCCATTGGTTCATTGCATACTGAATTGTTAGCGCTGGCCCCTTTTTGACTACGGGGATTTTCACGCAATTTAGCAATAATAAAATCGCGCAAAGCTTTTTCGCAAGCGTTATTTTTAGCTGCTGACTTTGAGCTACCACGGCCCTCATATTGACTGTTATTAACTGTAACTAGGGCAGTAAAACCGCCGCCAGGATTGTTATTAATGGTGAATTCACTTATAGAAACTCCCTTTAATTCATTTAAAGCCATTAAACCATTTTTGGGTATAAGAGTTTTACGCAAGCGTCGATTTTGTCTAATACGTTTCTCCTTTGTCCGTACTAAAATTTAAATATAAAATAGGAAAAAATCAATAGTATTTACATTTTTAATTAATTACATTTTATTATTTTTTTTTTGGAAATAATAACCCTTGGTGACAAAAGCCCTATTATACACTTTTGTTTCAAATGTCTTTTTGTGAGAGTACCATCATTACACACTGTTTTCAATAGTCAGGTTTTTGCAACACTATACACATTAATAATGATGTTAATCGTACAAATTGTCACACATTCTACCTATTATAGTTCCATAGGTATACAATAATAGTTTATAACTTTGTATGAAAGGTTCCAACCACCCCACTGTTCCAATTCAGCTAGTTTTTTGGTTTCACTACGCACATTAGTTTTATTACTTATACAAAATTTCAAGACTACACATTATGGTTCCCAAGTTAATAAATATTTATTTTGAATGGGGATGGAAACAAAAATATATACCATATTATAACCACCAGATAACTAGAAATTAACTGAAAATTTCAGTATAACAGGCGTAGTTTTTTGATAATTCCGATAAATCAGTTTTTGGCTTTATATATATATATATTGATAGATACCTATAATAGTTCGCAAATCTTTTGAAGTTACCTACTCCAAAACTAAATTTAGTCTCTTTAATACAAATTTATGTCTTATCGATTTCAAAGATTTCTTTTTTTCTTCATAAACGTTTGTCATTTATGTTTTATGTCCACTTTCATACAAATAAAAAATATTAATAGAAAAACAAATCAACATACCGGAAGCCTTCTTGCGAGTCATAAAAATTTTCTTGAATTTAATTTTGCCATTAGCCTCCACGATATCGGAATTGTCGAAATTCATGGAACTTTCCTTGAAAGGATTCTCTGGTGGTGGTTCCAAAGGTGGCACAACTTCCTGTACTTTTTGTACGGGCACTTCTCGTTTCGGTTGAACTGGTTGAGGAGTGGACTCCTGTTGTTGTTGTTGCTGCTGCTGAGCAGCCTGTTCGGGTTGCCGTTGTGGAGTATTTTGTTGTTGAACTGGTTTTTTAGCTGGTGTATTTGGATCCTAAATTAAGTTTCAATATTTCATCAATAATTAAAGAAAGCTTACTTACTTACAGTAAAAATCATATACAAAAATTTTAAATTTAAATCGTTATTCTAAAGTTTACATAAAAATTACCAAAAAACCCAAATAATGCCGGTTTTAATCCCATTCAGATGACTTCAACAACGACTTCATTTCATAATTTCATTTACTAATGTCACAGGTCAGGCTAGACTGGTTTTCCCCGTATTTTATGTACATTATTACTACTGAAACTATAGTTAAGGAATAGTTATGTACTTTTTCTGCAGCTTAAAACCCAAACCTGTTTACATTGCATTTTACATACAAAATTGAACAAAATCAACAAATATTTAAATAAACTGTATATTTATTTCATATCATAAATGTATGTTGATTGCAGTTGAAAACTATTTAAGGCTGATAATCGCGAATGATTTCATATTCAACGCTCTTAACCCGTTTCTGAAGTTTTCAACTTTTTTGTTTCCTTCTGAATGTTTTCTTTAAACATTTTGTTTAAGTATTTTAATTGCGTTAAAATTGCGTCAAGTGAACACATTTCTAATAATTCACCTATTAAGAATTACTGTGTTGATGGTGGAAGTTTATAGTTTAAGTGGGATGCCAGAGGAGAAAAATTTGACTTTTTTTACATATAAAATAGAAAAATGTTATGAAATATCAAGGCGAATTCATACCAGGTGGAGTTGATAGCCCAGCTGATTGTTTTTTGCTCTGGTTTTTTTGCTAATGTCATGTCAAAAATACATTGTTTCATAACTGCTAATCTAATGTCAAAGTTGTTGTTTTGTTGTAGTTGTTGCTCTACTGCTCACACCTGGTATGAATTCGCCTTGTGAAATATATAATATACCAAGGCGAATTCATACCAGGTGGAGTCGATAGCCCAGCTGATTGTTTTTTGCTCTCATTATTTTGCTAATGTCTTGTAAAAAATACATTGTTTCAAATCTGCTAATCTAATGTCAAATTTGTTATTTTGTTGTAGTTGTTGCCCTACTGCTGACACCTGGTATGAATTCGCCTTGTAATATACATAACATTTTTATTTAGTAAATTGATCCAAATATGATTTAAATAACATTTTTGTGTGTATTATTACTTAGAGGCAACTCACACCATGAAATTTTTTATGAAACTGGTTGCATGTAAATTTTGTTTGTTGTATGAGATGTAGAGATGCAAGCGGGGAAAGAAAATGGCTTAGCTCAAGGCGAATCTATTTATCAGGTGAAAGCGAGACGACAACAAGTACAACAATAAAAAACAACATGTATTTTGTTTTTGTTTGGTCGGCAGCCTCTTTCAAAATAAATAAATAAAAAATAGCTGTGTTCGCTTACTTTCGAAGCAGAAACTTCCAACATTATGAATTTTTTCCCACAATAATAATTTAAGGGCTTATTAATCTTATGTGTAAAGATCCCTGAAAGATGTTAAAACGACCTACAATGTTTCTAGACCTGCTGGCTGCATGATGTGTTTTGTTTATTTTTACTAAAAGAAAAAAATAAAACTAAAAAATAAAAAGCAATCAAAATAAAATCAGAAAAGAAGAATCTGGACCCACCGCAGCTTATTTAAATTGTTATTATGTTGTGAAAGTTTGTGTTTTATGTTTTAAAAATTTAAAATAAAAAATCAAATACATTCATATATAACGCCTTTTTTAAATATTTTTTTTTTTCATTTCAATTTTGATTTTGTTTTCAATATTGTTTCTAGATAAACAAATTTTGACAAAACCTGTGTAAACAAACAAAATTCAGCTGGGCTATTAACCTGATATAAATTCGCCTTGCCATTGAGTTTACCTGGTTGCCCTGACAGCATTGTCTATCGTAATTTGAAGTAAATTTCTACGAAATTAAGTTGTTACCCCCCTTCACCATTAGACATTAACATGTCATAACAAAAGTCGAACTTCATATGAAAAAAAAAACATTATTTTTAATACTGGTTTTTTTATATGAAGTTTGACTTTTGTTAAGACATGTTGATAGCAAATAAAGACGAGGGTTTAATTTGGGCAATGGTAAAATATTTATATGCGAAATGGTATATTAGTTTCTGCTTCAGCCGGTTTGCTTAGCCGCCGCTTATTGATATGCTTTTGGCTTTAAGTCTACTTTTAGCCGCCGCTGAGTATATTCTTTTTAGCCACCGCATGTCATTATTTAATATCGGCTTGGCTCTTTGAACGTGTTTTATTAAAATAAAATGGGAAGTGTAGATAAGAATACCAATTCCTTAAAAACTAAAATATCCAAAGAGCTACGGGATAAAGCTAACGACTTCCTTAACAGCAGGTCCAAGGCAAACAATTTGGTTGAAATCATACAACATTTGGAGGTACATATGCACAAGCATACATTTGCTCTATATTTCGTATTCAGATTGTTACAAATTCTTTAATTTTTAGAAAGGCTTAAAAGAAAATCAATGCCTGACGCCATCTCTATTGACGTTGGAGATAGTATTCATAGAACTTTTAAAAAGAAGAGAATTCTCGAGTGGCAGGGATCCAGACACTGTAACTACATCTTTTGCAGAAGCCGAAACTAAATATTGCAATTGGTTAAACGCACGTTATGAAGAAACGTGGTCTCTTATGTTAAATGCAATAGATTATGATAAGCCGCAGGAATCTTCTCAAGCCTTAGTGTCATGCATGAATCTATTGGCCGGAGAAGGGAAAACTCCCATAAACGCTACTGAGGCCTTAAAATTTCCTCGTCACCGTTTACGCAACATTTTGGCAAAACTTATTTCTGCACAGCGTCTGCAGTCGGAAGCTATAGAAGGATTTAAGAAATACTCCTGTTATTTAGATGTGGTGCAAAATTGTTGGCAAATTTTGCCAAATCTTGTAAAAAGGTCAACATTTAAAAACGAAACTTTAGCTTTAAACTATATCGAAATTTTGCAAAGCCTACCGGTCACTGATGGTTTGCAAGAACAGAATAAACTGTTGTGCCCTTTGGCGGAAAAGGCTCCCGGCTCAGAACTATTTAATTATGTTAGTACTCGTAGGTGTATAAATAAAGTGTGGAATAATTTAACGTTATGGATGGATACTGATACACCAGAAAGTGTGCATAAACAAATGTTAGTTATATTATTGGAACGCATGCTTCCGCATTTGGAAAAACCTGTTTTGCTCACCGACTTTTTAATGGATTCGTTAGATTGTGGTAGGTATCATGGGTATACATGATATATATTAAAAATTCAAATATTCTTTATGTAGGAGGAGCCATATCGCTTTTAGCGCTCCAAGGCGTGTTTACGTTGATCCAAAAGCACAACATTACGTATCCCAATATTTATGAAAAACTTTACAGCATGTTTGAGCCCGAAATATTTCATACAAAATTCAAAGCACGACTTTTCTACTTGGCTGATATTTTTTTAAGTTCAACTCACTTACCTGAAAATTTAGTAGCCGCTTTCGTCAAACGCTTGGCTCGTTTAAGTTTGATTGCACCGCCTCAAGACGCCATTATAATATTGTATTTCATAGGAAATTTAATTATAAGACATAGCGGTCTGAAGTCGTTAATATGTGCCCAACAGCCACAGGAAGGTAACTAAAAATTTCGTATTTAGAATATTTAATGGCGCTAATACACATAATTACTTTCAAGCCGCCGAAGATCCATTTATAATGGAAGAGCGGGAACCAACAAAATCAAATGCCATTAAAAGTTCTCTTTGGGAAATTGTGGCTTTACAAAAGCATGCAATTCCTTCAGTAGCAACAGCTGCCAGATTTATATCTCAGCCATTGCCTAATCAAGAATGGGATTTATCATCGGTTTTGGAACTTAAAGAAGATGATGTAAGTTGATCGCGACTTCTTTCGTTATCAAAAAAGTTTGGATTAGAAAAACATTTATATTACAGATATTTGACCAGGAAATAAGCAAGAAATCTAAAATGTATGCACTGGCTTTTGAACGTCCACAATCTCTATTTTTGCCTAAAAATGATAAATTCCAACAACACTGGTGTCTCCTCTAATAAAGTAATAAAAATAAAAACCAATAAATATATTTCGTTATTTTATTATTTTTAAAACTAATATCTACTGCTTGATATATTAATATTAAATTATGCTTGCAAATGGATTAATTGAAATTTGAGTCTAGTTTTGCATTTTATTTAAATAGAACTGATTTACAAAATTTGTCAAATGGTCAGAATAACTAAATGTTTTTTTTTTATAAAATACAATGTATTAATTGTATACATAATAATACATGTTCAGCATTAATTGCTCGCATTTAGTGACTTAATTACTAGCTCCAGATTCTATTTTTATATCAAGCTCAAAATTAGCATTGAACAAAGTATTGCAGGCCAAAGCAGCGACATTGCGACGTGCCAATTTCTTTGAACGCCCTGTGGCCACAAATTCTTGGTCATCGACTGTTACGCCCAAAGTCTGTAAAACATGTGGTTTTTCTCCGATGGTACCCTTATCGACATAGGTAACACCAGGGCGCATCTGTTTTAATAGAAATAGGGATGATTAATAAAATGTACGTCGTTAAATTGCCGATAAACTTACCACACATAACAAGGATGCAGGATGCATGGCCTCCCAGTTCTGTGGCAACTCATTGCGTATAGGTGCCTTTTTGGGCTCTTTTGGCGCCGAAGCGCCGCCTTCATTGTCACTCGTATTTCCACCAACTGCTGGATGCATTTCGGGTATAACATAACCCTCATTTTCCCAATCCGAGAAAAGTTTATAGATGGCAAACGAAGCCAAATTAATCATTGGTACATCATCCGCATCATCAACTGCGTTATTGGTGTTGTCATCACTAGTATCCATTGGTTCATTGCATACTGAATTGTTAGCGCTGGCCCCTTTTTGACTACGGGGATTTTCACGCAATTTAGCAATAATAAAATCGCGCAAAGCTTTTTCGCAAGCGTTATTTTTAGCTGCTGACTTTGAGCTACCACGGCCCTCATATTGACTGTTATTAACTGTAACTAGGGCAGTAAAACCGCCGCCAGGATTGTTATTAATGGTGAATTCACTTATAGAAACTCCCTTTAATTCATTTAAAGCCATTAAACCATTTTTGGGTATAAGAGTTTTACGCAAGCGTCGATTTTGTCTAATACGTTTCTCCTTTGTCCGTACTAAAATTTAAATATAAAATAGGAAAAAATCAATAGTATTTACATTTTTAATTAATTACATTTTATTATTTTTTTTTTGGAAATAATAACCCTTGGTGACAAAAGCCCTATTATACACTTTTGTTTCAAATGTCTTTTTGTGAGAGTACCATCATTACACACTGTTTTCAATAGTCAGGTTTTTGCAACACTATACACATTAATAATGATGTTAATCGTACAAATTGTCACACATTCTACCTATTATAGTTCCATAGGTATACAATAATAGTTTATAACTTTGTATGAAAGGTTCCAACCACCCCACTGTTCCAATTCAGCTAGTTTTTTGGTTTCACTACGCACATTAGTTTTATTACTTATACAAAATTTCAAGACTACACATTATGGTTCCCAAGTTAATAAATATTTATTTTGAATGGGGATGGAAACAAAAATATATACCATATTATAACCACCAGATAACTAGAAATTAACTGAAAATTTCAGTATAACAGGCGTAGTTTTTTGATAATTCCGATAAATCAGTTTTTGGCTTTATATATATATATATTGATAGATACCTATAATAGTTCGCAAATCTTTTGAAGTTACCTACTCCAAAACTAAATTTAGTCTCTTTAATACAAATTTATGTCTTATCGATTTCAAAGATTTCTTTTTTTCTTCATAAACGTTTGTCATTTATGTTTTATGTCCACTTTCATACAAATAAAAAATATTAATAGAAAAACAAATCAACATACCGGAAGCCTTCTTGCGAGTCATAAAAATTTTCTTGAATTTAATTTTGCCATTAGCCTCCACGATATCGGAATTGTCGAAATTCATGGAACTTTCCTTGAAAGGATTCTCTGGTGGTGGTTCCAAAGGTGGCACAACTTCCTGTACTTTTTGTACGGGCACTTCTCGTTTCGGTTGAACTGGTTGAGGAGTGGACTCCTGTTGTTGTTGTTGCTGCTGCTGAGCAGCCTGTTCGGGTTGCCGTTGTGGAGTATTTTGTTGTTGAACTGGTTTTTTAGCTGGTGTATTTGGATCCTAAATTAAGTTTCAATATTTCATCAATAATTAAAGAAAGCTTACTTACTTACAGTAAAAATCATATACAAAAATTTTAAATTTAAATCGTTATTCTAAAGTTTACATAAAAATTACCAAAAAACCCAAATAATGCCGGTTTTAATCCCATTCAGATGACTTCAACAACGACTTCATTTCATAATTTCATTTACTAATGTCACAGGTCAGGCTAGACTGGTTTTCCCCGTATTTTATGTACATTATTACTACTGAAACTATAGTTAAGGAATAGTTATGTACTTTTTCTGCAGCTTAAAACCCAAACCTGTTTACATTGCATTTTACATACAAAATTGAACAAAATCAACAAATATTTAAATAAACTGTATATTTATTTCATATCATAAATGTATGTTGATTGCAGTTGAAAACTATTTAAGGCTGATAATCGCGAATGATTTCATATTCAACGCTCTTAACCCGTTTCTGAAGTTTTCAACTTTTTTGTTTCCTTCTGAATGTTTTCTTTAAACATTTTGTTTAAGTATTTTAATTGCGTTAAAAATCGAGTTTTTATTTAACACGATAGGTCGATTGAAAAGGTTTATACGATCATTTTAACAGTGAGCTTAATTGTGTGGCTGTTAAGATAATTATACATACCTTCTTAAATCCCAGAATTAACAATTTAATACTTAAACATAAATGTTAAAAGTTATGACGTTGACAGTATTTTTTAAAGAAATACTAGATTTCTTAACTGGTCGTCTGAGTAAAAAGCAAAATAAAATGTACATAACTATAGGACACAAAACTAGTAATTTAAGCAAAAGTTCACATAGAACGATTTCCAATAACCGTTCAAAAGCGCTAAAATCTGGCTTATATATTTAAAGTCCCAAGAAAAAATCGCCAAGTTGATATAACTCACAGAGAGAGTAAGGACCATGTTCTAGGGATAAAGAGTACGATACACAAACCTTGACTCTCTTAAGTTATAAAAACCAGATACACACAAGAAAAAATTAGCGCTTCTAAAGATTATTGCAAAAAAGTCTAAGAATTTGGTTTATTGATTTTTACTTTCAACCATAAAACTGACTTTTTCGCTGTAAAAATTTAAAAAGAAACAAAATAAAATTATTAATTTTGTACCTTCCACATGAAAAAAAAATGTGTATAACAATATGTATTTTGCCTTATAATTACATTCTGCAGAAAAAAAAATTGTCCTAATGAATGGTTTTGAGAAGTTCTTTAAATAACTTACGTAAACACCTCCAGATACGAAATTTCTTTGATTGTTTGCTGGAACACGTCTGCGATTCATTTTTCAGTTTTTTTAATATTTTCCTCCTTTTTAAAATAAATATTTATTTTACTTTTTCACCTTAATATGAACGTGGTCACAAATTATCAGTTCTCTACAACTGTTCCCGATTGAATGAGAATAATAAAAATGGCTACCGGTTTTAATGATGTTGCAGGGATGGTAAAATATGAAACAAATATTCGTTTTCCATTACCCCAGTCTACACTAGATATAAAATGATAAACATTAACACTAACATCATGTTAGTTTTAAATGTAGACTGTCCATGTTAATGTTATTTCCAAGTTTTAACATGGTTGTTAAAACATTTGTTATAAAAACTCTTTTGTAACATGACAATGACGTTGTTATTGAATTCAATGTTTTGTTTAATTTGATGACTAGTGAAGACGCCCTCTTGGACTTAAAATGATTAACACTAAAATCATTTTACTCCTCGTCTTCATTAGACATTAACATGTCGTAACAAAACTCAAACTTTTTTAAAACATGTTGATAGCAAATGAAGACGGGGGTTTAGTGGTAAGTGTCACCCCGTTTACATTACCCCCCGTATCCATTAGTAATTAACATGTTTTAATAAAATTCAAACT
The DNA here is from genome assembly GCA_949628195.1 of Phasia obesa. Taxonomy (NCBI): domain Eukaryota; kingdom Metazoa; phylum Arthropoda; class Insecta; order Diptera; family Tachinidae; genus Phasia; species Phasia obesa. Next base: position 94,544,158 of record OX451218.1, read on the forward strand.
TCATACAAAAAACAGTAAAAAGCAGTGGTAATACATGTACACTTTTTCAATTACTTGAATTACTGTTTTGAATATTTTGAAAATAATAAATAGGACAGTGATTTGATGTTTGCCGACAATAATTTAAATGGAAAATGGAAAATTCGTAAACTTAAATTAATTGTCAAAATTATAGTCTGGACTCCTACAATGCGGAGAAAATTTTCAGCATTATTGTCGTGTGCACACGGTGTAGAGATAAGGCAGTACACATAATGAATGGTAACACCGTGAGATAACAGGCTGTAACATGTACATGAAATTAAAGAATAGGACAGATAGATTATTGTGCATGCAGCGGCATGCACGAAATGAAATTAAAAAACAAAAATTATAGGGAACGGTAGATGGAGGACATATTGTGGCTTCTAGAAGGTTTCTTGGACGCAAATGGCGAAACATCTAGATCTTTTCCTGATATACTTACGAAGCGACAAGTGGTGATCCGAAAAAAAAGAAAAACAATAAAAGTATAAAACCAAGCTAAAAGTTTATTTGTGGGAATACCCGTAAAAAGAAAAAAACAAAGATACCATTATAAGTTTTTGGTGAATAAATAATTTTATTGTATCAAAGTGAAATTTCTATTAAAAGAAATAGAAAAAAAAGAAATATTAAGTTTAAAAGTAAAATAGTTATTATTAATAAAACTAAAATATTAATATAACTAAAAAGAAAATAAACTTAAAGCTAAAACACTATTAAAACTGAGAAAAACTACCATCAAAAAGATTTAAAGAACTAAAAGCCAGTGTCAATATTAATGAAACACTAAAAGCTAAAATTAAAATATTAATTTAAATAAAAAACTTAGAGCAAATAAAAAAAAGAGGGAAATTAAATTTTTGTGCATCACCTTCATCGCTGTCGCTTCCAACGAGGGATTCACCCACCAGCAATAGCAGAGACACCACCACTCCTGGGGTGTCAGGTAACAGCCATTTGACCATTGAACCAGACGACGAACGACATACGAACTGCTAAACCAAAATTTATATGTATTAGCTTTAGCCTTGGAAATTTAGGGAAAATACTTACCGTCTAGAAAATCCAATCCTCTTGATAAATTTTAGGGCAAGAGTGCGCGAATAGGGGTGAGCTCAAACCTAGGGTTCGTTTTGCGGGCGTGAGCAATTTAGCCACGAAAGTGTTTACCTTAACCTAGAAAAGAAATCGTAGGCAAAAGTGAAATATATATATAGGTTTTTTTTGAGTGTTAACTTTACCTATTAAAAGAATTCGGACGTAGGACACGTGACGGACGGACGGCAGTTCCTGCACCAATAGCTGCAGCAGATTTTAAAAGAACATCAAGCCTGGGGAAAAATATATAAATAGTTAAAAATTTTTTATTAATTTTGTAAAATTTTGTAATTTTAGTAATTTTCAATATAAGGCCAATATGTCTTTAAATTTAAATTTTAAATTAGATAATTGAGTTAAATTAATTTTGTTTATATTAATGTTTAAAATAACAATAAAAAAATGAAAAATTTTATAACGTTTGAATGAAATTTTCAGCAGATTTTTAATCATGATGGCCTAAAAATCTTATAAGCGGTAAGTAGGGGTAAAAAGGAGAAGGTAAAGCGGGTAGAGGAGATGTTCGGGACATCTAATATTTTAAATTTTTTTACTACGATGTCATGGTGAAGTCCAAGGACTTCTTGTGGGAGGGCAAAAACATGGCCTAACATCAGCCATGGAGGTTTAACGCGTGTTTGCTAACAGGGAGCTGATTAGACTTGCTTCGGGCTCCAAACTTTATATTTTTTTTTAAAACTTTTTTTTACTTTTTCATATTAGCTGGTATGGTTTTTTGTAGCTGTTGAATTAGCTAGGCTGGTTGGCAAGAACCACCCCAAGACGGCGAGCCCTAGCCGGTGCTTACGCCAGCATACCAGCGCGGCCAACAGTCTGGTAACCCAAGGTATATTCAGTATTACCATTTTTTTCTCACAACAGCTGCTACAAAAATGGCGCCCAACGTGGGGCCCGAAGCAAGTCCTGGTAGACAGAATTAGCTTAGATTTTTCATTTTTTTTCTTTTGTTGGGAAACGTATGTCCAGTTAGGTAGGTCATAAGAGTCCCTAACTTGTAGCTACGTGGCTCAACAAGAGAGGAGGTTTAATTTAATATTTTCCTTTTATTTAAATCAGGTGAATCTGATAAGTCATCATGATACCTGTCTCTCGCACATATGTAAGTCCCGATGGCTAAGACGTAGTGTCTGGTATCGCGTTGCGACATATGGTGTGTGCGATAGGTTCATGAGGATTTACAGATTCTAATTTCTTAGTCTTTTGCTGTCAACTTGAGGCTTAAATATAATTAAGTACAAATTTAGTATGGTTTTTAATTGCTCAAGTTGAGAGGAAAGGATGGAGATACCATTTTGTGTTGTTCCTTAAATATACAATAGCCCAAGAAATAGTTGAATTTTTAATTAATACTCACATTTTCCCGTGTTAGTCGAAGAAAAAAAAAATTTAGATGCCAGCTATAGTTTTCGCTAGTCCTGAAAAATAATGGATTTCTTCTTCCTAATCTTTCAGCTGCAGCAAAACTATTTTTGGTTTTGGTTGTTACAACTATTTCTCTTAACTCTACAATTTTTATTTGCCTTTTGTTCAGCTCCTGAAAATATTTATGATTTTTTTAATAATGCAAACACAAAGTTAATCTCAGATACATACCTTTATCCTTTTTACTTCGAATTTTTCCCCGAAATAAACCGCTTATTACGATAGTATTTGATTCGTGAGGATTTTTTTTATACAAAAACCTTTTTTTAGGATTTTTATTTTATTTTTTTGGAATAGATTGTGATTCCTTTTGCTTTTTGGCGTTTCGTAAGGAATTCTATTTGTTTTTTATACTTGCTTATTATACCTTTCACCACAAGTGGATAGGTACATATTTGCATATAAGTTTTGTTTTTTTTATTGCTTTTTTTACCAACCTAATTTTGAGTCCTGTGAGAGGAAACCCAATTTAGTTGGTTATATATTTATTTTTATATTTTTTTATTATTTTTATTTTTATATTATTTTTATTTTTATATTATTTTTATTTTTTTATTATTTTTATTTTCCTTTTTTTATATATACCTTTTCTTAATGGTTTTAACTCGCCGTACTAGTAGACTAATGTTAGAGCCCAACAATATGCCTACATCTACAGCAAGTGCGACTTGTAGTACGAATACTGCTACTACTACTACGGTTTCGTCACTGGTAAATCCAGTGATTACTACCACCAGCGTACAAACTTTTTCGACTGGAAATGACCCAATTATGTCATCATCGCACGATCTTTCTATAAGTTCTGAAAATGCAGAACAAACGATTATCTCGCCGACTTTTAGTAGCGTCACCGCTCAAAATATTCGGCAGGAGTTACGAGGAGGTACAATCAATAATTCAGCCACCGAAAGGCCGCTCAACGCAAACAGTATTCAACAAATTGTTGAGGCATCGGTTGGTTTATGCCAAGTTAACTTTATGCGTGAGGTGGATAACAAAATTGAGAAAGCCCTGGCTGACATCAAGCAGGTTTTATTATCACAGGCAGCAAACAATGCGCCGCCAGCACAAACATCTGGTGCTGCCCCTAGCGTTGAGAGAATTCAATCTACGCCTGCTCAGGTGCAGTCGACGTTTACCCAGCCGCCAGTTGGTTTCCGGCCTTCTGTTGCGACTGGGTGTAATCAGCCACAAAATGCCTCTGTGCAGATTCAGCAGGCATGTGCGCAACCACCACCTTTAATTCCAGCTCCACATTATGTCGAGCCTGGCCTGCAGCCGCAAAGACTACCATCGAGGGCAGCAGCGTCGCTGGTACCTCCACCACAACCACAAACACCATATCAGCAGCAGCAGTACGTCTTGCAACAACAAAATCCGCTGCCATATAATCAACAGACGTATCAGCAGCCAGTATGGCCACCGGTAAACCAATTACCTCAGCAAAACGTGCCACAAAATCAAAATTACCAGCCTTCACATAACTCTCAGGCCGGGTATCCACAGGATGCTTGGTCTGCAGCAGCTTTTTATCAGCCCCTAGATCGACAGCCGAATTACCACAGGCTCATGTCGATGCCAAGTCAGTCAGAGTCTCTTGACAAGTTTAAATTAGCCAAATGGGGAGTTAAATTTGATGGCACTAGCAAGACAATGAACGTCCAGGAATTCATTTTTCGCGTTGGAGCTCTGAGAAGAGACTATAACTGTGCCGATAACGATATTTTGCGATCATTTCATTTGCTACTAGATGGCCCAGCTTTGGACTGGTACTGGGACTATCGAAAGATAGTAAACATAAATACCTGGGAGGAGTTGGAAAAGGCTCTTCTAACCCAGTATCGCCAGTATGCAAAAGAATACCAAGTTCAAATGCAAATTTTAAATCGCCGTCAGTTGCCGCAGGAGCCTTTTGATGAATTTTACCACGCTGTAATAAAGTTGAGAAATCAACAAGAAACCCCGTATGATGAGGAGCAGCTGGTGGAAATAATGAGAGGCAATTTGAAACCTTCACTGGCGCAGATGATGTTTTCGGTAAACATTAGGACTCTATCCGAATTTTGCCGAGAAGTCAGACGAGCCGAAAATTTGATAGCGGGTCAACGCCAGCTTTATCAGCAGCGTACTTTTACGCAGCGTGTAAGCGAAATTGCGCCTGAAGATGAGGATTTGCCTTTGATTGATCTGGAAGTGGATGCGGTACGTTCTACGAGTCATTATACTTGCTGGAATTGTAAGGTAGTTGGTCATAGCTTTGTAGATTGTCCAGAGCCTTTAACTCGGCAGTTTTGTTTCCGTTGTGGTAGGGACAATGTAGTGACACCAAAATGTCCCAAGTGTCAGGGAAACCGGTCCCGAAACCCGTCTCGAACTGGGGAGGCGCGGTCGACCGATGTCTAAACCCAGTTTCATTACAACAAATTGAGTCTGAGGGTAGTAAAGTCAAAGTTTTAATAAATAGTGATAGGTTAGCTTCTACAGTAAGTTTCGAACCCCGTCTTAGAGAGCTTAAGCCTCTGCATATTCGTTTAAAAGAATACAAGGAGGCTAGGCAACGGATATTCGGTAGCGTATCGACAAAAATTAGAAAAGCACGCGAGCGGTACAAAATTCGAAAACGTATTCGGCATGAAATTTCGTCGGCTTCGCTATATGAGGGTAAAGACTCCCGTCTCTATACTCGTATTAACCTAGGTGGCCACGAGATCGAAGGTCTGCTAGACAGCGGGGCTACTGTCACGTGCCTGGGCCGTAACTGTCTTGATATTGTAGAAAAGGCGGGGCTTAAAATCCACGATTTCTCTACAATTATCAAGACAGCTGACGGCACAGTGCACCATATAGTGGGTCGCGTACGGGCAGAAGTTAGCTTTGGCCAAGTAACGCAGGTTATAACATTTTATTTAGTGCCTACTCTGAGTCGCGAGCTATTCTTGGGTATTGATTTCATGAAGGTTTTTAAACTATTTGCCAATATAGAGAGTCTTACGACCAACGGTGTTAGTCTCTGTGGAGAGACAGATAATAGCCCAGATGTCGTGACTCATACCTTGACGCCTGAACAGCGCAAAAATTTGGATTTAGCCATATTGATGTTCCCCTGTTACACAAAAAAGGGTCTAGGTAAGACGCATTTAGAAATACATTCTATCGATACCCGTGACTCAGCTCCGGTTAAGGACCGTCATTACCCCGTCTCCCCGGCTGTGCAAAAACTTATGTTCGCAGAGTTAGATAGAATGCTTGATCTTGGCGTAATTGAGCTTAGCGAGAGTCCGTGGAGTCATCCGGTTACTTTGGTTAGAAGGGGTGAGAAAAACCGGTTATGCCTGGACGCCCGTAAGCTTAATGCGTTGACGGTCAAGGATGCCTATCCTCTGCCGCACATTGAGGGTTTGCTTAGTCGATTGGGAGATACAATGTACATATCTAGTGTCGATTTAAAAGACGCTTTCTGGCAGATACCACTAGATCATTCTAGTAGGGAGAAAACTGCATTCACGGTACCAGGGCGGCCACTTTACCATTTTACGGTCATGCCTTTTGGGTTGTGCAACGCAGCCCAGAGGTTATGCCGTCTGATGGATAAAGTGATCCCCGCGGCTCTTCGTGATAGAGTTTTCGTCTATCTAGATGATCTCTTGATTGTATCGCCAGATTTTGAAACACATGTGGAGTTATTGAAACGGGTAGCCGATAGATTAACGCAAGCAGGTCTGACCATTAATGTAGCAAAATCGAAGTTCTGTTTCAAGGAGTTAAGGTATCTGGGTTATATAGTAGGAGGTGGTAAAATAAAACCTGATCCGGCCAAGGTGGAAACGATCACTCGTTTTGCTTATCCTAAGACAGCAAGACAGGTGCGGAGCTTCATGGGGGCAACAGGCTGGTATAGAAAATTCATACCAGACTATGCCACCATTGCGGCTCCAATCTTTGAAACGCTGAAGAAGGGTAAGCAATTCAAGTTTTCCGATGAAGCTAAGGTCGCGTTTGATCAGCTCAAGAAAGCTCTGACTTCGAGCCCACTGCTTAGTCACCCTGACTTCTCTAGGCATTTTTACGTTCAGTGTGACGCGTCAGATGTGGGTATTGGGGCGGTGCTTTTCCAGAAGGATGAATCTGATGGAGAACACCCTATTGCCTACTTTTCCCACAAGCTGACGCCGGCGCAAAAAAATTATTCAGTAACTGAGCGTGAATGTCTAGCAGTGGTCCTGGCGATTAAAAAGTTTAGGCCCTACATAGAACTTATGCCTTTTTCAGTAATTACAGATCACAGCAGCCTTAAATGGCTCATGTCTCATAAGGATTTGAGCGGTCGCCTAGCTAGGTGGAGTCTGCACCTCCAAGCTTATGACTTTTCTGTAGAACATAGGCAGGGGAAGCAAAATGTAGTACCCGACACCCTATCGCGCTACGAGATGGAGGAAATAGCGGCAGACGTGAATGGCTTGATTGATCTGGATTCTGACGCGTTTAAGGCAGGTAGTTACTTAGAACTTGTTTCCACTATAGAAGCAAAGTCTGAGCAATTACCTGATTTGAAGGTAGTAGACGGCCTTGTATACAAGAGAGTTCAGCCTTATGATGGTGTGGTCTTAAATGAGGATTTTGCCTGGAAACTATGGGTTCCTCTAGAGTTGACCAAGACCATAATAGAAAAATCCCACAACTCACCACAGGCATCTCATGGAGGTATCGGGAAGACTTTGCGCAGAGTCAGGGAATATTTTTACTGGCCAAACCAGAGCACTCAAGTGCGAGATTTTGTGGCGAACTGTCAGGTATGCAAGGAGTCGAAACCTGCGAATGTAACGCTTAGGCCACCTATGGGAGCGGAGGTAATAAGCGAAAGACCATTCCAACGAATTTTTGTTGACTTTCTCGGTCCTTACCCGCGTTCTAAAAACGGCAATTGCTTTATCTTTATCGTTTTAGACCATCTAACAAAATTCGTTCTGCTTAAAGCTTTACCAAAAGCAAACACTAAAAGCGTAATTAAATTTTTAATAGCTGAAGTTTTTCATAAGTTCGGTACGCCTGAAACAATCGTATCCGACAACGGGAAACAATTTATAAGTAAAGAATTTTCAGACTTAGTGAAAAATTTTGGCGTGAAGCACATTCGAACTGCTGTTCATTCACCACAGGCCAACGCGTCCGAGCGTGTAAACCAGTCCATTTTGGCCGCAGTGAGATCGTATATGCAAGACGACCATTCTGACTGGGACAAGCATCTGTCCGAAATTGAGTTTTCGCTAAGATCTTCGGTTCAAACCTCTATAGGAGTTACCCCTTATTTTGCCCTTTTTGGCATGAATATGATAGGGCATGGTAGCTTATATAAATTAGCCAGAAAACTTAAAAGTTTAGAAGATCCAGAGCTAAACATTTGTGAAAAACCCGTAAAACTTTCTATGATACGTGAGAAAATAAGGGACTCATTGCATAAAGCGTATTTACGTAACGAAAAATCGTATAACACGCGGTGCCGAACGATCAAGTTTGTCCCGGGACAAGAAGTTTACCGTCGCAACTTCCAACAGAGTGATTTTAAAACCGGATTTAATGCAAAACTTGCCCGTAAATTTGTAAAATGCCGAATTGTTAAACCCGTCGGTAATAGCCTATACGAGGTCGAGGACTTGAAAGGCAAATCTTTAGGTGTCTTTCATGGCAAGGACCTAAAACAATAATTTTATTTTTATTAAACAGTCGCGAATATAATCAAAAACCTGCGTATACGCCACCTGATCTACAAATTAATTTTATTAACTAAGTAATAATAAATTTTTTTACTCATATCTATCTCTACTTTTTGAATAATAATTAAAAAGGTCTGCGTAACTAATGTTTTATATTCATCCCATAATCTTTGCCAGCTTTTACTTGAAATTTGAAAATCGTCTGCCAGTAGAATTGTTGTTCGCAGTAAACTTTCATTATATTGCCGTCTCAAGCATGCGTTCTATTTTTAGTTACATTTGTAACTGTTATTATTCCATTGGTGCAACCCCATGTTAACTCTGGGGAACTGTGCCATTAAGAGCTAGGGGTTATTAGTCACCTGGAGTAACAACTCCTCTCTATGAGTGAACTAGAGCGAGTCAAGGCAGATATGAAATGTTACTGCGAAAGCTTAAATCTTTCTGGAAGTGATTTTCGTTTTTCTAAGTTACTGGTAGAAGATGGGAACTCTTAGCTACGCAGCAAGAAATATTAAAATAATACTACTACTAATAACTTAAGAACTAAGACTTACCCTAAGATTTCAGTTTGTTGTGATTTGTTTTTGCTCGTCGTTTTCTAGGATGATGATAGCGTTTCATTTTTTTTGTGTTTGCTGAAGTTTCTTGTAAAATCTGTAAGAGAAAGAAAAAGTATGTTAGAATAGTTACAAACTTTTTATATAAATATTAATTTACGATTTAATGATTCATTCACGCAGGATTTGTATGCATTATATTTTCTTCATGTGTATAATTTCCTCTTGTTGAATTTTGCTAACCTAGAAAAACATTTTTTTTATTAGTATTATATTAGTTTTTGAATTTTCATTAAAATCTTTTAAAAGGAAATAAATGAATTATAATGGCTTTTTACGACTTCCTTTTAGAAGGTTTATTTATTTATAATTTTTTTTTGATTTTTTTTACTTAATAAATTGTTAAGAAAATAATTTTTCTATTAAGAATAATAATTAAAAATAATTTTATTTTTTTTTATTTTCTTTAGGCAGAAGTTTCTAGGGGTTTTTCTCGCCAAAGAATTTAAGCATATGCTTAAGAATCTTTGGTGGTTCTAGTCCTGGTAACTTCTGACCAGTTTGCTGTTCCTGAGGGGAATGTAATCGATAGGGTGTCTTACCTTATGTCCTTTATGCTACAGTTTCATGCATTCAAAATCTATTTCCTGTAGATTTTTAAGTGCTAGTCAGTAACGATACATTTTAAGTAAACAGTAATACGTGTTACTTATGTATGCTGCAGGTTTAGCTAATTCCATCTTTAGAGTAAAAATGTCAACACTGTAGTTACCTGTGAAACAAAAAAAAAAAAAAAAGGTTTATTAGTTTTGTCGAAAATTTTTTTATTAAACCTAGTGGTATTATACAAGACATATTTAATCGGGTGACAGCACAAGGCGGAGCTAATATTAAAGAGAAATTTTAAAGAATTTTTTTTATATGGAGTTGACATGAATCATGTTTTTTAAGAGAGAATAAAATTGATATTACTGTCAAAATCCATATAAAAAAAGAAATTTCAAAAAATTTTTTTTTTTTTGCTGAAATTTTCTCTCCCTTACGCTATCACCTTGTTTAATATGCCTTAGTATTATATAAATATAAATTAAAATATTCAGGCGTATGATAGAAAACGGTTTTGCTGTTTTGTGTAAAAATTAGATTTTTACTAATTAGATTTTTACTAATTATTGCTTGAATTTTTTTTATCTTCTGGTATACTTTTCAAACTAAAATGTTAAGAAACGGATTTAAAATAAAAAAAAAAAGAATAATTCTAGAAATAGATCGTTTTCTATCGCACACCTGATTGTTTTAATCATGACACTTTCGCAGATCGCTGTATATTGTCTGTTTCATTTTATTTTCTTTTTGTTTTTTTTTTTTTGTTTTACACCTCTTTTATAATTTTGCTTAACATTAATAGCATTAATTATGCACCGCACTGTGTTCGCCTACAATTATGTTACAGAATTTAAAACATTATTCTGAAAAGTTTTTTTTTGTTGTTTCTTCGGCTTGTACATATGTACGGTCGTTTGCAACATACTTTTGTATGCGAGACACTCGCGGGATTGTTTTTTCTTTAAGGTTAATTTCCATCCGTATTTTCGTCACCGGTAGCAATTTGCTTTTTCTTTACACTTTTATTAAACTCATTAATCACTCACCTTGTGTCCGTAGAGCCCATAGTAATTCGTTAACCAGTTTTTGTTTTCTGCTTCTCCTGTAAAAGAAATAAATTAAAATTATAAATTTTTTATATCATCAGTTAATTGCAATTACTTACCTTTTAAAATTTTTTTATTCGCATTTTTAATCGTCTAAATATCGTTCTTACACCAGCTCCATATTTATTTAATTTCGAGACACTTACCTTTTTGTCAGCTACTTGTCGCCTGTCGCTTGCCGCCGCCGTTGTAATCTGTAATAAGTATGGGTTTTACACACATGCAATGAATGAACTAATTAAATTTGTTACTTACCTTAATCCAACAGCCAGCACAATAGGTCCATTATTAGCTGAAAAGAATGTAAAAAAAATATGCAATTAATTAATATCATTTATTGTTTCAGTAAGGTTATTATTAATTTAATTAATTTAATTTCATTGTTATTCATACTTACCTGCATACGCCATGTAGAATTGTACCATGTGTCGTAGTAATTTGTCTTTTCTTTGTCATCGTATTCGTTGTTAGTGAGAGAGTTGCCAGATCAACAAAATTAATTAGTGTAGACATGAGGGATAAAAAGTGTTACCATTGTGGTGGTGTTACCGTTGGGCAGGTAGAAGAAAATTTCCCCAGTTTTTTTTTGATATAGAAGGACAATTTCCCTCCCATCCGGTGACCGTCAAGGGTCTTCCGGAATGGTTGGGTTTGTCGTGTGCACACGGTGTAGAGATAAGGCAGTACACATAATGAATGGTAACACCGTGAGATAACAGGCTGTAACATGTACATGAAATTAAAGAATAGGACAGATAGATTATTGTGCATGCAGCGGCATGCACGAAATGAAATTAAAAAACAAAAATTATAGGGAACGGTAGATGGAGGACATATTGTGGCTTCTAGAAGGTTTCTTGGACGCAAATGGCGAAACATCTAGATCTTTTCCTGATATACTTACGAAGCGACAAGTGGTGATCCGAAAAAAAAGAAAAACAATAAAAGTATAAAACCAAGCTAAAAGTTTATTTGTGGGAATACCCGTAAAAAGAAAAAAACAAAGATACCATTATAAGTTTTTGGTGAATAAATAATTTTATTGTATCAAAGTGAAATTTCTATTAAAAGAAATAGAAAAAAAAGAAATATTAAGTTTAAAAGTAAAATAGTTATTATTAATAAAACTAAAATATTAATATAACTAAAAAGAAAATAAACTTAAAGCTAAAACACTATTAAAACTGAGAAAAACTACCATCAAAAAGATTTAAAGAACTAAAAGCCAGTGTCAATATTAATGAAACACTAAAAGCTAAAATTAAAATATTAATTTAAATAAAAAACTTAGAGCAAATAAAAAAAAGAGGGAAATTAAATTTTTGTGCATCACCTTCATCGCTGTCGCTTCCAACGAGGGATTCACCCACCAGCAATAGCAGAGACACCACCACTCCTGGGGTGTCAGGTAACAGCCATTTGACCATTGAACCAGACGACGAACGACATACGAACTGCTAAACCAAAATTTATATGTATTAGCTTTAGCCTTGGAAATTTAGGGAAAATACTTACCGTCTAGAAAATCCAATCCTCTTGATAAATTTTAGGGCAAGAGTGCGCGAATAGGGGTGAGCTCAAACCTAGGGTTCGTTTTGCGGGCGTGAGCAATTTAGCCACGAAAGTGTTTACCTTAACCTAGAAAAGAAATCGTAGGCAAAAGTGAAATATATATATAGGTTTTTTTTGAGTGTTAACTTTACCTATTAAAAGAATTCGGACGTAGGACACGTGACGGACGGACGGCAGTTCCTGCACCAATAGCTGCAGCAGATTTTAAAAGAACATCAAGCCTGGGGAAAAATATATAAATAGTTAAAAATTTTTTATTAATTTTGTAAAATTTTGTAATTTTAGTAATTTTCAATATAAGGCCAATATGTCTTTAAATTTAAATTTTAAATTAGATAATTGAGTTAAATTAATTTTGTTTATATTAATGTTTAAAATAACAATAAAAAAATGAAAAATTTTATAACGTTTGAATGAAATTTTCAGCAGATTTTTAATCATGATGGCCTAAAAATCTTATAAGCGGTAAGTAGGGGTAAAAAGGAGAAGGTAAAGCGGGTAGAGGAGATGTTCGGGACATCTAATATTTTAAATTTTTTTACTACGATGTCATGGTGAAGTCCAAGGACTTCTTGTGGGAGGGCAAAAACATGGCCTAACATCAGCCATGGAGGTTTAACGCGTGTTTGCTAACAGGGAGCTGATTAGACTTGCTTCGGGCTCCAAACTTTATATTTTTTTTTAAAACTTTTTTTTACTTTTTCATATTAGCTGGTATGGTTTTTTGTAGCTGTTGAATTAGCTAGGCTGGTTGGCAAGAACCACCCCAAGACGGCGAGCCCTAGCCGGTGCTTACGCCAGCATACCAGCGCGGCCAACAGTCTGGTAACCCAAGGTATATTCAGTATTACCATTTTTTTCTCACAACAGCTGCTACATTATCAACAATTAATACGTATACATTTGTTGTCACGACAGCATTGTCAGGTGTAAACGCAGTGTTACAATATGTTAGTATTATATATACGACATGTTTTTTACATACCTTGCCAAATCATCCTCCATTTGTGGAAGTTTGGCTCAAGTCCCCGTTTTTTGCCTAGAGGACAAAAGTTATTTGTGTCAAAATAGTTTTTCGAAAATTTTGTTTGAAACAATAACTGGTCTGGGAAAAAGCAATGATGAAAAATGTAGCCAAGACCATTTTTTGCCTAAAGCCTGTTCAGTTTTTCATGCGAAATGCTGTCAAACTATATACATATGTATTTAAATAAAAAATGTGTACGAAAAAGTCGTGTAAAAATGTTGCAGAAGTAGTACTTCGTTTTTACTGTGGAAAATCATTAAAATGTTTCTGTCAACATTTAATCAAAACTCTAAAATAAAGCAAATGAACATTATTTCATGTGGAATTTTTTGTAAAAATGTTTGTGGAAAAATTTATAAACAATGTGGTATATTTAAAAGCAATAAAATCATAATATTTTTCCAAATCGCATTTAAAATGTCACATTTTAAATGTCAAATTTTCCTTGTGAAATAATTCGGAAGTTGGCTCAAGTCCTCAGAAGGCAAAAAGTGACTAGAGTGATTTGTCTAAAAACAGTTTTTCGAAAATTTTGTTTGAAACAATAACTGGTTTGAGAAAAAATAATGATGCCAAAATGTAGCCAAGAATCTGCCACATTATCCCCCATTTGCGGAAGTTTGGCACAAGTCCCCATTCAATGGTTGAACAAATCAATTTCTCGTCAAAACGTAGTGTTAGTAATAATATCTTATTCATGCGATATCTTTTTGGTTACTGTAATAATAATGGCACAACAATTGCTTAAATGTAATTTTTCAAATTCCATTACAGAGAGAATTTTGTCACTTATAGACTCCAATTTATTGTTTACAGGATCTAAATTTTATGTCACAACTGACGGGGTGTAATGCGAGGTCTACTCTAGACATGAATTTATATGATATCAAACTTCATATAAAAAACATTATTTTTAATACTACTTTTTTATATGAAGTTTGCCTTTTGACATACAATGGCATAGACAAGGTATATTTATTTTACTAGGTAGTGTCGTCCGCCCAGTTGATTTAGTAGTTCGACATGTCAAAAGTTGTATGTGTTTAGAAATTTTTTAGTTCAAAAGTGAGAAAGTAATAAAACACATACACGCCTTCTTAATTTTCTTCTATTTTTTTTCTTTTTTGTGACATTTCGAACTACAAAGTAATACCAAAATGCCATGAAATTTGAAATTTTTAAGTAAATTATCCCTTTAGTACCCATTTTTTCGGGATAAAAAATTATGTTTATGTTTTCATTTTTTCTAAAAGTAGCGCCAAAAAATGAGACCGAAGAATGTCAATGAAGTGTTCCTTATACAATAAACTGTTTTATTAAAAAAAGATCAGTTTATAATAGAAACTAGCTATCCCCGGAGAGCTTCGCTTCCTCGCAAAAAATAGAATAAACACTTGGAAGAAAAGTATGGCCAACCTTTAACTTGAAAATACACGGTATTTTCACATCGAATTTTTTTTTTATTTATTTACAAGGTACGATGACTACTGTTTTCATACAATGCTAGACTATACGTATAATTTTTTACTTTTTATTTTTTTTTTACTATCCTAAACTGTCTGTATTTTGCTAGACAATGCACATTACTATGAGGGTTACTTGTGCAACTTGAAAACTCTACCTCTTGCAGTACTCAGGTGAAGGCTAACAATTTTTCACTTAATATGGAAGGTACCAAGCCCACTGTAGAAACCCAGTCTGTATTTTGCTAGACTATGCACATTACTCTGAGGGTTATTTGTGCAAAGGACTATACCTATTGTAGTTCTCGAGTGAAAAGCAATACGAAGATCAGATTTTATTTTTTACATTAATATAAAAAAATAAATACATACATACATACAAATTTATGTAGGATAACAGTTTGCTCTGGTTAATTGTGGTGAAAATAGTAGAATCAGTCCAGTGCGTTACGGGCGGTAAAAAATATTTTTTTTTTCGTAAGATGTTGGCGTGGTCGCAATGGAGATATTGGTAACAAAGAACTCTGCATGCAAGGTACGGATGCGATCTCTGCTCGGAAGCTTGGTAGCTGGTACATATCACATAATTAGCATTAGGCTTGTTCATTCTTTTGAACAAAATAAAGGCGTTTACCATGGCTAAGTCAAGCAAATAAAAGAACAGTCGATTTGTATACTTGTTTTTCTTTACTGTCATTTTATATCGACCAATTAGATCGACACCATCTATAAAATTTCCAAATAGACAGTATCAAGGCGAATTCAATACTAGGTAATCGCAATGTTACAACAAAAGCAACCACAGGCAATTTGTTAGACAAAACGCAAAAGTTTTGTTAGTTTTTGCAAAATATATTATTATATTTAAAGTAAAAAATCGTGAAAAGTAAAAATAAAAGAACATAATTTTAGAGTGAAATATATTTTAGTTTTTAAGTTTTATTAATTAAAATGTATCGCAAGAAAATGTAAAAAAAATTTGACATAAGAGGATAAAAAAACACATAGGTACAAAAGAAAACATTCACCTGAGCTATCAGTTTTACCTAGTATTCAATTCGCCTTAGAAAGTATAATCCAATTCAAGTTTTTTTTGAAAAATAAAAAAAAATCATTAAAATTAAAGTAACATTCGATTTGAAGATAATTATTGTCGTTAAAATCATAGATTACACATAGATAGCCAACTGAAATGTCAAAAACCGAGGTCTATTGTCAAAAACCTGAGTCTAAAAATGTATTGGTAGACAAGTTTGTATACGTATTGGTTTTTATATAAATATTTTCCCACAGCACCTAAACTGCACATACATAGTTATATTTATAAAATGTTTTGCATTTTTTACAACCAATTTTAGATGTTAAAATTAAATATTTCTTTTGTTCTTAAGTAAGAATTTTGTATTTTTACTGATATATTTATGTATATGTACATATGTGCGATAAACATTGGATTGAATACTAATTTTAATTATTTTTTATTTTGTATTGAAAGATTTCATTCACTAAAGGACAAAAAAAATACAATACTGCGAAGAAATAAATTTCACCTAACAAATCTCAAGAACATGAAATTTATTTAAGTGTTAAAAAATTTAAAATACATTAAATTGTAAATAAATTGTTAGTGCAAAAATTCAAAATTATTTACATATATTCTTGGAAAGTGCAACAACATATGGCTTTTAAAGTGTGTTAATGTAATCAAACATTTTACTCCCCTATATGTGTTGAATTCACACCATACCCGTAAGTGTGAAGACGTTAATAGCCACTTTTTGACATTGGGAGACTTGGCTACCTCTGTACTGGTATATTTTAATTTTTCCAGTACAACACAAATAAATATTTCTTAAATTTAAATTTATTTCAATTACTTAAATTTACATTTCTTCAGTGATTTCTTGAATACAATTAAAAACACTAAAATAAAAAAACGCACAATTTGCTTTGTGATTTCTTATTTCAATCGGCTGTTTTTGACATTTACAAGTTAAAAATATACATACCAACAAAATACATGCGATTTTTGTTTTTGTAAAACCAACTCTACCTTGTTTATTATGCCATGGGGTATACATTGTCAAAGTTTTGTACTGCGGCGTTAACCCCCGTCTACATTAGTCGTTAACATGTCTTAACAAAAGTCAAACTTCATATAAAAGAACAGTATTAAAAATAATACACTTTTTCATATGAAGTTTCGCTTTTGTTAAGGCATGTTAATGTCTAATGGAGACGGGGATTTAAGACATGTTAATGTCTAATGGAGACGGGGGTTTATGAAACACTATACTTTGTTCGAAGACAAAGCAATTGACGTTTTGGAAGTCAGCCTATTTTACATTTTCAATTATTTGTTGACTTTATAAAGGGATATCTAATTTATCAAAAACATTACAAATTGTTTAAATATTTATTAAAATATGGCTTTAATATTTGTAAAACTTACAGTAAAATTTTTCCTGTTTTTACATTTCAGCTTTTTCATTTTACTTTACTTTAATTTATTGTACGTATTCTGTTTTATTTTTGTTTCCACTCCACTAAAAACTTGATCAAAACAGAAAAAACCACTTGATAGCTATCAAACTGCTCAACGTACATATGTACATAGGTACGTCATAAGTTGCCCAACTTTCGTACTTGGTGCTGACGAAGACATACTGTTTGTGACAACACTTAAAAAGACAAAGTATAACGTATGACGGATTCCATGTGCCCGGCCTTAAGTTAACATATTATAAATAAGTAAATATTATATGCGTACGATGTAAATTATAGCATAAGCGAGTATATTGAACGCCATTTTGGGGGTTGCAGGCTC
This sequence comes from Phasia obesa, assembly GCA_949628195.1. Lineage (NCBI taxonomy): Eukaryota > Metazoa > Arthropoda > Insecta > Diptera > Tachinidae > Phasia > Phasia obesa. Next base: position 94,561,595 of record OX451218.1, read on the forward strand.
GATACCCACCAAAGACTGGGTGTTAAATTGTATCTTTTGTGGAACAAGCATACAACTTGACTACTAGATGTATTGTACCAACAGTCGCATCGTCTATGACTTGCTTAATATATAACGTTTATACGTAGCCTATTCGCAAATAATTAACTCACTGTTTATGTGGAAAATTGCACTTAATAATACTTACGTACATATTTTTTTTAAAGTTTATGTTGCTTAGTGCTGTTTCTTAAATGTTTAAAGTTGTGATCGAACATAATACAATTAAATTAATGCACTGTAGGAGCAAATATTCCATTAATTCACACAATACATATTATACTTAAAAGAAGTGGCAACGCCATACGGGTTATTTGCAAATAGTGTCGTTAATCACAGTCGTAAAGTAGCTCTGGGTCGGGGAACACGTGCGTGTGTCATTGTCATTATCGCTTAAAGTCAATCAGGCCGTCCTTGTTGCTCGGCCTTCGGGTGGTTTGCGTCTCGTTCTCACACTGGCTGATTGGCGTCCTCGAATAGCTGTACTACGGTACTGTTATTGGTGGTTGTTTAATTAGCCACGTGTAATCGTTTGGTTATCATTTATAACCTATAAATTTTAATTTCAATAAGTCGAGCATTGGTGGAGCACCATTTTAAAAAACTCAACTGTTAACTGGAGGAGCACCATTAAACTCAATTTTTAACTGGAGGAGAACCAATAAACTCAAGATTTTCACTGGAGGAGCACCATTAAACTCTCATTAACTTTACCTAGCTGAATTTGGAGTCTCACTTCCTATACGAGGGTATAGGTCGCTCTGCAGATTTTGGAGGAAGCTAAGGCAATCACACCCTGGCGCTTTGGTTTTGTACCTTTGCCATTTACCAATTTATTTGGGCAGAATCCAAAAAAAAAATAGTGTCGTTAATCAGGAATTGCTTTCGTGAGTTAACTATTTTAAATTAAATTTTAAGTTAAATTTTACTATTTGCAATATTTTTATTTGTAAATACATAAGTGTTGCGTATAAACGTAGTAATAGATCTAATAAAAAATACTAAAATAAATTAGTCAAGTGCGAGTTAGACTCACACACGTAGGGTTCCGTACTATGTTCAGTATAATTTAAAAATTAGAAGTATATTAAAAAATTATTTCTTTATGTCTTATGGGACACCCTTAAATTTTAAAATTAAAGTAATATTCGCGAAAATTGCATAGTAATTGGAACACCCTTTAAATTTTAATATGTAATTGATTTTATAGCGGCCATGGTAATACACTTTCTATTAAAATATCAGGAGCCTACCTATTGAGGTTAAAAATAGGGTAATATTCGTGAAAAACACGTCACTAATGGACACACTTCAATTTTAAGTATTTGTTATAGCGGCCGAAGTAACACATCTACTGTAAACGTTTCAAGAGGGTATCTATTACGGTTTAAAAAATCATGTCACTGTGGGAACACTCTTTAATTTTATTATTCATTATAGTGGCCATGGCAACTTCCTTTCTATAAAAATATTAAGAGTCTACTTATTGCGATTAAAAAATAAGTCACTATAAGTCAAAAACATGTCACTGTCGGAACACCCTTTAATTTTTAGTAATTGTCATATCGGCCGTGGCAACACATCTTCTGTACAAAATTTCAAGAGTCTACCTGTTACGGTTCAAGAAATAAGGCTTTATACATGCAAATCTCGTCACTGGCGGAAAACCCTTTAATTTTTGCTATTTGTTATAGTGGACATAGTTATACACCTCCTGTAAAAATTGCAAGATTTCACCTATTCATTCAAAACTTAGGATATATACATGCAAATCACGTCACTATTGGAACACCCTTTAATATTTAAGTTCAATTTCGTATACTTGTTTATAAAACAAACATAGTTTTAATTACAGTCTGCAAAATGTAAGTGGTTGCCTCTTACAGCTCAAAAAAAAAGACATAAACGTAAATAACACGTTACTTTTGGAACACCCTACGTTTTAGTATTTTTTGCTATAGTGGCCGCAGTTATACACTTTTGGTAAAATTTTCAAGAGTCTACCTATTATGCTTCAAAACTTAGGCCTTACACATACAAAGCACACCACTATCGGAACACCCTTTAACTTTTAGGTTTATTTTTTTAGACTTGTTTATAAAGCGAACTAAGTTTTAATTACTGTTTGTAAGAAATAAACACATATTCGTAAATAACACCTCTCTATCGGAACACCCTATATGTTTTAATATTTTATGCTATAGCAGCCATAGTTATACACCTTTGGTAAAATTTTCACGAGTCTACCTATTATGGTTCAAAACTTAGGCCTTATACATGCAAATCACGCTACTATCGGAACACCCTTTAATTTTTAGGTTTATTTTTTAGACTTGTATATAAAGCGAACTACGTTTTTATTACAGTTTGTAAATTTTTAGTGTATGCCTCCTACAGTTCAAGAAATAAACACATATTCGTGAATAACACTTCCCTATCGGAACACCCTATAAGTTTTAATTTTTGTTGTTATAGCGGCCACCGCTATACACCTTCTGTGAAAATTTCAAGAGTCTACCTATTATGGTTCAAAATTTATGCGTTATACATGCAAATCATACCACTATCGGAACACCCTTTAATTTTTAGTTTTATTTTTTTATACTTGTTTAAATAGTGAACTAAGTTTTAATTACTGTTTGTAAATTTCAAGTGTATCCCTCCTACAGTTCAAGAAATAAACACATTTTCGTGAATAACACCTCTCTATTGGAACACCCTATAAGTTTTAGTATTTGTTGCTATAGCGGCAACAGCTATACATCATCTGTGAAAATTTTAAGAGTCTACCTATTACGGTTCCAGAGATAAGAGGCGCTGACAGACGGACAGACGGACAGACATTGTAGCGAAAACAATAGGGTTACGTTTTTACACTTTGTGTACGGGACCCTAATAAAGAACTATAAACCATAAACCATTTTCATAAAACTATGCGTCACAAAGCTATTTCGTAGACAGCTGACAATGAAAATTGTGTTTTGCTCTTTTTGTTGAGAGTTTCGTTAAGGTTGTACATATGTATGTCTGCACATATACTCTCAGGGGTTCGTTTGGGTGCACTAGATTAGAAAGTATAAAATACGATAGAAAGTGGCCAAACTTCGGTGGATCTACAACAGTTAATTATAAATTACTTTGGGAAAATTGTTGATTAAGTTCTCTCAAATTCACTCTAAATTGCAAATCTCAATTAAAAAGATGCTACACCTACATATCTGACTCAGATAAACATAGATAAAAACCCAAAGTCATGATTACTCCAACACAATTGTCCCATGTTATAGAAAATACTGCCAAATATTTTATTTAGACTCATCTAGTAGAGCAAGTACAAAAATATTTAAACATGTTCAGAAAAAGTTATAAAAGAAGAATGAGCTTAATTTAAACATTTAAACATTGCTGAGTTATTGCATTGTAGACTGTAGACAGTACTAAACAAAGCAAATGACCTAATTGTAATGCAAGTTCTAATTGCTAGTCACAAAACTGATTTTTCTTTATAGATTATAGGTTAGTTAAGAAGAATTGTGCGAGAATTGGCACTGCTACTCAGAGCCGGAAGAATCCATTGTGATTCCCTGTAGCTAAATGAAGGTAAAGAAAAAAGAGAGCCACCTTATAACTCAGCTACCTTTCACGATTGCGAGTTTGCACGGCGCGATGTCGTAGAGCCCATCGAGAAATCTTTCATCTAGCCATCTACATAACTAAGTCTGCGGCCTTGTAATACCCGGCAGTGGCACACAATATGCTCTACAGTTTCCAAATCCTCTTCGTCCTCGCACATTACACAGCAGTCCGATGTACAAGGCAAGGCCCTCCGTTCTTAATACCTCCCACCAAACAGCACATCCATAAGTAACAATGGGTCGTACAACCGATGTGTAAATTTAATTTACCGCTTTTGGTCGTACTCCCCAGTTTTTACCTAGGGAGTTCTTGTAGGCCTTGAGACCTTTTATTGAGCCTCTTCCGAATGTTCCTATTCCAAATCAATTTAGATAGACTACTAGGTATTTACTCTCACTTGCTAGTTGTAACTAGGTTGTTAAAAATCTCCTAGTAAAAAAAACGAACTCAGTTTTTTCCCGTTAACCCCCAATCCCTTATTCGAGGCCCAGGAAGAGAGTTCTTCAAGGACAGCTTCCCACGTTTTTTAAATTAATGCAAAAAGACGCCTACACACGCAACCACAATAGTGGTAATAAACCCCTTGCAGCGTTCCTCTAATAACTAGCTTTCTCAAACAGGAGCCTCCCAGATCTAAGTTGATATTTCTGCTGCTAAACATTTAATAATCCACTCCACTAAGAAGTCCTAGATAACTAGCTTTTTCAAACAGGCGGTGATTGCCTAATAGCCTCCAGTTTAACATACTTACATACATGTGTATTTGAAGGCTCCCTTACTATCTTAGAACGCCGCACAGTGGTCAATTTCGCGAGATAGCGGTCAAAACTCTATAACTTTTGACCGGATTGGTATTTTTTTACGCAATTTGTTTTGTCCAATAGGAGGGACTTTAGCTTCAATTTGCTTGTTCAAACGTAAAAATCGACTGATAGGAACGTAAGTAATGTGGAGTTAAAAATGCATTTTAATTTTTTGTTGAGTTTCCATGTAAAAGTTAAATATTTTGACATAGGTTTTTTTTTTTTTAATTTCTTATTTTCTTCAATCGTATTTTACAATCAATACTTATTTATTATTCCTAAACTTAATTTTGGTCAGAAAATGCAAACATTTGGCCCCTGACATTTATTTAGTCTCAATATTCACAGGGGCCAAAGGTTGGTTTTTTTGGAAGAAAGCTAATTCTTGTGAGGATTAAACTGAAAAATAACACTGAAATTCCCAACAATATCAATACCATTTGGATATATTATATACAGAACACAACATCGATAAAATTTTAAGTAAACTTTTACTATTGATTTAAAGTGCACATATATTTTATTTAAATGTATCAATAAAAATTTATACTAAAATTAGAAACAAATTATAATCTTTAAACTAGTATTAATTAAACAATATTAGTAAAAATTTCTTCCAAATAGCTTTGATTTTCATTTTGCAGTAGTTGTTTAGCTTCTTCATCTAACTCTAATGAGGTTGATTTCCATTTTTTCGAATACTGGACATATATGGGTCTGATGTGCACAACAAAATATTAATAAGATCTTCATTAGTACAATATCTGGAAACTTTTCTTGTATATTGCTCGCAAAAGAATCTGTAGTCTTTGTTCCTTTTTTCTTGCGCTTCTTCAGAGAGATCTCCAATTGGAAGCATATTGTGCTGAATTATTTGTTCCCCATGGAACATAATTTTGTGAACTGTGGTTGGCATATGTCTCCAAGAATATTTTTGGTTATAAAGGGTTGCTGTCTCATTAGCATACTGACCAAATTTTTTTGCATCTATCTTTTTTTGGCTACATGCTATAACTTCTAATATTTGGAATCGTCGTATTAAATCATAATCTACTCCAGTTATAGAAGCTGAATTTTCTGGATCGGAAAAAAATCTCCTTGCTGTGTTTCCATCATTAGAATTTCCTTCTCCTTGCTTTGGCTGGTCAATTATAAGGCCTATCTCACGGTATTTTTCCTGAATATCTTTTTTTTTTGCTTTCTTTCTTCCAAATTTTCTTTGTTGTTTCTCACTGTTTCGCCTAACGGGCGAAATTCCAAATCGTATCCCAATTTAAGAATATGCTCCATAAAACGAATTCTAGCATGAAGAGGTGGCATTCCAAATTCATATGCTTCATTAAAACTATCGTCTTGTGTTGGTGGTTGGCTCAATTGACTTGATGTTTTTTGGCATATGGTGCAGCTTGACGAAGACTTTGTTTCGGTTAAAGCTTTTGCAAATTTTCCATCGATCATTGTAAGTAACATTTAAAGTTAACTTCGATGCATTGGTCATTAAATTCAAATATCACTGGTTGAAGTTCTTTAATTTCATCTGTTATTTTGCCCACTTCTTCAGTTATGACATCTTTAGTTTTTTTTGTAAGCAAACTTTATTGGTCTACAAAATTTTGTTGACGAGGGAATTTCATTCTTTAAGTTGTGTAATATTAGATGGCAATATAATTTTTTACCTTTTCCAAATGAATTGCCAGATACCACATAATTTGAGAGTTCTATTGTCATTTTTGTCAAAATTTTGATACCCCTTCTATGTGGACTAGGTCCAAATATGGGCCAACTTCTCCTAATTTCAACAGAATTATTTTTTGGGTCAATAAGAACTCTTGTACAAAATTTCATCAAAAAATATGCATTCACATACAAATAACTTCTCTAAAAATATGACGTGCATTTGTACCGAATATCTTACCTTGGGTCAGAAAAATTGCTGTAGCTCAAAAAGTGCAGTCCCGATGCATAGACATGTATATATAGGAATGTAGGGAAGAGTTAGGACTACAAAATAGTAAATTTGTGTTTTGACTCCGCTTGACTCACATGAGTTGTGCTCTATGAAGTAGGAAATTTCCGTGAAATTTGACCTTTTTAAAAAAAAATATTTAAATTGTACTGAAAACAGTAGAGCTTCAATTTTTTTACTAGTAATAGGAAATAAGTTAAGTTACAACACAAAATTTATTTCGTCCAAAAAACTTGAAAAACAAAAAAGTTATGATCATTTAAACTTTAAAAATTAACTAAAAATATTATAAATTTACTAAATTCTGAAAAAGCCTATTTTGGACCACCCTGTTCTCAGTGAAATAGTTGAAATAGAGTTCTAATTTTTTGGCTCCCGAGGTTTACTACTGCCTACTTTAATATGAGTCTAATAACTTTAAAATCGGAGAACAAAAACCAAAAGGAGTTTTGGCCGCTATCTCAAAATATTGACCACAGTGCGCCGCTAATGTACATATGTAGGTATATTGCCTATATTGTAAACCGCGCTCTATATATCCAACCACATTATAAAGCGCACTCTCAACCGATATTTTAGATTCAATTCAATATTTTCTCTATTATCTTCAAAACCAAAACAACTAACCTTACCATGTCGATGTGTACCTTATACATATGTATGTACATACGTATGTATGTAGGTACGTAATTATGTATATAATATTTTAACATTCCAAAAAAAAGAGAAAGGCACAGCCGGTTATTAAAAGTAAATAAGAGAACAAAAACCAATATACATAGATATTAGTTTGTATACATACATATGCACATATATAAACTATGTAGAGGGGCCAACTATAAAAAACGAAAACCAAAAACAAGAGATAGAATATAAATAAAAATACAAGCGCTTCTCTTGTCTCTTCTGGGTTAACAACAAATGAATACACACAAACAGAAAAAAGGCGCGTAAAGTACAGTCATACATTAAAAAGAAAATGTAGGATTTCTTTTAAATTAAAAAAATATTAATAGGCTCTTGTTTAAAAAACTATTACTTTTTTTTATTAAAATATACTTTAAGGGGAGGTAGGTATAAATCGATAAAAAGTCTTGTTTAAACAGTTACATATACAGAAACTGTTTCCAGACATTTAAAATCAATAAAGCAGGATGTACTTTGTGTCATGGTTAAAAACTAATTTTTATTAAATAAAATATTAAAATACTCTATAAAAAATAACACATTTTTTATTTTAAAATTTTATTTAATTAACAGAAATACATTTCACATAGTATGGATGTTTATAATTTAAAATAAGTACATAGGTACAATTTGTAAACTATTCTTGACAAAATGTGTACGCCTTGAATATTAACGAAGAGTCATTATTTCGGATAAAACTTCACGAACACCACCTGAAATTACAGAAAAGAAAACGATTTTCTTCTTACCTAAGCATATTTCATTATATCTACAGTGTAGAATAATTTTTAAACCCGCAGTGTTATTATTTGAAATATTGAATATGAATATAATAAAAAAAAACTTCACAACCGATTTTTTTTTTTGAACAATAATGATTTTATATCCTCCAAAAAAATTTTTAAATTTACTTTTGATATCGTTGCAATTATTTGGAAATGTATAGTCAATTTAAAAATTATTCCGTGAAAAAAAACGAACTTGCTTGTAGCGTAGCATTCTTGAATTTAAGTGAAAAATCTAAATTTACAGAAAATGAAATCTTTTTAGCCGTGTGTTATTTATTTTTTGTAGTATTCAGAGTTTGGTTAATGTCTGTGATATGGGTTTTGCGTTTTTATAATATTACCACATACAACTTTCTCTACAATACATTTTTTCCAATAATGAATAGTAAAAACATGAAAGTGCTAAAATATTGCGTGAGAACAATGTAGTCATATACTATCTACGTCCATTTATAGATATGTATGTACATAGGTATATAAATATATACATATGTACATATACATAATATGTATGGATGTAGGTATACATATTTTTTGAATTTAGTTTGCGTTGTTTTTATATGTATGTATACATTAGACGCTTTGTTATACAATACGCCATTTGTACGAATGGGGAGATTATATTAACGGAGTTACCACAGTTTACCGTAAAATCGAATTTTATTATGATAATCGAATTTTACTATGATATTATTAGCGAATAGTCCAATTTGATTTGCAATGGTCGATGGAGAACTTAAGATAATCAAATGTAGATCTTTAGGACATTATTTTTAGTCATACAAAAGGCGGTTTACAAAATCCATATTCATAAACCCTTAGTAAATTCATTACTTCCTTAATATCTTAAAAGGTTTTAGAAATAAATTAATAAGTAATAAGATTAGTTTTAATACCTATTATTTATGCGTACGAATACCTATAAATTTTGATTTTAAAAATTGTGAATTCAGATATTTTCTTACAAAATATTGAATTGAAATTGTTTGGTTTGTCAAATAAAACCTTTTATTTATTTTTTTATTACATGGTACCTAGTTTTTTTGCGGGTTCGATTCCCGCCAAAGGACATTGTAGGTGTTTTTTTGACAAGTATTCACTTATTTCAGATATTTACAACCTATGTAGAAATTGACTGAGCTGGCCTGATTGTGTTTTACATATCGCTTAGGTAATTTCTTAATGAAAGCCTTGATGTACATACATACATATGTATGTTTATACAGTAAACCAAAATAAAACATTAATAGTAAACACTCTTCACTCCAAAAGCATCTCCGTACCGTAGTCCTCTAATATTTTAAGATAAGGTTAATTCATTTATTGCATTTTAATGTATTTTAACAGACAATAAGTACTTACATAAGAACATATACATATTAAGTTTAAAATCAAAGAAAATATATTGATGGTCGCAAGTATTTTTTATGAAATTGATTTTTTAGTGATTACAATACATTTCACACAAATACATCTCCTTACACAAATTTATTGCAATAATGTAAAAAAAAGGTTTTACAAGCAAACGCTTTTACAAAATTACATTTTAGATACACAGGTATTACATTTTCCAATAATGTTTTTACCTTCTCCTGTAAAGTTACAATTATATAAATTAGGGCCTTTTTACTTGAAGCCAACGATATGTAAATATATGTATGTAAGTACCTTGTAGGTCTAGCGCTAGTAGAAAAGAAAAATTGTATATTTAACATGATACTGATATCATTTCTGTATAATCCCTAATAGGTATATGGCTAGAAGAATGAATATCTTTCCTTCTTCGTCGAGAATAAGCACGATTATTTAGGATGTTAACAGCCAATAAATTTCGATGCTTTTCAAGCTTCCTTAAACACGTTTCTGGTTGTTTTACTATTTCTGCTTAAACTAATGACTCGTTCATTCGTATAATCTTATTTTAACACATTTTAAAAGTTTGACACGGAGGTTGTACTCCTTAGCTCCATATTAATTTATGAATTGAGTTATAAGGTAGAAGTTTACTACCTAAGCTAAGGGTTGACTTGTTGTCACTAAACCAATTTATTTGCACTGATTTAGCTTCATTTGTGTAATTTTTGCAGCTTAAGCGACTATCAAGATGAATGCCGGTTATTTATTACAACGCTATTCTACGCAGTGTGAATATTATGAGAACAGCCTAGTTCATTAACTTTAATTCTTCATTTTTTCAAATACAACTCCAAGAGATACATATGCATATACATACGTATGATCATGCAAATATTGGGATGCTTTCGTGAGTGCCTAGAACTCGATTTTAATTGTCATATCCAAAGTATACAAGAAGTATAAAACTAGTTCCAAAAATCTACCTTGCCTTTTTTACTACTATTACACTGCTGTTTTCGCAATACGGTTTCGTTTCGTACCCAACCATAACTTGAAGTACGTAAAGGAAGCTTACGTATAACATAAGAATAACTCGATATTGGGGTAGCGCCAAGCCCTGCCAAGTATTTTCCAGGGATGCGATTCTAGTAGCTCTCTTAATTGTTTGGTTTTTCCTTTAGTATGTGTTTTAGTTAAGATCTTTTTAATTGGCATACTCCTCGAGTTTACTTTTAATTTTTATGCTAGCTTTTATTTCAGAACTTCCTTCCTTAGGAAATAAGTTTTTATTTTATATCCATCTGAAAAATGAATTTATTTTATGCAGTGTTTTTTTGTACTTATGTATGTATGTATGTATTAAATTAAAAGTTAACATACAACAACATTCAAAAATAAGCAATACAGACTAACTTCGCCAATTTGGCTCAGACATCGTGTCCTTTGGATGGCAGAATTGAAGAATGATCTTAACGGAAAAAATATTGGGCATCAAAGCATGACAAATGTGGTATGCTGCAATGTCGTCTGGATGTCTTTGAAACTAAGGCGATTTGTTTTCATTTACCTAACCAAAATATATCATATCCTAGAATATATTTGGACCAAAAAATTATTGATTATGTTGATTTTCTTAAATGCTTAGGTGTTACTATTGACTGCATAATTTTTTATTATACAAATTTTAATTTTATGTGGTACCTAGTACCTATGATAAAAAACGGAAGGTTCTAGTTAAAAACGGGAAGCTCGATTTTTATTAGACGTATGGTTTCTTGGGCAAAGCTTCTTCGTATTCCTCGTAGAATACGATTTTGACAACAGCTTGTTCAAATCTGTTTAATAAATGTTATTGAAAACAGTATGTACATACAGTGTGCCAAATCCATATTCGTACTCCCTTAGAAAATGCACTATATCCTTAATATTGTAAATCGTTTTAAAAATAAATTAATAACATAACTGTTAAATTGTATATTCTCAAGCTTATTTAATGTAAATATTATCCAACTAAATATTAAAATTAGTTTTAAAATTATTTTACACAAAATTTATGTGTACGAATATGAATTTTGTTTTAAAAAATAGTGAATTTAGACAAAATATTAAATTACAAATTTTTTTATTCGTTTTTGTTAAATAAAACCTTTTGCTTAAAATTATTCTAAAAAAGGTCTTTTTAGTTATTTATTTTATTAAATGGTAGTCGTTTTTGCGAAAACTGAAGGTGTACGAATAAGGATTTTGCATACTGTACATACATTTTTAGAAAGTTAGGCATTAAAGCGATACTAGAGTTTAACTAAAGTCGTGGCATCAAATGTTAGCCTATTTTCCTCATTTTATATCAAAAGTTACTGATTTAAATAAACATTGAGCCACTGTAAGTGTATCAAATTCTTATATTGTGATAAAAATTCTTTTAAATGGTTATTATAGGCAAAATTTCTATATTTTCTCGAAATTTTTAAAATTTCCTCTTTTAGTTAAAGTTCTGGTAACACTGTTGCACAATGATTTGCAAATGTTATACACATTTATTTAGTTGGAAAAATACTGACGTACATAATGTTAGAAAGAGATAGTGTCTCCTTAAAGCCATGCAGAGTGATGATGATGGCATATCAACAATATATTTAACTATACATGCCGTTTATATACACTATTTAGCGGAGAGTTTGGTTTTGAGAATTTGCTCTGGGTTTTTGTACTCTCTTTCTGTGCTCTTTATGAAGTTCTTTTTTTAAGGCAAGCAAGCTAAACAAGCCAAGGCATAAAGAAACTCAATTCAATAGCATTTGTAAAGGCAATTGCCATAGCATTCGTTGTTGGTACGTACAACACAGTGTGTTTTGTTAATATACTAGCTACGGCAGCATTATAATATACAATAGTATAGTGAGTCAAGTAAAACAAAAAGAAAAAAAAAATAACAAGAAGAAGAAGCATACCAACAGAAAAAAGAAGAAAACAAAAACACTTTAGTGTTTTTTTTTTTTCGCAAGTTTAAAGCAACCTAACAAATAATAAAAACAACTGCATCCACGAAAACGATAAGAAGACAACAACAACATACATAAAGCGTATAAAAAACAGCAAACAAATATTCACACCACTTTGGTTAAGTGATGTTGATGGTAATTCGTTTTTTTTTTCATTTTTAAATTTGTTTCATTATTATTTAATATTTGGTTGTAGTTCATATGGATTTAGAGAATAATTGGGAGGATTTTTTTATTTCCATATTAAACCCTCTTCTATGCAACTAATAATAAAATACCATGATCTCAGAGTGTCTCCTAAAGCGCAATAGAATTACTACGTCAACAACAACAAGAAGAAGAGTCACATGTAATCCATATATACATACGTCCATATGTATAATGAATTATTAAATTGCTTTTGTGCAATTGTAATAACGTTTTCTGTTTCTTTTACGTCGTATGCGTTGTTATTTTCTCTTCTGTAATAATTTGTTTACGTGAATTTGTCTTTATGCTGTTTTTGCTTCTCTCTCTTATAGCAAATCGAAAAAAAAAATTGTTAAATAAAGAATCTTAAATTAATAAAATAAACAATTATTTAAAACAAATGTGAATAACACAAAAAGCGGTGTTTAAGTGAATAATACATTAAAAATAGCCAACCTAGACCTTTAATAAAACAAAGCTAGAAACAAGAATATCATCGTTAATCTGAGTATTATAAGGGAAGTGCATCTTGGTTTTCGGGATTGACATAACATTAGGAAGTATAAAGGAAGATATAGCTAGCATTGTTATATGAGGCCGATTTAAAACACAAACAAATAATATACTAACATCATGGAACATTTTCATCAGATACAGGTAAGTGGGAGTGTAATATTCACATATTGGTTTATTTGTTGTTTAAAGAAGTCTTGCTTGTATTACATGTATTAAATTTTTGAACATGTAATTTCACATCCGATCATGTGTCCATATATGTAGATATGTATGTATGTACACATATTCATATGTATGTATGTAGGTACATTTTCCATATGGATTTTATATAAAATATGTACGTAAATACACTTGTAGGTAGGGTATACATATATGTATGTACATATATATACATAAATACATATGTACATATAAATATATATTTCGTCTAATTGGAAAGGTATAGATAATTGACGTTTGTTTTGATTTCTTCTACATGTGCTTTTCGCATGCATATGACAAAAATACAATGTTGCAAAAAACCTACATAGTTGGTAACGCATGTTAAAAAGAATCATAAAGCTATTAGTTTATTGGAGAAAAAAAACTGAAAGGAGTACAGAAATACATATATACATCCCTATTCGCATCGAACTATCATTCGTTTTTTAACAGATTTATTTTTGCCCTGGGACAATGTTGTATTCTGTTTTCGAGTCACTTTGTAAAATCGCGCGTTCCTCCAACAATATTCGAAATAATATTAATTTGGCAACACTGCTCAGATTTGACATGATTAGGGACGCCCCAACCGAAGTGTCAAAAAACGCCAAAATAATTATTTACTGGGAATTAATCTAGATTCGAATATTAAAAATTGTTTAAGGGGTGTTAAATTAAAAAAAATTGTTGAGGCCCTATGTTCTCTTAAATTTTAAGGATTATATACTTACATAAATCATACATATATGTATGTATGTAAACACTTTGTTTCGGAAATACAGGTAAAGTTTCTCTGTATATTTCTATCTATGTATGATCATATATTAGAAGGGCAATCGATTATATTGGAAAGGTTTGGGTGCGCTTCGGAATATTGTCACACTAATTGAGTGCTGAAGATTTGAGCCAAATTGGAAAAGATTTTCGGGACGCTCATCGATGTCAAAGGTTAGATATATGCAAGCTAAGGTACCACAGAATATATTATCAAGTTATCGCAACTCTGCGATAAGCTCCTTGTCGAGTGTCTATACAACGAATAGATTGGTTCTCGAATGCCGCACATCTCTAGACGAGATAGCTATATATTCCAAATTGGTACCATTTTGGGTTCCGGGGCACACAGGGGGTGCCCGGGAACATAATTACGAACGAACTTGTTAGATATGGGAGCAGCCTTTGGGTTTAGGCAATAGATCAACTAGTTGGCGTCGCGCCAGATTGTCTAACGAGGTCGCCTGCACGATTTCGAGGTTTATATGGCATAAGTATTATTGCAAGAAGACTGCAAGCTTGCAGTATTCTGAGCTGACAGGACACAGCGTCATTGGTGTCCGCCATAAGAGGTTATATCTTCTTCTGAAGAAGTTGTCAGAACAGGCATGTCCAGCCTCTACTGACAAGGGCTTCGGAATGGTTTTGCACTAGACCAAGTGTGGATCTGCAGGAAACCTAAACCTGTGCAACCCAACCTAACTTGCTACTTATATATACGAAATAAATTGTTGAACTCGTTAACTTTCTACAAACATATCGTTGTTCCAAAATTACATTGTTATTTATAATGTACAATGCTTGTACAAGCGTTATTTTTTACACTTTTTCAATGGATTTTTGTGACGAGGTGTATTTGTGTGAAATATATATATTTCAATCACAGAAACCACATTTTCGTTAAAATACGAGTTAAGGCTTTTCTTCTTGAGACCATCGATATGTAGAAATTATAAAGTAAAAATTTCTTTGGCCAACAGCCCTAGTATTAATTTTTGGTCAAAGTGACTCATAAATTTATTATGGCTAAATTATACTTCATTATTCAAAGATCAGAAATTTGTACATACGAGCATATGGCCAATGATCTGGTTACTCTTTAAGGATTCATCACCTTTTGATAAATCTGTTTTGGATTTTACCCTAAATGCCCCAAATATTGCTTGTTTACAAATCTGTAAGATGAAAATTCGCTCATTGTCAAATATACAACGCTGTCCATTTCATCTTTAAGCATTAATTCTTAAGTTGTTTCAACCTTGTATGCATGTAAATGCAAGTCCCAGTTAATGCGATCGGTTCAGAAATCGATATATCACAAACTACCTGAGAGTGTTGATTTTTTTTTAATGTGTTATAGTGACTTTCTAAGTCAAATTTTAAGTTGTGGTCTTAGGAGGTCGACTTAGCACTCCAAATTAATCAGCCCTTCAAAATAATCACTTTATAAGAGATTACTTTTTGTGTGCCACATTTGAACTGACAAACACTTTTTTATACGACCCACTGTCGCAAAATTATTGCCCCTATTATGGTTTTAATTAAAAAATAACCCTACAAGAAATTGATGACCGAAACTTAGTCCCGTTCCACACTTTTTGTTTCTGCAACACATATATGTAGGTATTTGTTGTTGGGGGAGGGAAAAAATTGCAGCGGGAAGTATGGACACGAATGCAACTTAATTTAAAAAATGTTTCAGAAACAAAAATTGCAAGTGTATAACTGGACTATGGACTGATAAACAGAAAAAAATACATTTTTGTTGTTTCACTCATTCACACACTCTTGCATAATGTTAATCAATTCGAGGGAGATAAAAAATCTACACTTTCACTATGTTTACATGTGTACCTATATTTTTTCTTTTGCCTTTACACCCCGTTTCCATTAGACATTAACATATCTTAATATAATTGTTAATACTGTTTTTAAATGTAGTTTGACATGTTAATGACTAATGTAGACTATGGGTTAAGAATGTAAAGGATATGTACCTACATATGTACATATATGCATTTACATGAAAGGAGACAGTCAAATGACCGGTCAAATCGCGGTAACTTTTCTTGAAGGGGAGGAATTAGATAATGGAAATTTAATACGGAGTAGGGTAACCTACATATGTATGTACATACATTTGACTGATCATAAAAATAATCTTAGTACCTACATACATACATATGTACATACACATATACATTTAATACCTATTTAAAAAAAAAATTCATAACAACAAAAAAATCAATTTTGAAATTATACCTATACAAAAACCAAACAATATTAGTTTTTAAGTATGTATTTAACCCTTTAAAGCGCAATGTTCTGAATTTAACAAAAAAATAAAATCATTTTGTAGGTACCTACCTACCTACATATTAAAAACCCCTTTAATAACTATATACCTATTAGTCTTGTAATGACCAATACTTTATAATTTGAAGAAGTTTTCACTTGTACCTATAATAATTATATGTAAATAACAAGAATAAAACTACGTTACATTAAACCCTTCTAAAAATATTAAAAATGTGTATTTAAAAATTCCAAACATAACTTAAAATGAATAAATCAAAACTAGGTGTAGGTACCCATATAAAATAAATAAACCAATTAAATATACCTACATACGTTAAAAACGCCGCATTGTCTACATCTGAAATTGAAAATATGTAGATAATTGGCAACACGAAAAACAAAATACTTTGCAAAAAATGATTCATGTTTTATTTAATTGATAACTAAGAAAAGAAGAACTATTGTTTAAAAATATGCAAGAAAAAAAAACAAATTGCGTAATTTGTGGACGTATTTTAATGCCACTGCATTTTTCAGTATTTAACGACCGACCCAATGCAAAAACAAAGTCAGCTAAGCTACAATCTGCTTATTGTTCCTCCCCAATACTCTCTTGATTTTTCACAAAAAAAAAATACTTATCCTTTAACACTAAAATTACCTACACACATCCATACTAAATATGTATGTTTTTATGAATAAAAATATAAAACATGTGCTTGATTTTTTAATTCATAATTTAATACAATTTTTCTGTTGGCTATAATTATGTGTAAACAAACATTCAGATTTTTCTCCTAATTTTTTGTCTTTTTTAACTGATTGTCACAAGTTTTTCTGAATTATTGATTTCTCAAAACAAACAAAATATGAGAAAGTAGAGTTGTCTGGTTCGCCTTTATAGCAACAACAAAAACGAAATCGTACGAAGTAATATACTTTTTTTTTTGGAATACTAACTAACCACCATTTTATATACATATGTTGAAATAAAAAATTGAAAGAGAGGTCAAATTTCTCCGGCAGTAAGTATTGTTGAAAGAGATATTTTATTTCAAAAGAGTATAGAAAATTTTGCTGTGTGAATAGTGTTGCCGTTCCTTTGGTTTGGTTGTATTTTTTTTTAAGGAAAACATGTTTATAAACAACTAATTATACACACCAATAGAATTGGCGCGCTTTTTAAGGCTATTTGTTATAATTACAAGAAGTTCATAAATTAGAATGTTAATGCTGTAAATAAAATCTAAAGATTTGATTTTGCAATTTAAGTACCTATAAAATGAGAATAAGAAATAACACTGCAACGCTTTAGTGAAGTCTATGTTTAAAATAAGTAAATTAATTGTCTTTTATTTAAATTAATTTTTAAATTTCGTGTAGGTACCTAAATTAGGAAATTTATTGAACTTGCTAGGCTGGCTCTAGATACAAAATGAATAAAAGCATTGACTTTGATTTAAATTTAATATAAACTAAAAAAAGAGGAATGTACCTGATGTTTAAATATTAAATGTTTTATTAAATTGGCGGGAAAAACATGGTTTTACTCACCAAACCAAAATAACAAAAAAAAAAATAAACATTAAGCTTTGTTTGGTCAATTTACCCACACAATAAAAGTTCATCGTGTTTATTTGGCAACAATGTTTCACATACATATCTATGTACGTCGGCCAATACTCTCGCTCTTTCATTGCCTCTCATCAAATGATGATTAGAGTTCTCTTTTTAGAAAAGGTTGCAAAAATATTGCTCAATTTGTCGTCATATAATGGGTGATTTTTTTGAGGTTAGGATTTTCATGCATTAGTATTTGACAGATCACGTGAGATTTCAGACATGGTGCCAAAGAGAAAGATGCTCAGTATGCTTTGACATTTCATCATGAATAGACTTACTAACGAGCAACGCTTGCAAATCATTGAATTTTATTACCAAAATCAGTGTTCGGTTCGAAATGTGTTTCGCGCTTTACGTCCGATTTATGGTCTACATAATCGACCAAGTGAGCAAACAATTAATGCGATTGTGACCAAGTTTCGCACTCAGTTTACTTTATTGGACATTAAACCAACCACACGAATGCGTACAGAAGAGAATATTGCGTCTGTTTCTGAGAGTGTTGCTGAAGACCGTGAAATGTCGATTCGTCGCCGTTCGCAGCAATTGGGTTTGTGTTATTCGACCACATGGAAGATTTTACGCAAAGATCTTGGTGTAAAACCGTATAAAATACAGCTCGTGCAAGAACTGAAGCCGAACGATCTGCCACAACGTCGAATTTTCAGTGTATGGGCCCTAGGAAAGTTGGCAGAAAATCCGCTTTTTTATCGACAAATTTTGTTCAGCGGTGAGGCTCATTTCTGGTTGAATGGCTACGTAAATAAGCAAAATTGCCGCATTTGGAGTGAAGAGCAACCAGAAGCCGTTCAAGAACTGCCCATGCATTCCGAAAAATGCACTGTTTGGTGTGGTTTGTACGCTGGTGGAATCATTGGACCGTATTTTTTCAAAGATGCTGTTGGACGCAACGTTACGGTGAATGGCGATCGCTATCGTTCGATGCTAACAAACTTTTTGTTGCCAAAAATGGAACAACTGAACTTGGTTGACATGTGGTTTCAACAAGATGGCGCTACATGCCACACAGGTCGCGATTCTATGGCCATTTTGAGGGAAAACTTCGGAGAACAATTCATCTCAAGAAATGGACCGGTAAGTTGGCCACCAAGATCATGCGATTTGACGCCTTTAGACTATTTTTTGTGGGGCTACGTCAAGTCTAAAGTCTACAGAAATAAGCCAGCAACTATTCCAGCTTTGGAAGACAACATTTACGAAGAAATTCGGGCTATTCCGGCCGAAATGCTCGAAAAAGTTGCCCAAAATTGGACTTTCCGAATGGACCACCTAAGACGCAGCCGCGGTCAACATTTAAATGAAATTATCTTCAAAAAGTAAATGTCATGGACCAATCTAACGTTTCAAATAAAGAACCGATGAGATTTTGCAAATTTTATGCGTTTTTTTTTTAAAAAAAAGTTCTCAAGCTCTTAAAAAATACATATATAGTGGATGTTAAAAGTGCTTTTACACGGCGTGTATTTGTCATATGACTTGTCACTTTTCCATGTGTAAATTCTATACACGTCGTGTAAACCCTTTCAAACATAACATGTGTATTTTCCATGTGTACAATACATACGATATTTTTCATTTAGAACGTGTTCTATTTGATGTGTCAAATTGCCGCATTTGGAGTGAAGAGCAACCAGAAGCCGTTCAAGAACTGCCCATGCATTCCGAAAAATGCACTGTTTGGTGTGGTTTGTACGCTGGTGGAATCATTGGACCGTATTTTTTCAAAGATGCTGTTGGACGCAACGTTACGGTGAATGGCGATCGCTATCGTTCGATGCTAACAAACTTTTTGTTGCCAAAAATGGAACAACTGAACTTGGTTGACATGTGGTTTCAACAAGATGGCGCTACATGCCACACAGGTCGCGATTCTATGGCCATTTTGAGGGAAAACTTCGGAGAACAATTCATCTCAAGAAATGGACCGGTAAGTTGGCCACCAAGATCATGCGATTTGACGCCTTTAGACTATTTTTTGTGGGGCTACGTCAAGTCTAAAGTCTACAGAAATAAGCCAGCAACTATTCCAGCTTTGGAAGACAACATTTACGAAGAAATTCGGGCTATTCCGGCCGAAATGCTCGAAAAAGTTGCCCAAAATTGGACTTTCCGAATGGACCACCTAAGACGCAGCCGCGGTCAACATTTAAATGAAATTATCTTCAAAAAGTAAATGTCATGGACCAATCTAACGTTTCAAATAAAGAACCGATGAGATTTTGCAAATTTTATGCGTTTTTTTTTAAAAAAAAGTTCTCAAGCTCTTAAAAAATACATATATAGTGGATGTTAAAAGTGCTTTTACACGGCGTGTATTTGTCATATGACTTGTCACTTTTCCATGTGTAAATTCTATACACGTCGTGTAAACCCTTTCAAACATAACATGTGTATTTTCCATGTGTACAATACATACGATATTTTTCATTTAGAACGTGTTCTATTTGATGTGTCAAAGCATCAGATATCCTGTAATGCCAACTTGATATTTTGCTATTTTAGGTTTTTTGTGGTGCCAAAAGCACTAAAAGCGTGGCAAATGCACTACGTTTGCACATTTGAATCAGTTGTGGTTAACAATACAAAACTGTGTGGCGGAAAAATTATATATTATAGGTTATGTCAGATGTAATTACAGATGTACGTTTGAAAGCAAAAATTATAAACCATATGTAAAATGTCTACTTTGACAAACACATGAAATTACATATGGGTTATCAAACTGACAAGTCATATGACAAACATACGCCGTGTAAAACCATTTTAAATATGTATGCCTTGACGACAATTATAATCAAAGGCCCCCAACCAGAGAAAGTTGATAAAATGAGTATGTATTGGTGTTTTGCACATTGTTTAACATTAGTAAATACAAAAGCGTTTTATTTTGAATGAGTTAACCAAATTTTAATTGAAGTCTTTTGTTAAGATAGAGTTAAAAAGTAGCAAAAAATGGTAGCATGTGAATATTCCGTACAAGCAAGCGGTAATAGGTAGAGAAATCACACAATACTGTCATAAGATCCTTTTCTGTAAAGCTTTTTTCAACCATAATTACGTTAATTTATTTTTCATTCTGAACTATTAAAACTATTCATGCATGCGTACCCGTATATCATTTTTTGTGAAAATAAAACAAATAAATGTAACGTTTATTGCTTTAAAATTGTTAAATAAAAGCGTGTTTTATATAATTCTAATACAAAAGCTAATAAAAAATATTTTTTATATTTAAATAATAAATATTATTTCAAACTGACAAAATTTTTGGTTATGGTTGAATATTTTCAGTGTACTTATTTTAATACACAATGCGACGTAAACCTGCTTTGTTGAAAGTTGGCATGCTACTGATTACAAATTTTATGTTTTGTTCTCTTTGTGAGAGTCTCGTTGTGATTGTGTGTGTGCACACAGAATACAGAGGGGCTTGCGTGGGTCTCTATGATTATAATTGTCATAAAAAATCCAAAACGGTAATAAAGTGTCATAAGTACCTGTCAGTAAAATATTGCAAAATTTGTAGTATTTATAGGTGTTCTTTGATCGATTTTTGTCATTTAACAAGAGCCGACGAACGCGAAAAGTACAATTTAATTTTTCTCCGGTTTTTAAAATAACAACAAAACATATATTTTAATATGAAAAATAACAAGTGCCTAAAATTGGATAATTTTTGTTACGTTTGTGGTCATATCGTCCCAACTGGATCGAAAAAATTTGTATACTGAGTAATTCAAAACAACGTATTGTCATTATTTTGATGAAACAGATTTAAGTGGTGCAAATTTTACGCCGAACACAGTGTGTAAAAATCGTTATAATACCCTTATAAAATGGCTGCATAGAAAAGGTGGACAGTTTTCTTTTCTGAAGCCAGTAATTTGGGTGGAAGACCTAACGAATGATAATGACGAATCCAGGTGCTACGCGCATAAATTCTCGTCATGGATCAAACATAAAACAATTGAAAACAAAAGCATATCTTGCTGCTTTTACTGCCACACTTACAGTTAAACGCGCTGCTGATACCGATACACCTAAACCTCCGAGTCTGGATACTGTATGTCTCCAAGCCGAAACCGTTTTCACTAATCCGACCAATTTGAATAATGCTGATTGGACACCCGATATTCAAAAAAATGGACCACAACACAAATATAAATGGATTAAATTGTAGCTAAGATGGGACTATCACAAAAAAAAATCCGAAATGTTGACATCATTTTTAAAAGCAGAAAACTGACAGAAAAATGTCAGCGCAACATCATACCGACAACACAAAGCTGATTTTCACAAAATAAGCTCATAAGAACCACAAGCGTCAACTTCAGCGAGGATGGATAGTGACAATAATTGAAAATGTTCTAAATTTTGTTTCCATGCATAGATAACATTTAAAAATCTTCATACATTTATTTTTTATGAATTAAAAATAATAAATGCTTCATTAGTCTTCATTTTCTGTTTCCGTTCGGTTATTTAGTTTTTGTTGACAGATACTTTTTTCGTAAAATCGTACGTACATATACATAAGTACATACATACATACATATGTATCTATTTACGTTACTTTAAAGGATAATTTCAAAAATTTTATTGTCTATTGGTAGTTTTTTTGATATATGTATGTATGTACCTATGTAGGTATTATTTATTTGTCTTCAAAATTAAACTGTATTAATCAGGGCATACCTATTAAACAAGGTGGCATGACAAAGTGGAGCATAATGTTAAGGAGAGATTATTTAATATTTTTATACCTATATTTTTATAGCTATTTTTTCCCCATAAAATTTTAATTTTTCACTTTTTTCTTGTAAAGAGATTATCAACCGTTTCCCTTTTTTACATTTCGTTTTTAACAAATTCGTCCGAAACAGCCATGTACACTTTTTCTATTTACAAAAAGAGATCAGCTGATTTGTAACAGTACGGGAACTAATCATCACTAACTCTGCTTTAAGGCTGAAAGACACCAAATTAATTTTGATACATCTAAACTCCACAACTGCTAGATTGAAACTAAAAAAGTATAACATAAAATCACAGTGGGAATGCATCGTTGTGACTGTGTATGTTTTAATTTCTTAACTTTCCCACATTACACTACCAATAATAATAGATTACCACTCTATAACATTTCAAAAATATATTAACAGCAGAAAAATTGTTGAGTTTAAATAAAAAATGCCAATGCAATAGGAACTGCCAGATGATTGAAAATACAAGTGCAATACATATGTACATACATATGTCTGTACGTATTCACTACATCCATAGGTAGGAATATGAAAATTTAAGTAGAAAATTGTTGTCTACCTGTTGAATATCGTCGTCACACCTCTACAGTAAACGTCAACATAGTCAATGACATAAGTTTAGATCTTTTTTAGAACTCGAATTACAAAAAAATGCAAACGCACTAAAAGAAAACATATGTATGTAATTGTATGTATGTAGATAGATAGATACTTATACATACATATTTTTGTATACTTATATACCTATTGCCCAAAAAATCCTTTCAATAACAGGAAAACTTTTCCTATTGCATACATACATATGTACATATTTGCAAAATTTACGCAAATAATGGGTGTTCAAGTGACAAAATAAGAATATAACCACAATCCAAAGACGTTGCTACATTTTTTTTATTACATTTTTTCAACGAGTTTCTAATGTATCTAAACCAGTGATGCACAAATTTATTTTGTACTAGTATTGGTGAGAATTTGAGAGCAATTTTAAAATACCGTGATAAGCAAAGGTAACCGCAAAAATTTTCGTTGTAAAATTAAATCAAAGGAAATTGTCTACTTTAATGCTGTTATGACAGTATTAAAAGCAATATACATATGTTTCAAAGACGTATAACCAATTTTATTACGTTGTTTAGTACAAATGAATTTTAAGTCCAAAAATTTTTTTTTAGTTCAGGATAGGCCGAGTTATCCGCCAGCGCCTTTATTTTTCTAAAAATAATTTTTTAGATCTATTAAAAAGCTATTAAAAAGCTTTTTTTCTCGTCATCATTATATTTATTTATGTTAGAATGGAAAGAATCATAATGCCTTTTAATAACATTTTCTCTATAGCTTTTAAATGTTTGATGACATAAAAGATATTGAACATTTCCAAAAGGATTGTTCATCATAAAATAATTTTTTAAATTCATGTTTACTTATATTGACCATTGTAACTGAAAAAAAAAAAAAATTGAAAAAAAGATTCATAGGCATCCGCTAACATGTGAAATCAACAACGTCTGTTGAACGACTATACTAAAGAGAACAGATGGATCTTACAAACAATTGTTTTACTAAATGTGCATCACTGATCTAAACCCAAAAGCATACAACGCGATTTATGTGTATGACGAATGTGGGTTACCATTATTTAAATGAGGTAAAATAAATTTTATAAATATAATAAAACTGTAACATGAATTTGTGATTGTCTATCTTTCTGTCCGTCTGTGTCCACATTTTGTAAAAACTAATAATGAATTATAATAAAATTTTTAGTTCTTCGGTTCGAACATAGGATAATTTTTTCCCATAGTGACAGTAGGCAACTTTACCGAATTAACTGTACTGAAAACCTGGCAGCACCCATAATTTTTGTAAACGGGAATAAACGCCGAACTTAGCTCAGAAATTAAAACACAATGAAGACGAACAAAATTTAATGAAGTGTTAATACATAGTTTTTCCGTTTTACTCTGGACATTTTTATATCCTTGGTTACCAGATTTTATAAACATTCATTATTTTTCACCTCCTTAATGCTAGTTTCAATGTTATCCATTTTATTTTAATTATAATAAATAAGAAATTAAACAATTACCTATTTAAATAAAAATTAACTTTATTTAGTAAAATATAGAAAAAAAAACGAACACTGCACTAATTTGGTCGTCGTTGGTCGGCATCATAAAAATAGAAATAATCATATTTCAGAGTTCGTTGCGCACGACGAATTTCGTCAACACACGCTTTTTCATATTTCGAATATTCGGAACGAAAAATTCATCGTTCGGTCGATTTAAATTGTGTAATGCCAATCTTTAAAAAGGGAGAAAAACTGAAATATGGAAAAACTCACATTGTGCTTGGTATCGCTTTCCTGCTGAAAATATCAGCCAGAATTTAGTCTCAATTTGTTTATTAGTTTCTTAAAGAAGACTTAATTTAACAAATCGGCCCATAGTGGTCATAATATATACAAAATTGCCCACACCAGCAGCTGATATACGACCCCAGAGCATGATATTACCGCCACCATGTATCACAGTTGGAATTAAATGTTACAGTAACTGAAATTAAATTATATAGGCAATAGTTCATCATTTTTTCAAGCCAAACTTTTTGTCTCCCATTAAAACAGAAGAGGTCAAATTTACTGACGTTGCTAAACATAAGATTAGCCCAGAAAGGGTATTTTTTGTTAACGTGGGCTTTTGTAAATACTATGCGTTTTGTTTTATTAATATCGCTGATGTACGCCTTCTTCCTGGGCATACAACTATGAGATTCATAATTTCTAAGTATGCTTCGAACTGTTTCTGGGTGAATTGACATAATATTATTATTTTGTGATTTCCACAGCAGTGTTTCTTCCCAAGATTCTGGCGTTTTATATGATTAGTTACTATTTGTGGACGGCCACTCCTTGCCTTACTTTCAAAGCATTTTATTTTTTTACAGCTTTTAATTACAGTTTGTACAATTGTCTTGGAAGATACAACTAACTCACCACTTTCCCGAAGAGATATTCCATTTTCGTGGTACTTAAGAATAAGTATCCCTAACTCCAAACATATTTTTTAGGAAATAGGTATAGGTATTAATAGAAAAAAGTTTAAAGTAGTAACTATGAATTTCTTAAGAGCTGACAAAAGTTGGTAGCACTATTTATTTTGCATAATTAATAATATTACATTTCCAGGCTAGCAGTATGTAGACTTTTCTGTGCCCAAAATAGAATTATTTTTTTTTTTTTTTTTTTGTTAAATATGATACCTAGCTTATTTAAAATTATTATTACGTTTTTATTTTTACTCGTACCTATAATGTTATTGTTTAATATAAATTTATCCTATATGTATCTAAATGTCACTCGGGGTTTAGAGAATTGAAATAAAATATTCAGGGAATGTAGAGTTTTCTGTGCCACTGTAAATAATACCTATCTTAAATAATTTTAAAACTAACTTTAATAGGTATTTATTTAGTTGGATAATTTTGGGAATATACAATTTAAACAAGTTATATAAGTAATTAATTTATTTTTAAAACGTTTTAGGATATTAAGTAAATAGTGCATTTTCTAAGGGTGTACGAATATGGATTTTGAATACTGTACATACTTATACAGTGTATCATTTTAATAAGTATGCACTTTATACCTTTCATTAAATCAATGATTTTTCCTATTTTGCTGTCAATTTATTTAATTTTTTTAATACATAACTTAACTTGGTACTGTCTAGATAACAAAAACAAAATTTATAACTATTATGACTGATCCCGTTATTTTATTTAAATAATTTCCGAGAAACCGCCAATTTCATGATCACAAAAGTAAGTATGAAATGATCATTTATTAGTTTCTCTGTTAAAATTTAAGAAGTAAGATTCTATTTTTATAGATTGAAACCAATCTAAATCAGTAAAAAAGCCTAAAAAAAAACTTATTACGTAATTAAAATCAATTTTGATTATAATGGCACGACGAGGAAAGGAGCTATCCAAGGATTTAAAGGACGCAAATATAAAATTGTACAAAGAAAATAACTTACAAAGAAAACGAATTTTGAAAATCCTGCAATCCAGAAACTAATCCTCGCTTGTTATACAAATCCGGATACAATGGTCTAAGTATTAGACAAAACCTTATGATTTTGTCAAACAGTATATAAAACGTATAACAGTATATAAAAAAGAATAGGTATAAATCAATCGAAAACGTTCTGAAATACTGTATTTTGTCTGAAGAGACTAAAACAATAATTTACGGATCTGATGGACGTGTTAAAGTGTGTCTAAAGCCAATTTCCGATCTCGAATTAAAAAACATGACCGGTATTGTTAATCATAGAGGTGGTTAGATATTAGTTTGGGGAGGCTTGCCATAATCAAAGTGGGAAAACTTGTTTTTATCGATGGAAACATGGACAAATATTTATACCGCAATCTTTTTAATACCTAGTAATTTTTAAAGAAGGTGTTCGCAGTTAGGGTAAGGAGACATCCTTATATTTCAACAGGATAGTGACCCGAAATATATAGCTCTAATAGTTAAAGAATGACTTTTGTATAACACAAAACAACTAAAAACTCCTCTCAGACGTGTTATCTAAATTCCATCGAGCACTTTTGGGTTCATTTAAGTCGTCGAATAAAAAATAAAGGTGCGAAATAAACTATAAATGGTAATTATGGGAGATTGGTCGGAAATTCCTATCTCTGTGGCCAAAAATTTGAAAATTATTCTACAAAATACCAAATTTAAAAATATAATGTACAGGTAGCGTTTCTATCATAAGTTAAAATATAATAAATTCTGCATACTAACTTTTGTGATGTAAATTTAGTTAATTTTTTTTCTTTTGTTGTACTAATGAAACAAATACTGAATTTTTTAATATTTTTTTATATGATTAAAAACTGACCTTAATCTAGTCAAAACTAAATACAAATTTTTAGTTTAAATTAACTTATATAGGTACTTTTAATTCAACGAAGTGCTTGGTTTGAATAGCTGCTCACTTATTTTTGTGATACACTGTATCTATGTGTGGAGATGCAATTTAACATGCAAAAAATTCGAAGCACCCATTATACTCATGGAAAAAGTTCCAAAAGAATTGATTTTTTCATTGCTGATATGCAGCCCTTTTTTTCGTGAAATCACCCAGAGCAAAGAGAGCAAATCAAATAAGAGTTGCCAGTTTTTTTTTTTTTTTTTATTATTATTTACAAAATAAAATTACGTTGCATTGTTTTTATAAAGTCAAAAGACTTTAAATTCCCCTTAAACTAACTTCTCTCAATTTAGTACTATATGAGAGGATTTTTAAAAGTAATGCTGGGAGTTTTTTGCAGGGAGAGAACATTTTAGAGGAGAACATAAAATGTTTTATTATACATATGCCATCAAATGCAGAAAAAATATACATACATAAATGTCCCTTTTTCTGTTTGTGTAAGTGTTGAATAATTCCAGAGTATTAAAACCGGTTTTTCAATTCCATAGGCAATAAAAAAAGAAATCTACCGACGTTTATAAGCAAATATATTTGTGTATTTACGTAAGTAGATATTTGAATATATGTACATATGTATGTATGTATGTATATATGTACATATTTACAAATATACAAATGTAAGACAATGTTGCCAAAATTCAAAGTAATTAATTTTTTGTATGAAGGTACCTAAGTAAATTTTATCTTAAATAAATTTTTGGAAAAGAAAATGTACATATGTACATACATACTTATGTATGTATGTTCATAAATATATATATATATATATACATAGTAATTCAATTAGAGATACTTTTTCCAATAGCTTTTTTTTTGACAGATCACGTGTGTGTCATGTCATGCTGTCATGTTATTTTTGTTTAGTATTGTTTGGCATTTCAAAATGAAAAGACTTACGCCTGAACAAATTCACGTTCTGTGAGGGATTTGTTTCGTGCACTTCGCTCAACTTATGGTCAACATAATCGGCCTACTGAGTGTACTATATATTCGCAACACCATCACCCTTTTTTTGACCCAGCATGCATTATTGGATAATATTCGACCGAATAGACCACATCCAGCACGCTGTGAAAAAAATATAGCGGCCGTAGCTGAGAGTGTACACGAAAACCGTGTAGAGTCGATGCGTCGCCGTTCGCAGCAACTCGGAGTGACGTATGAAACGACTTGGCGCATTTTACGTCGAGATCTTAAATTGAAAGCGTACAAAATACAGCTTGTGCAACACTTGAAACCGCTCGACCTTTGCAAGCGACATTGTTTCGGTCTATGGGCTCTTGAAGAGTTCCAAGAAGATCCGACGTTTTCGAGGCAAATTTTGTTTTAGCGGTGAGGCCCATTTCTGGCTCAATGGGTATGTAAACTAACAAAATTGCCGCATTTGGGACGAAGAGCAAAGATTGAAGAGATTTAAGAGCTGCCACTTCATCCAGAAAAAACAACGGTTTGCTGTGAGTTGTGGGCCGCGTGTCATTCGCCAGTTACCAGTCGATGTGCTCGAACGAGTCATCGAAAATTGGACTCAACGGATGGAGCATCTGCGACGTAACAACGGCCAACATTTGATAGACATAATCTTTAGAAAAATAAATGCCAAAGAATGTTCTTTCAAATGATAATAAACATTCTCCATTAAATTTGAATTTTCTGTGTAGGGAACCTCGAAATGGCTCACGCTTAAATACATACACACATACATACATACATATGTATGTATAAATATTGTTTGATTGACTTAATTACCTAATTAATATACGACAGGATTCATAACATTAATTTTCTTCAATTAAATTTTTTATTTACTTCATAGATATGTATGTACTATATACATACATATACACATAAGAACATAAATATGTATATACTT
Organism: Phasia obesa; assembly: GCA_949628195.1. Classification (NCBI taxonomy): domain Eukaryota; kingdom Metazoa; phylum Arthropoda; class Insecta; order Diptera; family Tachinidae; genus Phasia; species Phasia obesa. Next base: position 94,591,139 of record OX451218.1, read on the forward strand.
ATATACAGTGACACAAAAAAATCTTCATACATCCCTATTTCTTTGAATTCTAAGAAATATAAGCAAGATGTAGAAATAAACAGGCAATACGAACAGGTAATAATAGTGGATAAAAAAAATCAAGGTTCAATTCATTAAAATAATCAACAAATAATCATTTTTAAGGCACAGAAAAGTCTACATACCTACCTACTACTAATGTATATACTAAAAATTATTTAATGTCTATAATATATATTTCCGAATTTCCAATTAATATTTTGTGGGTACACAAATATGCGTTAAACCGCCTCTAACCTATTTTCCATGAAAAGTTCAAAAAAAAAACTTCTCCTAAAATATGAATACATTTGTGAGTTAGTGAATTCTTTAGAATATGCTTATTTTTTATATATTTTTTTAATGGTACCTATTTAAATCGGGCAACTGAGGTGAATAATGGCGAGGTACAAGATATATAACATATTCTTTTACAATGCCCGCATTGTGCTTGGTATCGCTGTCTTGCTGGAAATACCAGTCAGTAGGTATTTAGTCTCAATTTATTTATCAGTTTCTTTAGGAAGATTTAAATTAACAAATATGCCCATCGTGATCCAATCAATAGAAAATTGCCCACACCAGCAGCTGATATGCAACGCCAGAGCATGATATTTCCACCCCCATGTAATACAGTTGGAAGTATATAAATGTTATAGTAACTTGAAGTAAATTATATAGGCAATAGTTCATCATTTTTTGAGCTTTTGCAAATACCTACTATGAGTTTTGTTTTATTTATACCTATTGCTAATGTATGACTTATTCCTGAGCATAGGACTATGAGATCTATAATTTCTAAGTAAATTTTTCGAAATTTTTCTGGGTGAATTGAGATAATATTATTAAATTCCAGGTATTTTTTGATTTCCTCTGCTATATTTCTTCGATTTTGTTTTATCTTTCCAAGAAACTGGCGTTTTATACGATTAGTTACTTTGCACATTAGGTCAAATGATCGTTTTTTCTGTGCAAAATGAAAAGAATCAAAGTGCTGTTTTACTTTTGTTGTTGTTGTTTTCTAATTGGCAATACTTCAAAACAAAGACGCGTGATTTTTGTTGGTGCTAAATATAGAGTACCGTTACAAATCTGTGCGTCAAAGTCAATCGATGCAATTCTTTCAACAAATGTGATTGCGAGTTCAGTAGTGGTCGGTAAACTTTGAGAGTGTGTATATCGAATTGTATTGGTAATAATTAATTAGTGTAAAATGGAAAATAAAGAGACAGGTAAGAATATATGTATTTAATTATATGTATGTCGGTATCCTTGATAATAATTTATTAGTCTACATAACCTTAAAACTGTAGAATTTAACTAAAACTTTGACTTCTGTAAGCCTTTAAAAATTTTGACCCCATTTGACCTCTATCAAATTGATAATATAAATAAAGTAATAAACAATGAGTCATTTGCATTTTGTTCCAACTGCTATTCTTTGCGATTAACGAGTATACCCTCTATTTGTTTAGGAAACCTCTGCATAAAAAAGTTGATTTGTTTGAAATATGGCGAAAAGAATGCACAAAAAAGGAAAGCTTGATGCTGTTTTAAAATATGTAGTTGACAAAACTGAAGTTAATATACTTTCGGATGAAATGGAGAAACATATATCGCAAACATTACATTTTTTTGCGTAAAATTAGCTGCTACACCTAAGGACTTTATGAACACATGTGATTATAAAAGTGAAGTATTTTGTGCAAAAGAGGAAAACTTAAAATTTGGAATTAGCCCCCTTCATTGTTGGATTAGATTTTTTGAATTTATATTACATTTAGGCTATAAATGCAAAATTCAAAAGTGGCAGATACGAGGAGAATTTTAGTTACCTGTCTTAAAAAGAAAAGTAGACATTCAAAACGATTTTTGGAAAAAGCTCGGACTTCGCGTTGATATGCCCAGAGTAGGGGGCTCCGGTTCCGCAAATGACGGGAACACTGCTCGTCGAGCTTTTTCTGAACAAACTATTTTTTCTGAAATAACTGATGTTGACAAAGACCTTATATTTCGTTTCAAAATCATTTTGATATTTCTATCCTGCGAGTTTCAAATAAATTCAAGCAAATTTGAAATATATTGCTTGCAAAACTTTTTCAGGAGCTATATCCCTGGCTGCCAATGTTTTCTACAGTCCATAAAGTACTCATACATTCAAAAGAAATAATAGAAAATACTTCACTTCCCATGGGGTTTTTTGGAGTACAAGCTGCTGAATCGCGACATAAAATATACAAGGCCGATAGATTACATCACGCTCGCAGAAACAAACGCACCAATAACCTATTAGACGTATTTAATAGGGCTGTCCATTAATTTCCACAATTTTTTTAAATAAACGCTTTCAAAAGAGTAAACGTTCCACACTTCCTCCCGAAGTCATTGAACTATTATGTTGCAGCGAACCCATAGAAGATTTTCAACTTAACAACCAAGATGATGAAATTAATAAAACTGAAGAGGAACTTTTTAATTTAAATTTACAAATCGAATTAAAATAATTGTTTCAGTACAAATAAAATTAATAAATGAAACAATGTATTGTTTTCAATAATGGCGTCAAAAGGGTTAATTTAAATTTTTGGTCGTTAGAGGGTTAATTTCCACTTTTAATAATACAATTAGTCCTGCTTATGAAATCCTTACAGGTTTTGGTTTGAATACCATGATTTTGTAGTCGTTATTAATTTTGCACAGAAAAAGTGGTCATTTGACCTATTGTGCTTTGGGTGGACGGCCATTTTTCTTCCTTATTTACAAAGCATTTTATTTCTTTACAGTTTTTACAATTTCCTTTGAATACACAACTAACTCACCACTTTTCCGAAAAGATTTTCCACCTTGGTGGTACTTAACTTAAATAGTAACTATGATTTTTTTAAGAGCTGACAAAACTTTGTAACACTATTTTGTATGATTGATAATACTAGCATTTCTAAAAATAGGATTTTTGTTAAATATGCTATCTTATTTCGAATTATTATTACGTTTTTATTTTTTATTCTTATAATGTTATCCTTTAATATAAATTTATTTTAAAAATGTCCCTCGGGCTTTACAGAACTGGAAAATATTCAGGGACATGTAGAGTTTTCTGTGCCACTGTATATAGGTATGTATGGATGCATGTGTATACATAATTATGTATAAAAAAATTCATATAAAAGGTAAATATGGGTATGTGTAATTTCTATTTTATACGTACATATGTACATGCATACATGTGTATGTAGTACCTATTATGCAAATATTTTGTATCTTATTTACGTTTGGCGTAAAAAAATATTTTTTGCTGCCTATTTGTTAATGCGCCATGCTGACTGCCGTTTTTATTGCGTATTGATTGGTTGCGAGTTTTTTTTTATATTTTACTGTTTTAGTTATCTTTCCATGAATGAATAGTAATTGACTGGACGCTGCTGTTGTTGTTCATACACTTAGTCACAATAATTTGCATACGGTTTAACATTAAAAATGTAAATAAATTTTTTAAGAACACTATCGGTCATGATTGAATGTTAATCGGCCCTATTGGCGATTTAAAAGTAGTTTCTATTGTCGTTTTGTTCCTAAATTCGTATGCTTGAAATATGTACATACATACATGTATTGAAACGAAGAAGAAACGTTATGAAAAATAAATAGGTATTAATAAAGTGTGGTAGCACTGCAATTTTTAATGTTATTATAGGTATGTGACATTTCTAAAAAGTGTATTATTTTTTGCAAGTTTTCACAAAATACGGCGAGTACCTACTAAATTTGTTTTTTTCAAGTTCAATTTATGATGATGAAATAATAGATTTAAAACATATATCCATACATATGCTATGGCAGAACGTTGGCATCTTTGCCATCTCAAATTATATGTAAAAATTTTTCTCTTATAAAACCATTTGCAAATATACACTTAGTGCCGAATTACATAATGCAAATTTTGTATCTGCAATCTTTCTCGTATCTTCTGTAATATTGCATTTGTATTTATGCCGTGCAATTTTTATTGCAGCAATTTGTATGGATATATACATACATACATAGTTCATTAGAAACTTCAAAATTAAAACTACGAATGAGAAGACAATACGAATTTCAAGACTACATGAATAAGTGTACCCTTTTTAATTCCTCTCTTCCCTATCACCTACTAACAAACATACATCTAGTTTTGAATACAAAAAAAAACTAAATAAAGTCCCCTTTTATTCCTTTAAATAGGCCTACACATGTTTGATAACATTTTTATAGCTCTGGATATTGTAAAGGATGTAAAAATTTCAATTTTATGTATGTATGTTTGTATGTATGTATGTATATATATATAGTCATGTTTTGGGTACTTCTGGCTTTCTCATAATTTTTAATAACAGTTTGAACAATAGCACGGATGGCTTAATTTATGTAATGGCAATTTATCCATTATTCCAGTTTATTTTTAACATTGTAAAGCAGACACCATTTTTAAAGGATGTAATTCGGGTCATGGTCCTGTAGAATCTTCCCCCAGAAGCCAGATCCAAAACTAGCAGATGGCTATTTTTTTAAATTTCTTCACAGTCGTACATGGATCTATTTATAGCGCCGCATAGTGATTTAAAAACGCTTTAATTTGGAAACAATTCGGTGGTAGCTCATTAACTATTTCACAGAGGCAAGCAAGCATAGCAGAGGTGGTAGGGTCGGAACCTTAAGCGCCATGGCCACACATCAAACTGCTGCTTCAAATTTGTGTATGTATTGGTAATATTTCATTTTGCTTAGCACAGCCACACATCAAACTCATTCCATCAAACTTCATTTTAAAGTTGATTTGCAAAGGGAAACACGTATGTAAAATTTTTAAACGCAAAATCTTTTAAAAATTTTTAATTTTTTTTTTTTTTTTAAATGAGCAAAATAGATTATTTTTCAGTTCTATTACTGTATTCTTCACTTTTGACTTGCCATAAAGCAGGAAAATCGATATAAACTTCAATTAGCTCGGAAATAAAATTTTTCTCCTCCATTTTGATTATACCGCGTCGAAAAAAGTAGATGTTGTCGCTTTGAAAATTATGTAAAAATGAAATTTGATGTAATTACGCGCACACACATCAAACTGGCTTCAAATTTCTATGGCGACGGTAGTGAAAATCAAAAGTATTTAGATTTTCTTCAAACTCAATCTCACCTATTTTATTGTTGGCCATGCAGCTTTAGAAACAAATTTTCAAAGAATTTTCATCGGTAACGGTACATACATACATAAGTAATAATAAATAGTGAAACGTAAAAAGTTTTTATAGGTATGTAGGTATTTTAAAGACATCTGAAATTTATTAACTGTATGTAAACTTTTGTAAGACAGTCTAAAGCGTATCCATAGTTTAGTTAAAAAAACCCAATTTTTTATCTTGCTTGAAATATGCTTTAATTATAAAACTATCCTCGTATAAGTAACACCAACCCACATCCATGATTCTATTTCTTCATAAAATAGTAACAAACAATACCCACTACAATATTTTCTTTTTTTAACTACCTTAAAAAATTGGGTCATTTTTATATGTTTATTTATTTGTACAAATTGTTTTTATTTCTATTATAAAAAATCCCTTCAAGTCATTGAACTTTTGGTTGCTTAGAAATTGCAAAACAAAAAGAATAAAAGAAAATAAAAATGTAAATACCTACAACAACCATGCATTAACATTAGCTCAATTTAAATTTACACCTGCAGGCTTCAAAATGTATTTTGTTTGTTCTTTATTGTTGTAATTGTTTTTTCTTATATCTTTTAACTACTCAATAGTGAAGAATACACACGGCATAAATAAAGCCATACAATTGTATTTTCCTTTTGCAAACGAGCATGGCAACAACAAAATGTAAGTTAAGTAAGTATCTATTATTCATGCTCGATGCATCTGAGATAATAACAACAATCGTCATCAGTCAGTTAGCTAGCTGTATGTTAATCATTCAAGTTGAATGCATGCCCACACTCACACACACACTCGCGCAAACACATTTTTGATCGATGGAAAAACAATATGTAATCAAAGTTGCCACATGAAATTGGTATAAAATCGCAAAATTAAAAAAAATCTTTTTTTTTAATAATGCTTGAAACACAATTCAATCGTCGCTTTTTATTAAGCTACTTAATTTATTGAAGACGACAGCAACATCCGAAATTCTAACTTAAAAAAAAAAATACTTTTAACACATCAAAAGAAATAAATTTACTTGCTCAAATCTCTAGATCAAGGTAGATTTACCTTCCTAGGTATTGTCGTCCGCCCAGCTGATTTAGTAATTCGACCTGCCAGAAGTTGCATGTGTTTATAAATTTTATAGAGCAGAACTGAAAATAGGCAGACATTTATGTTGTAACAGAAAATCGAAACTTAATAAATACAAAATACACCACTTGGCCATTAGTAAAGTTGTAGCTCTAGATACTTTCATGGCAATTGATAGTGGAAATGAAGTGATACTATTTTATTCGGTTGTTAAGTATCGATTTCTAAATGATATCGAATAAAAAGTATCGTATCGTAAAACAGCATTAAATACATGTTTTCAATCAAGTATATCACTATCCGTGGCTATTATTTCTCTTACCTTTTAAATTTTGGAATTTTTCTTCTGTGCTCACGAGTATCACTGCACAACTGTCATCCGATAGCCGTACCCCGTAATTGTTGTTATGGCACTCTTTATTCTGTGAATCTTTCCTAGAAATTTAGTAAGTCCCCGTACAGATCAATGACAGCGGGTACAATATCTAATATAACTCTGCTGCGAATCTTCTTGTTGTTTTTTCTTTTCGACTTGATGATTGATGACTGACGATTGTATAAAAGTATACATAAGAATGTCAAAAACAAAATAAGAAGAAAATTGCAGAAACAATAATTTTAATTATGGACACGAAGGCAATTCCAAAAGAGAATTAAAAAAACAATACCGATATAAAAATAAAACATCTGGACAGGCACTAAGATATCCTGTTTTACTACTTCCTAGCAAACAGTCCTAGTTCTTACCTATGAAATTCCTGCACGTTTTTACAGCCTTTTCTGCCAACTTGTCTTCCAAGATAATTTCTTATCCTCCTCTCCTAAATTTAATCTTACTTAAATCTGCTCACTTTGGCTAGTCTTTACCTCGTACTTTCTCGTTCGGATTGAAACCAAAAAGATTAGTTTTGCCTGCATCATGTCGCTGATAGTGGGAAAGAGTTTTTCGGAGGCCAGTAAAACAACATCATCTTGGTTAGCGATTGTTTTTTTAAGAATTGCCAAATCTGATAACCACGTGGCAGTCAATGAAACCTTAAACCAAACGCCCTTTATTTACCACTGTCATTTTAAATTAAAATTTCAATGGAAAATTCGAAATTAAAATGCTGATTTTATGTTGGTTGAGTTGTGTTCGTAAAAAATGCTTTTAGAATTTCCATCTCGAAATGACATTAATTTTTTGCCAGGTTTTCTTTCAAATCTTACCTATTTTATAGTGAATTGGTGTGGCAACTACTGAAGTGATTTTTCTATTTTATTGTCTGCAAGTTTGTTTAGTCATTTTTTTGTGTTGCTGCTAAATAGCAGCAACACTATGAATGAATGAAAGTTTTATAGCCTTTTTATATTTATGTACATACATACATACATACTTTTACTCTAATATAAGCAACTTTTTGCTACTGTTTTATTTGTGGTTTTTGTAGAGTTTTTCTATTTTTTCAATCTGTTTATGTATTGTTGTTTATACTTATTTCTAACAAAAACTTTTATTTTCGGCAAAAGGGTTTTTTTTGTTAAGAGTAGAGTATGTACAATGTATTTATATAAACACTTTCATATGTACGTAAATACCTCCATACATGCATCCATACATATTTTGCTTAAACAATGTAGGTAAATATTCAAGGCTAAATAATTGTGCAAAAAATGTTTTGTTTTTTGTTGTGTTTACAAACCAACGAGTTCAAAAAAAAAAAGAATTTAGTTGGAATGTCCTTTGTCTGCTGTTAATATTCCTGCACGCGTTAAATTGATATCATAAACTTTTTGTGGAAAAAATGTCAATAATAACAATTGAAAAGAGTTTTGAGTTTTTATTCTCACAAAGGTTAATTATCGTATAATGATTATATAAAGTTGCCAGGGTTGTCAGATATGGCGATTTCTCGCCAAACGTGGCGATTTTCTATCTTATTTGGCGATCAAATTTTGGATTTGGCGACATGGCGATTTTTAAAATATTTGGCGATTTTTCATTGACTTTTGGTCAATATTCGAAACTGAATAAATGAATATGAAAATGGATAACAAATTAAGTGAAGTTGTTATTTTTTATATTTAAATATGATTTTACTTCTGGATACCGGATACTTTCGGAACATAAATTTATTTAAAGTTCACAATATTTCATATTTTAAATTTTTTTTTCATATCTAAAGATGAAACTCTATTTAATGTTTACAAACATCTTTCGATTTTAAAATGTTTTTAACATTTTTTATCACAAACAAAATTTTTTATAAATTCTAACATACTTTTGGATACTTATCAGCCATAATAGAAAACATTAACTTTTGTTTTAGAAAGATTATCAAATATATATTTAATTATGTACAGCTACATTAGTTTTGTATTTGATGTGGTTGTAATTCCAATGAATTTTTACATACAAAGGAAGTTTTTAAGTAAGGATTAAGTTCGTTTTATTCTCTCTAAGTTGAAAAAAAAAATTTAAAGAAAAATTATATTTTTTAATTTATATGCTGGTAATTACTAGATAGAATAATCGATTTTAATAATGAATTCCACCGAAACTCGACTACGAAACATATGCTATAAATTGAAATAGGGCATGAGGCACACATCTGTTGATCTTTTGAAATGTTGAATAAATCTTATTCCTATAAAACATATTCTAAAACAAATCCCTTAAGGATGGGTATGTTCAGATCAGGGATGGTAAATTAAATTTTCAAATTATACCAACCAGCTTTTTAAACTGTACTTTTCGAACAGAAATTGTTATATATAAATTTTCCTTGTGAATTTAAATTTTAAATCAACTTTTATTCGAGATATTGGAAATTCTATTCATCTGTGGGTATGGACACGGCATCAATACCAGTAACTTGCTTAACGGATCAAAATAGAAGAGTTTTAAATAATCCCAATCCAAACATGCAAATGTTAAACTAACTTTACAACCGTAGTTCTGAAGTCGTCTGAGATTCTAATGAAATTAATTGAAGGATATTGGTGATCTGATTATTGGTTATTGCATTGGGACTGTATAACAGAAGTTCTCGTTATGATGTGATTGATGAGAATACGTTTTATCTGTCAAGGTTGCCCGGTATATCGCCCTTTCATACCCTCTCTAAACTATCGACAGAAGAACTGGATAATTTAAATATTTTCTTCAATTGTAATTGTGGTTTTAGTAAGATAGCGAGATTTGTGGGAGAAAAATATTTATCAAGGTTTTACTCGCTATTTTCGTTAAGCTCATCTTTATTTTAATTTCTTTCATTTTATATCTTAACGATTCAAATCTATGTGTAAGATAGTTTTCCTTTTTTGTCTCAGGTAATAAAAAAAACCGTTATGCTGGAATTTAGCGCTAAAAGCTAAGTATTTTTGTAATAACAAAAAAAATTTTAAAGTTCCAAAAATTAAAATAACAACAATAGATATTTAAACGTAAAGCCAGCAAAATTTTTATATTCTACCAAATTAGTCATTGGTGTACCATTGTACTTTTCAAGTTTAAAATGGATCAAAATAGTACAATTGTATCAACTTTACCAAACCTGGTTCAGATCTCTATTTATTATAATAACCACTATTTTTCATTGGATTAAGTTAAAATTTTACCATTCTTGTGTTCACTAATCATTTTAAATAAAAAACAAAATTTTTATAAATTTTGGCGACTTTTTTTCTATTTTTGGCGAATTTTAGCTATTTCGGATTAAATTATTTTTTTTTTGATTTGTTAAAAATATTTTTAAAATTAAAAAATATTGTATATATTAGAGGAAAATCTTAAGAAAAAACAGTTTTGGCGATTTTGGCGATTTTTCACATCGATTTTGGCGAAATAGGTGAAAATAAATCTGACAACCCTGAAAGTTGCCAGATTTAAAACACTCCCAGATGGCATCTTCCATTTATCATTTCAATAAGGATTTCATACTATCTTACAATATGTACATAACTTTAAATTTAAAAATAGCTTAAAATGACTAGCTCTAGTACACGGCTTCGCTCAGGGAGTTGATATGAGATTGTGAGGTGGTTGGAGTAGAAGGATAAACATATTCTAGATAGGACAATGGGTGACTATTTAATCTCCAAAGATACATCAGAGGCAGTAGGCCCTCGACTGAAACTTTAGGAAGTACTGGGATGTATGGAAACTACAAGTATCATGTGGCCAAGACGAAAATAAAAGAAGTCGATACTTTCAAACTGTGCCTGAGGGTAAAAACCATTACCACCTATAGTTAAGATTTTTAATTCTCTACTACAAGTTACTATATAATACATTTCTAAAATTTTTGGGTCAACCTTTTTTATAAAATTCTACCCTCATTTAGTTTTATTTTTCTGAAGAGCTGCTGCAGAGAAAAGGTTATGCAAGAGACCAGCGTCATGATCCTGCCATGGTTTGTAAGGCACCTTTTGTTTTAATACGTATTTAATTATTTATGGTTAGATGAGGTTGCTGCGAGAGGATCACATATAATTATATGTGTGATCATTACAATATAGTGACCTCCTTCTGATTTTCTATTAGCATAGCTTCCATACCTTTCAAGTCCTCTATATTCTGAAAGATCAAGAACCAAAACATTTATTACGAATGTGTGATAATGCTGGGCATTCACAAAGATAGTGAAATGTATTTTTACCAGCAGCAGCTATTACACAAAGTCAAATCTTTTTTAAGAAATATTTGAGATCACTGTCATGTTATAATACCTATGAACGTACATTCTCAGTTCAGACTTACTCATGCGTAACAGCTTATTCATTTGCCCATTACCCTTTTCCTCTAGCAAAGATTTCGTAAGTGTGCATTCCGTTGAGTTATTCCACGTTGTGGCGGCAAAACGTCTGAATTTTTTTCTTATCCTCCCATACACAGAATCGAGACCAGGACTTAACAGAAATGATGTTAAGCTTTCCTATTATATTAACATTGCTTCGTTTGGATACAAAATATAAAAAGAGGTTTCAAAGACCATGTGGCGAAGAAAATACACTCTAAACACACCAACATACTTATAGGTTTTAGCAGGCAAGTTGTTAGGGAATTTATAGGTGTATTAACGGTTCATACTTCGGTGGGAGCTAGGAGCAGTTTATTGGAAGTGACACTCCACCCACATACATACAGGATGAGGAAGAATTAGGAATTGTGAAACATATCTGTAATTAGCAATGATTCTACGTTGGATTGCATTGCAGACTTGACGAAGCCCTCAGATTAATAATAGTATTCAATTTATTTTTTTTATGAATTTAATTTTCTTTCTTAAAATTACGTCTTCTATGTTATAAAAAACTATGTTTGGGTCCTTTGCCATAGTTGATTTTTTCGCAAAACAAATTTTTTTTTGTTGGTATTTTGGATATTTAACGAAATATCCGACGGTGTTTTAATATCCTGACGATCTGGCATTTCCTTTAAGCTTAAATAGCCCTCGTAAAATAGTTAAGCAGCCGGTCGATTTTTGTTCGCTTTTTTGCTGTGCGCAAAACAACAACAAACACATTTCAGAATTTCCCTATTTTATGTTTCAATTATTTTTTACTAAATGCTGCCACTTTGTATTACTTCTTTATATATGTACATACATAAATATATTAAACCTTATTTAATTTATAAAAAAAACTACCTATAATAACTTAATTACTAACAATAGCAAAGAAACATTTAAAGATTATGATGGCAAGGCATAATCAAAGATTGGAAAATTTTCTAAATATAAAACACAAACACACAGAACCCAACAACACTTTTCTTTTAGGACAAGACAGACATCAAGTAAAACACTGAAATTAAAGTTTCGAAGGGCAACAATGCAGAGACTAGAGAGCAAAAAAGTTAATAAAAGCAAAAAGTAACAACAATTCAGGCAGGGCAAGTTAGAATATGGTATATAGAAAATACAACAACAGCAGCAAAAACACATTATGTGCTTGCACACAATAGATATACACACAGATGTTGTTGGTACATACAATACGAAACACGAAGCTAAACAACACCACAAAAAGAAGAAAAAAGAACCACCACTCAATTGAAAAGAGTGTATAGGAAAAAAGGCTGATGTTTTCTTTTGTTTTTGGTAATTGTCAAGGTTGTCAATAAGAACAGTTTTAAAAGTCGGTGAAGAATTGCTAATAAAAGATTAGCGTTTTTTGTGCAATTATGTAAATACAGTGGGTAGCAAAGTATATTTATATCAAGTATATGCAAGTCTACAACAAAGATAACACTATTTGGTGCAACTTAAACCAGAGAAGCAAAATTTCATTTACCATCCCTGATGAAACAAAGGAATGTGAAAAAATATTTATAGTTGAAATTTTCTTTGAATTTACTTTGTAAATAAATTTTTTAATTTATTAAATATGAATTTAATAATATTAATAAATTTTGACACGTAGAAACAAAGCAAAATGTACTTTGATGGGTAGTTTTTGAAAATTAATTTTTTACTTAATGCTTAAAACAAATAGACGACAGCGGCTACACCGCTACACGACTACAAATGACGTTGGCTACAATCGTTACCATTCGTCAATTAGTGAATTCTTTAGATTATGCTTATTTTTTATAATTTTTTTAATCCTGCAAATTAGTTCTTCCTATAAGTTCTCAATAATGCAGTTGGTTTGGTACAGAGTAAAGTTTGAAAGATGTACACCCATATGCAAAATAAATAAAAAGATTGACTTGAAATAGAACAAAATGTTAATGCAAAATTTGTTTTAAAATACATGTGTAGTATACTTTATTCCAAAAATTGGTGTTTGTATTCTATATACATAGGTGCCATTTTCATAATGGTAAATAACCAACTGTCACTGTAAAATTAAGTTTTAAGTACATTAAACTGCCGAAAATAAACTAAAAAATAAAATAAATAAATGTTTATTTTATTTTTTTGTTTAAATGAATAATCTAATCTCAGGTGGTTAGAATATAAGATATCAACAACTTTATTTTTTTTTTAATTAAAAGTTTAAAAATAATTGAAAGTTTTTATTTTTTTCTGTTTTACATTTCTTAGTTGAATTATTGACACCTTGAGTCGCTTATAAAATTGATGATTTTAAAAAATTTTCAAATTTGTGTGTAAAGAAAGATTTTCGACAAAGGTCAGATGATAAAATGGCATGATTGTGTTATTATAAAATATTGTTTATAGCAGTAAAAAAATGTTTAACAAAAACAATTAACAATATGGTGTTTGTTTTATAGTAAATTGTGCGATTTCGCGCATCTGAAATAAGAAATATTAGTTCAAAAGTAGCCACTAGAAAAAGAGCTGTTAATAGAATAGAATAAGAATAAATATTTGCTTGAAGAAACACGAGTAGATACCCTCAGAAGAAAGTTAGCCGAAAGCCTTTTCATATCCAATTTTTCATGCAATGGTTTAAAATTATTTTACATTGAATAATTGGAGTCCTCTTTCCAACGAATTGCTAATTTTTGGATGGGTTGTGTTTTGTGAAAGCCTTTTATAAGTTTATTTTTATAAAAACAATTCTGATTGAAAAATAATTTTCTTATGTAAAATTTCACTTAACCCTAATGTCTAACATACTATATTATTTGTTGTACATAATGATCGATTACAAATATAAGGACAAGATTTCCGTAGACAGTCGCATGAACTTCTGAGTGGTTTTAAATCGCAAATAAAAGAGCAAAACAAAGTATTTACCGGCTATTGCTGTTCGTCAAGCAAGATATATTAATTATACTGCACAAAATGGAATATTTGATCTGGATGATACGTTACTAGAGCAAATATCCCTAAATTTCTATCAATATTAGAGTAATTTCGATAATTTCGGATCCCCCATTTTGTTACTCTCCAAAAATAGTATTAGCAAAATTTTCAAACTAATTTCTTCCAACGTGTTTGGTAATCGATAGTAAATTATTAAAAAAATCAAAACAAGTTCAATTAAGTAGTAATTCATTGAATTTTTATTTTAATAAATATGAAAATTCACTGTCCCTTCTTTTCCGGCCCCGTGACAGCCTCCCCATATAGCTGGAAGCATTGTTGTTAGAAGTCAACAAGACAATATTCCTCGGGTGTCCCAAAAGATTAATACATATATATTTTTAAGCTATGTTTACATATAGAGAGAGCTTTTAAATATTGTATTAATTAAGGTCTGTTCCCCTTTACGTGTTTATTTCTCATAGCCAGATTTTAATCTATACTTCAGTTAGGTTTATGTATTTACTTTATATAAAGGTACCCATCCCTGGATAAAATTCTAAAATTTAAGGCCAGTACGCAGCTCGAGTGAATTTTAGTTTACCATAAGAAGTGTGTGTAAAAAAACAGCCTGAAATTCAGGTTTGGAAATTTTCAGGCGACTTTCAGTTTGGTAGTACGCAGCTAAAAAGAGAACTAAACGGAATTTTTGACTATTAACAGTGATGTTAAAACAAAAAGTGAAGACTTTTTTCCTTCAACTGAAACAAAAATTAATGTTCGGACAATTGTTTGGGAACGGAATTTATGACATTTTATGTTTTTTACACTTTTAAATTATTTTTTTTTAATTTCTGTGTTGATATAATACAATATACAAAAAATTTAAAAACAGGACTACATGATTTTTATTTGCACATGATGAATTTTAGTTTTGTAGAAATGAAAGCAAAAAAAATTATACAAAAATCTAAAAATTATTGTAAAGCTCTATAAAAGGTGTTCAAAATATTTTAATAACGTAAAAATACAAATCAAATAAATTTACAATAATGTTAGGCAATAGTGTTTAAAATATCCCTGTTTTAAACCGAAAGTAAAAATACAAATCAAATTTAAATTTTATTTAATAGGCGCGTAATGTCACGCAATAGTGTTTAAAATATCCCAGTTTTAAACCGAAAATTTTTAGTACCTTAAAACCGGAAATTTCGTTTTTTCATTGCTTTTTCTTAACTTTCTCTTGGCAATGAGATATTTTTGTGGAAAAAAGTATCCTATATTGGAATCAGGATGCCAAGGTACCTCCTTACAAAATTTTGTAAAATCCATCCATTAGTTTTTACGTCATGCGAACACAAATGAAAGACAGAAATGATTTACTATTTTATGATACCTATGTATAGTTTGCAATCTTTTTACATTTTATTACAACCAATAAATATCTTAAAACAGGATTTTAAATTTTGTTCTGAAATTACATATAGATTTGTATTTAAAGAAAAATTATATTCATCCATTTTTTTTTATACAACAAACATTGTATATTTTTGCACAAAAGTTCCTTCATGGCGTATCAAACTAAAATCGCTTTAAAGCAACACTTTTTTAGTTACGTCGTTTTTTGTTCGTTGATTCGTTATTGTTTGTTGTTGTCTTCTTATTGTCGTCGACGATAACGACGATGTTTGTTGTTAATGGTTGGTTATTTCTTTTTTTTTTTCTTCTTTTCCATACATAAACTAGCAAACATTTACACAAAAACACATATTGAACTTAACTTTTTTGCTGTACAGAAACACACACTCACCCATACGATTAAATAAATGTTACGAAGGGGAAAGGGAAGTTGGCAGCGCTGCGCGCAGAGAGTACAAAAAACCGAACTATAGCAAATACAATACACAAGCGTGGTGTAAAGCACATAGGCAAGTATACACACACATTCAGCCAAACAACAAAACAATAACAGCAGCAGCCGCAACAACAACACTGCTATCAACGAATGTATATGGATGGATGGCAAAGGCAAACGTATTAGTGGCCAAGGGCTAGTAGTATACTACGGCAGGCAAGCAATAAACATACGGTAAAGAAACGTCGTTTGCATTGCATTGTGTGAATTGTGTGTTTTACTGCTCTTGTGTATTATAATAGAATATAGTGTGTAGAACAAAAAAAAAGTACAACAAAAAGAAAATAAACCAAGCAAGCCAAACCAAAGAAGTTCCTCGTAATTCAAAGCGCGCCCTATTATAATAAACCTGCACAAAAAAGTTCTTTTCGTAAAAATTTTTGTTATTTTTTCGTATTAAATACCAGCCAGCCTGCAAATAAAAAAATATACAAAAGGAAAAAAGCATCATAGCTACCGTGAGCATTGTGTTGTGTATTTATTGTATGTAGAGTATGAAAACAGAATAACAACAAACAAATACTGTATGAAGAGTGTGTGTTACGTGCAGCATAAGTATTCGCACATACCTTTTGTAATGATTTTTTCTTCTTGTACAGTGTGAAAAAATCACATTTTTTTCTTACTTCTTTTAATATTTATCCGTCTATTTATCTATCTATAAAGCATTGGTTTTTCATATTGTGCTTTACTACGTGTATTTCATGTGCAGCAGGCAATAAGACAAAAAAATGTTTGTAATAAAATAAACCCTTTATTGTTAGCCATTTGTGTTTAACCAAAAACAATTGTTACTTTTTTTTGCAGAAATACTATGTACCTACAATTTAAATATTTTTTTGTGATGGAACGACCCGGTGTTTTTATGAATTTAATAGGATAATAAAATGCATTTGTTTTGATTTTCTTGAAAGTGTATCAACAAAATGCTAAAAAGAAAAAAATATACATACTTACATGTGAACATGCAAATTCGGTTTATTGCTATGAATCACTAGAATTATAAAAACTATTTGAATAGAAAATCTTAACATGCGTAACACTAATAAGCTTATGATTTTCTTGAACTTTACACTGCAAATAATTTTTGTGACAATCGATGTGGGTGCTCTTTTTTGAAAATTTTATAAAAAACATGTGCTCAGAGTATGTGATTAAAAAGAACGACATTTATACATACTTATGGTACTTATTTTTTAAAATTAATAATTATATGTAAGTACGTAACACACATGCAACATTATGCATATCACTAGCTAGGAAAAGTCTTCGTACGATAGGAATATTTTCTTAGAATTACAAAATTATCAAGCAGACAGCGCTTGTGGATTAAGAATTTAAGTTCATTGATTATTTTTTCTTCAAGTCGTTCAGCCAATATTGGGGGTTGCATAGTATAATGGGTCACGTACACAATTACTTGGCTTCTATAGCCTCAGTAGCCTATTACAAATCAGCTGTGAACTCACGAGAACGAATGGTCACATTTGATAGGAACGTCTCTCTATCCGTTCGCAGTGCTTTGGTTCAAATAAGGAAAAAGCCGAAATTGTAAACTTTAACCGATGACTTGGCTGCACTTTTTATTTTGTATAAGCAGGAAATTTTCGACACCATTTGATTTTGCTTCGAAAGGAATCCAAACCAAAGACCGTACTTTTACTGCTTTTTCTCCACTTTCTATTGGAAATCGGATAATTTTGCAAAAAAAAAGTAAGGATACTAAGGTAACTCCTCACAAAATTTTATTAAAATCCATCTAGTAGTTTTTACGTGAAGCGAATATATGTATACTTCCTGAGTATTTGGCAGAGATGGACACTGACGGAGTCGGTGGCACTGCAAAGTTCATCTCCCTTGCTATTGTAAGTCCGAGTTTCAGATCTCTAGGACTGTTTCATTATTAGGTTAAATTCCTTTAATCGGATGTCGATTGTGTCAGAAAACTCTTTAGATATTATAAAAGACCTTAGGTATCACTCGACTTCTTCTTTACGAGAATAACATTTAGAAAGTGGCCGAGTCTTAATTTTCCTTGGTATTTCACAAGACGAATTCAGGTCATTTAACTAAATGGATTGAAATGTAAATATCCATCATTTGTATCGAAGATCGAGCGATTCTAAACCATTAATTAAATCTTTTGTTGAGAACCAGCACTTATTAGAGGCTAATTTTTCTGATTCCAATATATGTAGGTACATACTAGAAAACAAAATACAATCCCATCCGAAATAAATCTGTTTTCTAATAATATTCGAAGACTGTTAAGTAACGGAATAGATTTAGCTAAATAAGTAGAAGATTTATTTGTCGATTCTGTAGCCCCTTTGAATTGCAATATTCACATCTTATCCATGGATAATGAATTTACTCTTCAGCTGTAAGTACCGATTTAATTCCTAAAGTTTTACAATGTAAGTTCATGTGATTGTTAATAACACCCCACGTCAGTTGTAAGAAAACAAAATTTATTATACCGACCCTGGATCCAATAGACTACATGGTAATTTATCGTCGCATTTCTTCTTAAACTGCGTAAGCACCAAGCAATTATTTTTCAGAAAACGAAAAAAATTTAACGTTTTAAATAATACCAATGGATTTCAAAACATATCTGTGCGATTCTCTAAAGGATGTACAAACTTTTTGTTTAAAAAATTTACTTAAAATTAACTGTAGCAAAATCTGTCGCTTAAGTGCTTTTGGAAACAACAGCAAATGTTGTTTTGCTATTTTTGTTTTTTTTTTTTCAAATTAGAAAACACAAATTTCTGTATGTAGATTAACATTTGAACTTATAGGTATTTGTTAAAAAGAATTTACCAAAAATACTTCGAATGGTCTGAAACTTTTCCTATTACTTTTCATCTCAATTACCAAAAATTTTGCGAGACTTCCAACTATAAGTATTACCACCTGTGCATTTTGCATGCAAATGTCGCTTACGAAGTTTTGAAAATAGTTTTTTTTATTCTCTACCATAAAAACCAAAAAAGTCAATTTCGAAAAGTGGCGTTTACGTAGTTTTAGAAGAAACGCAAAGATACATATGTACTCGCTTGTCAGGGCACATTTTATGGTCATAAAATTTGGAGTGGATTAATTTCAAAGGAAAATCGAAAAAAATCTTGTAAGGATATTCTCGAAGTGGCGAAGTCTTGGAGTGTAATTAAACTTATACTAGTTTCTGTTGACAACACTTATTGCAGTTACCTAGTGCTTATACCTGATATAAATTTGTCTCGATAAAAGTCAAATTTCATAGGTATACAAAAAAAAACATTTTTATTACTGTTTTTTTTTTATATGTAGTTGACTTTTATCAAGACAAATTTTTGTCAGATAGGTAGGTATAGACATAAATCCCTAAATGGACCTTTAAGCTACAAATTTAAATTTGTTTTATTCTTTTAATGTTTATATGCTACCCATGTTTTGGTCAAATTCAACCAAATTAAAAAAAACGATCTGGTATCTTTTGAAGGACAATATTTTTCTTGCTCTTCAGCCAAAAACAAAATGTTTTTCTCTTGTTTAGTAGGTATAGAAAAACATTTATGGATGTATGAATATTCTTCCTTTTTTGCATTACAAACAAACACACACTCAAAAACCATACCTACATGTATGTATGTATATACATATATTTTTCTGGCTCAAGCCGCACAACGCCATGCAACTAAAAACACATTTATAAAGATAAATACATATGTATGTATGTATATATGTATGTATGTATGTATAAAAAAATAACAAGCAACAACGCTGGCTGTGTCATATATATATATACATACATAAATATGTATTTGCCATAATGTCTGTCTCTGGTACATAATCATTTTTGTATATTTTCCTATATTTTTCCCCTTTTTCTTGTTGAAAATTAATGGTGGCTGCAAGTTTTTTTTAGCACGTTTGCTATTAAATTAATTTTTAAACATCATATAATTAATAAAAGTTTTATTTAAATTTAGAGTTAAATTGTTAAGAACTAAACAAAATAATTTATTTTAAATAAAACCAAATACCTGCGCGCCTGAATTATAAAAAAAAACAAAAGGCAAAGTAAAATGAAGTAGAAAAATAGAGAGAAATAAGAGAATAAAATCCCCACAAACAGTGTTGGATAATGTTTAATAACAAATAAATAAAGTGATAATCAAAGTTTTAATTAATAATAAATACCTACCAATGCTGAGGAAAATAATATTAGTTATTGAAAAATATAGGTAGTATTTCTTGAAAAAATATTTCCAATAAATCGACAAAGTTACTAACTTTTGAGATTACAGCAACAAGTTTCAACAGCAAAATAACGTAATACACCAAGTAACAACAAAACAACAAAAGAATTTAGAATAAAATTAATTAAATAATATAAAATAAATTATATCTACATACATACCTATAACACAAGTGAAAATTTCTTTAATAATTCATAAGTAAATTATAAATATAATTATTTTAAAATAAATACCATTTAATAGTGGTCTATTTAAAAAACCCCTTCGCCAAAACAAATGAGACAAATCATTTTAAGATTTTGCTTGGTGGAATTGTGATAACTAACATACACAGCCATACCATTTCGCTCCCACTTTTTTATTATTATTTTATATCATCGGGGTTTTAGTTTATAAGCGAAAAAATTACAAGCAAAAGTATAGAGAAAAGAAAACAAAAAAGACCTCAGAAAATTATTATGTCAGAACATAGCGCTTGGGGTCAACGCCAAGCGACTGCTGCCGAAGCTGCCTTATGGTGGCCCGGCGCGCTCGCTGCGGCTGCTACACAACACCAACAACAACAGCAACAACAACAACAAACAATTGATCAGCAAACTTTACAACATTATCAGCAACAATTGGTTGCACAGCAACAACAACAAGCCGCTGCCGCAGCCGCTGCTGTCCAGCAACAACAACAATTGCAACAACAGCAGCAGCAGCATCAGCAGCAACAACAGCAGGTTGTCGTCCAACAGAACCAACAGCAAGCGCATCAAAACAATGCCAACACAACGTCTGGTGTTGGCACTCAGCAATTGTTTACCTACAAAATGGCCAGTAGTTTTCCAAATCCAGCCACCACGATGGCCCAAGTTGTGGCGACATCGAATGCAGCCGGAACACCCGCCTACGATTACCGCTTGAATATGGCACAGGCCGCAGCAGCTGCTGCGGTACCCGGCTCTCAGTGGTGGTATTCGGCAGCCAATCAAGGACAAATCGATGCTAATACAGCCGCCCAATTGCAACAGCAGCAACAACAACAGCAGCAACAACAACAGCAGCAACAGCAACAACAGCAGCAACAGCAACAACAGCAGCAGCAACAACAACAGCAGCAACAGCAACATCAACAGCAGCAACAGCAATTACAACAGCAACAGCAGCAGCAACAACAGCAGCAGCCACAGCAACAAAATGCGGTAAGTTTTTTTATGTTAATAATTTTAAACCTACTTATGTAGGTATTTAACGTTGTTTTGCTGATCTACCAAACATTTTTTCGTTAGTCTAAATGTTTCCTTATTCTTGTTGATTTAATTACACCCGCCCTAGCCCCTTAAAAATGTCATTTACGGGTATGTTCTGTAATCCGAAACCGAGTGAAATTGAAATCGAATAAATTTTTAAAGACATTAAACATTAGCAATCATGGAAGTTATGTGAATGGTCTTTAATCAAATGTATAAAAAATAATATCAAAATGTTGTAAGATTTAAAAGTTATGACAATTTAAAATTTAATTCGAATTCAATTTTAAGCGGTTTCGGATTGCAGAACATACCTGTTAATTAAACGAACCCTATATATCTCCTCCATTGCCCTTCACTCTGGAGAGCATAGTCCCAGAATCGTCAGACTAAAAGCAACAAAAAACCTTTAAAAACCGATCTTCTCGTCGAATGGGTTTGTTTATTGTCAGCCCTCCTAAGGCCTATGGCTACCCAGATGACCGTTGGCAATTCTTGCAGTCCATTGGCCGTTGTTTAGTGTTCATTAGTAAAAAAACAAAAACAAATTAACCGAAAATAATTAAAAACAATCTGAAAAAGTGTGAGAAAAAAAGAGTTAGGCGGGGGTTTTTTGCCCGGAGCACAATGGACAATTTCATGTGTAGGCGATCCATAACTTGTGTTTGGATTGGAAATCGATAAGCGTTTTTTTTCTAATTTAATAGGTGGGTCTTTGGTCTTTAATTTATGCTATAAAGTGTAAATATCGACCGATAAGAAAAAAAAAGTTATGGAGGGTTTAAAAAACATTTTTATTTCTTGTTGAATTTTACTAAAAAAGTGAAGTCATAAAAGTGCTAAGAAAGCTTTAATGTCTTTTATCTTAGTTAATTACATTATTTATAACTAATAGTTACTATGTAATATTTTTTAACTTATGAAAATCTTGTCTGAAAATTGTTGAAACCGGCTGTTTATTTATGAAAGTCTATTGTTTTCCACAATTTATACAAAAATTCACATCTGCAATGCAAAAGTCAGGCAGCCTAGAAATTTTAATTTTTGCGTGCGTTCTTCACTTGTATATTCAACATAAAATGATACAAATTAATGCCTAAAAAAGATAGTAAAAAAAACATGTTGACTGACATCATTTATAACTTATCGCTGTAGTTTCTATTGTACCGGCATGTTTTTTTTATTATCATGTTTTTCTTCTCTAACGTTTTTTGTTGTAGCGTTTATCACAGCCGAATAGGAAATATGTATGTACATATGTAGGTATGTGTAATTATTTAGGTATGTGTAATTAAATCCGAGCAAAGTAATTTTTCTTATAAATATTTGCTTTTGCTCCGTCCTCTTGTCTCCCTTGTTGCTTTACACTTCAAATGGCAACAGCTGTTGCTTTCTGCTAGCACTTAAAATAAAATCAAAATGCGAGCACATTTTCTATTTAAATAATAAGTCGTATTTAACTGATAAGGAATGCTTACACATACATACACATGCGTGTATTTTTCTAATGTTTTGCTAAATGAGACAGATACTCACGCAAGAGGAATTTTAATAAAAAATTGCTTAGAAATTTTGATTGTTTTTGATTCAATTGCTTAGATTAGGAAGTAAATATTGGACACGTCCACACATATACCTATTTTGTTCCATTAAGATTGCATTATATATATAGCTACTTATCTTTGATTAGGCTTCATTATATGCCGTTCTCCTAATGAATCTGTGTAACCAAATTTGCAACTTGCAATATTGTCTAACCCATTGTAAAATCGTTCGCCCAGGCTATAGAGCCTCTGAGGCTTTGTAAACTCGGACAATGACAGATAATGTGTTATCCAAGTGTCTAGCTCGCATAAATTTCAGTAATATAACACCCAAGAACTTTCCTTCCTTTTCCTTCCCAAGCTAAAAAATATGCTCTTGTTATATCCAAATATAAATATCCTATTTTACCCATGAGATAGCTAGTCTTCTAGCTTCTGGTAATATTAATTTTTCACTTTGTGTGGGAGGTATCACGCCCACTGTCCCAATTTGTTCTGTATTTTGGTAGATTATTCGCATTAGCATAGGGGTAACTCGTGCAAAGCTTCAAGGTTCTATCTATTGTAGTTCGGCAGGAATGCGATAATAAATTTCACTTTGTGTAGGATGTACCATGCCCACTATTCCAATCGAGTCTATCTTTCTCTAAACTATGTATGTTAATATAGAGGTTACTGATGTAAAATTTTAAGGCGCTACCTATTAATGTTACCAACCAACACGATGGTAACTATTTACTTTGTATGGGCGGTGCCACGCCCACTTCGAATATTTAAAAATAAGTAAATAGGGTACAACCGTATAACTAATAACAAACTGAAAATTTCAGAAAGATCGGTTCACTGATGTAGGCAGTTTTAGCTTTCCGACAAACAAACACAACTTGTGCATTATATATAGATATAGATAACAATAGTCTAAATACTCGTTTTAAATATATCTGGAACCCTTGTTTTAATTAAATAGATTTACAAATAAATATTACAATATTTTTTTCCAGTTTAATTAAGTTGTGCCTCGGTTATTAAGATAACGTCGATGTGGGTTAGAAGACACATAGGCATAGCTGGAACTAAAGCAGCAGACCAACTAACAAAAAGGGGATCTGTTGTTAATTTTTGTGGACCAGAACCCCAAGTAGCATTGGGCCTAAAGCAAGAGAAGGTCCTGCAATGTATAAACTCACTAAACCTATAAAGGTAGAGGGAGGCCACTACAGACGTAGACAGCATGGAAAGGTTTTCAAAAAGCCTCTTGGCAGGAAGGCTTACTGGGTGTTCAGATATAATAGAAGTACCCGAAGCGTTGTTGACAGGTCTAGTATCAAGTATCATCTCAAGTCAAGATGAAAATCGAAGATGATACTTGCACACTGTGCCTGGAAGAGGCTGACACGGTAGCGCATATTATGTGTGAATAGTTAGCAATTAGTAGACACTTCGTGATGAGAGGACGACAGTCTGAAATCATTTAAAGTCAAGAGTAATAAAGGTAATGAATAATCAATAAGGGGGTTGAAAATGGACCCATTAAGGAAGTGGCATACTTCGACAACCCCCTTCATTAATTAGTAAGTTGAAAACCAAATCATGATCTTCATTTAGTGAAACGTAAATTCAAAAAACGTCAAAATCATAACCAATGAAATCTGGCAACTTTGATTACAATAGTTGACTTATGAAAAGCCGGTAAAAGGCGCTACGTACACTAAAAATACAACAACAAAACAAATCTTAAGATAAAAAATTTAAGTACTTTTACATCTATTATGTACGCAAGTATCATATGGAACACATGCAAACAGACACTTGAACATAAATAGGTATTTTAAGAAAACTTTATTTTTATTATAGCACACATGCTTACATACATATGTACGTATGTACATACATATTTATCGCAGTTGTTGTTAATATAGGAGTTTATGTACATGTGTGTGAATAAACAAATAAAATGTATGAAGACAAATAATGATGTCAAATAAATAGCATATAAAAAACGACAAAAAATAGGTATAAGAAAACGCAAAAAAAGTTGAAAAGCACATTGTTAATATAAAAGTATGTATGTTGTTGTTGTTGTAGCTGTTTCTTTTTTCTTATTATGACGTTTCTGCTCATATTATCACTGGGTTAAAAATGAAAATGACATTGACATTGAATCTTGAATATAATAAACACAAAAACAACAACAAAGCAAAAATCACAACAATAACATATTTAACAATATAACAAAAACAATAAAAGTAATGCATACCATAAACAATTTTATTCGTTTTATGAAAACAAAAAAAAAAAAAAAAAACAAACAGAAAATGTAAATGAACTGCAAAATGATATTTTTATTGGTCACAATAATAACAATAATGATGATGGCAATAATAATTGCTCAGCAACACCAACCAAACAAACCTCTTATTGCCACCACGTGGTTTTTGTTTATTGACTTTTAAGTACTTTTCAATACACTTAAATGTAAATATGTACATACATATTTTAATGTACATAATAGGTACGATGTACATTTTCATTTTTTTTTTATTTAAAATCGAGCCTTCCTTTCTCATCATAAAGAGGAGACTAAGCCCACTTTTTGAAAACCTTAAATTTAGGTATCCACGCAATTACATACATACATAGATACATACATACATACATACATACATACATACATACATACATACATACATACATACATACATACATACATACATACATACATACATACATACATACATACATACATACATACATACATACATACATACATACATACATACATACATACATACATACATACATACATACATACATACATACATACATACATACATACATACATACATACATACATATTTATGTATGTACATATGTATATACATATATGTATATAAATTAGTTTAAGCCAATATTTGCGTTCATACTATAATGTACGGAGGTGATAATTGATGTCACCAATCAGGCAGGGCTGCAGGCTTTAAAGAGTCATAGTATCCGTTCAAAGAGAGGAATGAGATCAGTGATGAACTAACCAGATTAGATTCTGTAAGGGAAGATCTGTGCATACACTGATCAGTCACTACTGCGTCTCATAAAACAACAAGTTAAATAATAAAGGGAACTTAATAGGCTTATTTTAGGTAGAATTGATCAGACTGGGCATTGCAAGGGACCAACATACATATGTTTGCACTTCTAGGTTTTGGTGGGAAAGTTCTAAGTGTCGCATGTAGGGGTACTTTGTCAATTTAGCCGATTTGAGAAATGTAAAAATTTAAGTACGCAGCTCGACAGATAACAAAATTCTGAATCGTATATTTAATTTTTAAAGCTTTTGCTTGAGATTTGTCGTTTTAGGACACCGTCAAAAAAAAGTAAATCGCATACGTTTTTATTGACTTTATACGATTTAGAGAGGTTTGCAATATATTTTTTTTTTGTTCTTAACGAATTAAGATTTTGTATTGATTTTTTTTCTGTGAAAGGCTATATTACCAGCTACTTATACCTTTTTATTTTTTTAGAAAAATTTTATTTGAAATTTTTCTGATATTCGTAAAAAAATTCGTTCGAAATTAAAAATAGTAGCACACATGTAGGGTTCCGTACTATGTTCAGTAAAACTTTAAAAATTCAAGTTGTTCATTATTCATGTCTTATGGGGCACCCTTTAGTTTTTAATTATTTTTTTATACTAGATCATATCACTAAATACAGTGAGTAAATATGTATAAAATGGCTGTCTATAACGTGTAGAAGAGAAGACCAAATTACTCAAATTCGCAACATCTAAGGGAATACACTTTTATTTTAATAAATTTATTTTCATTACTTGTTAAAGTGAATATTGTAAAATATAATCTGTATAAGTGTCAGCCTATCACTGTTCAAATATAAGGCTATACATATGTATATGCAAAATCGGTCATTATCGAAACACCCTATAATTTTTGGTTTTGTTAATTGTTCTTGGTAGAGATGAAAACAAAATACATAATCTGTGTAAATATAAATAAATATATATTTATTTATATTTATTTATATTTATATATTTATTATATATATTTTTTTATATTTACACGTCAATATTTGTCACTTTCGCAAAACCGTTTAATTTGTATTTTTTAAATTTTTTGCTATAGAGAACATAAAATTACGCACTCTGCATAAATTCAAGTTTAAAATTTTTAAGTCATATTCGCAAAAATTGCATTACTATCAGAATACCCTTTAATGTTTAGTAATTGCCATAGAGGCCGTGGCAACACATCTTCTGGGCAAGCGTCTTCATATTACGGTTCAACAAATAAGCCATTATATATACAAATCACGACTCTGTTGGAAAACCCTTAAATTTTACTGTTTTTTATAGAGCTCATAGTAATACACCATCTGTGAAAATTTCAAGAGTCTACCTATTATAGCTAACAAATTAGGCCAAATTGATGCAAATTACGTCACTGTCAGAACACCCTTTAATTTTTAATATTTGTTATAGTGGCCACCTCCTGTAAAAATTTCAAGAGTCTACTTATTATAGTTCAAAACTTACGCCATATACATGCAAATCACGTAACTATTGGAATACCCTTTAATTTTTAGGTTTATTTTTGAATACTTTTAGGTTTATTTTTGAATACATGTTTATATAGCGAACTAAGTTTTAATTACTGCCTCCTACAATTCAAGAAGTAAACACATGTACGTGAATAACAGGTCTCTAACGGAACAGCCTATAAGTTTTACTATTTGTTGCTATAGCGGCAACAGCTATACATCATCTGTGAAAATTTCAAGAGTCTACGTATTACGGTTCCAAAGATAATAGGCGCTGACAGACGGACAGACTATGTAGCGAAAACAATAGGGTAACGTTTTTACCCTTTGGCTACGGAACCCTAAAAATCAATATTTTTTTCAAATTAGCAAAAAAAAAAAAAAAAAAAATAAAAAAATTTACATTTACGTTTCGGTATTGGAGAGATACCGCCCCTGCTCATAAAAATTCAAAATTTTTATTTTTTATGGCATAAATGTAATCCGTCTCTTTTAATAATTGCATTATTTGTGTTAATAATATTTTATGTCTCCGCCCACAAAAGGTGGCGGGGCGTAAAATGTCATTGTCATTTTTGTCAATGTTTAGGTTTTTAAGCATTCGCTTACATAAACAAAAGTATAGGAAAACTTAAAAAAAATTTAATTTTTCAGAGGTAGGATTTGTTTTTCTAAGGGGAACGAAAACGAACTTTTTCTCCTTGGTCTTAGCTTTAACAGCCTATGACCATAAGAGATTTTTCTGCCTAGTTTCATTAATCTAGGGCCACCCAATAAATTTTCAGAGCCAATATAAACTAAAAAATTTAATGTCCGGCAAGATTGCCCCTAGGTGCGTCGTTATAGGAGAATTAATGTAGGGGGTTGAGATATCGAAGCACACCACTTCCTTATAAGGTCCCTTTTCGACCTGCTTTTGTGTGCGTACTATGCCTAAGCGATCATCTTGGGATATGCTTTGGAAAATCCTGCTAACCTTCAAAGTCTGAAAGCTTTTTTTTTTTTTTCATAATTTATTTATTGTATCTTCAATATTTTTGAACTAACAATAATTACTCGTATCTTAAGTCTAAAATAAAATATTCTTTTTAAGTCCAGCCAGTGCTAGACAAAAATAATGTTTGTTTCACGGATTTTGCAATCATTTGCGGGTCATCCCTCTAATGTACGGCCAAGAAAAGCAGTATCTCTTCTTTTTAGTCGAATATAACCAGGGTCATTCAGCATGTTACGAGCCAAAGGGTTTGAATGAGATTCAAGCCTCTTTAGATATGTGACTGCATGTTTCGCTATTTCTGCTTTAACTGATGCCATGTGTAGGTCTTTGTGGATGTACGAATTTTTTATATACCAGGGAGCAGATGTAATAATACGTAAAATCTTATTTTGGCGCCTTTGATTTTTTTCTACATTGCTAGCTGAGGCAGTGCCCCATAACTGAATCCCATAACACCAAATTGGTTTTAGGATCGACTTGTGCAGTAGAAGTTTACAATCTAAGCTCAGGGTGGAGTTTCTGCCAATAAGCCAATTTAGTTGTACTGCTTTTAGTTTCATTTGTGTTAACTTGAAGTCAATGTGGCTTTTCCAAGTAAGTCGACGGTCAAGATGTATACCCAGGTATTTAACGTCTGAAAGCTGTGGTATCATTTGGTTTTTTATGCAAATGGGAGGGCATGAGTCCCTACGCAGTGTGAAAGTTATGTGAGTACATTTTTGTTCATTCACTTTTATTCTCCATTTTTCTAGCCATTTTTCCACATTGAATATGTGGTCTTGTAAAAGTTGTGATGCTTCTTGGGCTGAAGTCTGAAAGCTGCGATAAATTTTTTATCGGGTATCTACGTGACATTCAGACTGGTTTGGGAAGGTTGGACTGCACTCGTTAAGATAACGTGATAATGGGTGCCCGAAAACAGCTGTAAACAGCTATAAAACAGTTTTTAAACTGGTATTAATTGATTAATTTTGACAGCATCCTAAGTTACAGCGAACCATATTTTTGTGCCTGCCAGCCTTCTGTCTAGGCTTTTTTTAAGTTTTAAACAAAGTAGGCCGAATTAATTATTAAAATGGAAATCTGAAAATAAGCTAATTTATGTTTAGTTAATAATGCTATGCAAGTTTGTTTCTGATAATAATTTATTAATACCCGGAATTTATAAACGAATTTCTCAATGAGTTTTTTTTCTTCAAAATTTTAAGCTCGAAAAAAAATTTATAAATACGGGTGTGTGATATTTCTAATAAAAAATTCCACAAAAGTTTATTTTATTTTAATTTAATTTATGAATAATTTATTTAAATAAAGACAGCAAACAAAAAATTAAAATGTGCCTAGAAAACAATTAAGAAAATAACAAAATATGTACATGTGTTAGTTAAAGAAAACTGAATAATTCTGGTCAACGAACTTTTTGACTATAAAATCAAATAAAAAATGTTACGCCAACTAACTAACTGACAAAACGCATACCGTCATGTTTCGTTTTTTTTTTTTTTTTTGATATTTGGAAATACATATACAGTGGCAGCTTATTTTATGCATTGCAATATAAAAACTATATGTATTGGCATTTATTTTTTGAAGATTATGTCTATCGAATTTTGGACGCTGCTACGTCTCAGATGGTCCATCCGTTGAGTCCAATTTTCGATGTTTCGTTAAACCATTTCGACTGGTGAAACTATGTGCTCACCGAAATGTTCTCTCAAATAAATCCATTGATTGATGCGATGTGTGGGAAGTGGCCCCGTCTTGCTGAAACAAAATGAAATGACGAGCAATAATTTCAGGCATGAAATAGACGGTTATCATGGGGCACGATAACGGTCGACATTGACGGTTACGTTCGCACCGGCATCATTTTAAAGAAATATGGACCGATGATTCCAGCGGCCCACAAACCACACCAAACCGTTGTTTGTGGCAGCTCTTGAATCTCTTCAGGTTGCTCTTCGTCCCAAATGCGCCAATTTTGTTTGTTTACATACCCATTGAGCCAGAAACGGGCTTCATCGCTAAACAAAATTTGCCTCAAAAACGTCGGATCTTCTTGGAACTTTTCAAGAGCCCGTAGAGTGAAGCGATTCAGGCGTAAGTCTTTCCATTATGAATTGCCAAACAATACTAACATGACAGCATGACACGACTTACACTTGATCTGTCAAAAAAAGGCTATTGAAAAAAGTATCTCGACTTTAATCACCCTTTACATATGTACGTTTTACCGTTTTGTGTTTTTAGGCCGAGGTTCAAGTAGTTTTAAAAACCACGAAATTAGTAGGGGTTCAGATATAAGAGAAGTACCTTAAGCTGGATAACTGCGTTAGTGACAGGTCATGGAAACTTCAAGTATCATCTAGCCAATAAGGAAATCGAAAAAGACGACACTTGCGGACTGTGCCTGGAAGAGGCTGACAAGGTTGTGACATTGAATTTCCAGCACTATCTAGCATAAGGCTCAAGACCACCGGCAGAAAATTGTTAAATATGCATGCCATGGACTCTCTAAACCTTTACTAGAGACTCCCTAATGAGAAAGATACCGATAGTTACCGGTCGACAGTCAGAAATTAATAAATGTCCCTATTGCTGTTCTCAACTCAACTAAGTTTGGTCGTCTGTCAGCCAACCCGACTTTGACTCAACCAAATTATTTTTTGGTGTTGTGGCACACAACGATTTTTAGTTGTGTTTGACTCAACTGCTAATAAGCAGTTGTGTATATTTATCGTTTTTGTCAACCCAACTCATACAATATGGTGAAACGCAATACCATTAAACACAACCAAAAAGTCAACCGCATTTAAGTTGTGAATGGCAATACCGATTTCTAAAAGACGACCAAATTATTAAGAAAGTTGTGAACCGCAATAGGGGCAAAAGTCAAGAGTAAAGGTTGATGGTAGCAAGTGACTCAATAAATTAAAGTGTTGTGAATTACAACATTGCGGTTGAAAGACCCTTAAGGATGTAGTCTGCTTCTAAATCCCATCTACATTAATAAAAAAATAATGTCTGAGAATGTGTCCGGTGAGGAGGAGGTTACTATATGGGTAGTCAGGTGGAAGCGAAATCTTTAAAGTGTCATATTATAAAGCTAATTTTAAAAAGAAGTGAAGAGAGGATTACATGGTTTCAAAAGCCATGTAGGCTAGACTCAAGACCAACATACTTTCAGATATGGAAAGAAAAAATTAAATCAAATTGATAGTCTTTATTAATGTTCATTGTTCGGTAAGGGCAAGGATCAATTTTAGAACGTCACGAAGTTAGAATCGGTGGAGCACATCGTCTGTCATTGCTCAAGATTGCATGCCAAAGTTTTCGTTAGGTAGAAGAACTATTTTATGAGGGCTTTATGCGGTAGCAAACTAAAGTTTTAATTGTACAGTTATGTAGTTTAACTTATCTGGAGTAAAAGGGCTTGGGAAGGTTAATCTAAGCAGGCAGCTATGAGTAGATAGCTCACTTGGGTCCATGTGTTGGTGCCTTTATGTTAGGGTCTTGGACTTGGGAAGTTCTTTAGCTAAATCATTAAGTGAATGTGTCTAGAATATTTAGCACTACCCTTTCTAACCTAAACTTAACCCGTAATTAATAGATTAAATATTTTGAATTAAGGCCTTTATCGTCGGCAACCAATTTTGGCCAGACTGGCATGGATTCTACCAAATTATGCAGCCTTTATCCGAGCTTAACCAAACCATGACACTGGTATCACCATTCTTCACTGTGCCGCAGAAGACGATGTCGGTTTGTGCAGTTAGTCTTGATCTTAAGAGAATAGTTCAGAGCCCAGAGCCCCAGATAAGTTTAGGTAGGAGATGCAGGATTATTTCAAATTTCCTGCAAATTTACATTAGGGAACTGAACCATCTCTACTAATAATGCTGCAGATCAAGCCCTTTAAGCTTCAGACTTCCGGAAACGATCGGTCAGTAGTGAGGGCTAGCAGCCCTATGTCTGCTACATCTCTTTGTCCTGATAACTTCTGATTAAGTGTTCTGACATAGACACTAATGAAGGAATGTCCCAACAGCACAGCCAGTAGTAGTAGGTCCATAGACTCCTCGATGTTCTCAGAAATCACATGGAGCCATAGAGGCCTCGAAACCTTGCAGATGACCTCATTAGATCATCTTATTGTTCTCTAATAATTTCTGATGAAAATGCGAGACATCAATTGGCGAGTTTCAGATCTAGCATGTTTGCCAACAGCAACAAAAATAAATTGTTCGTCACTGTACATTTTTATCCATTTCGTGAGTTCATTTTTTTTTTGTTGATTACAAGTAAAACCAAGAGAAGTAAAAATTGAAAAGGCAAGACAAATACATTTATAAAATTAAAGGAAACAAACGTAAAGTAAGCAAAAATAAAATAAAAATAACGATAACGACATTAACTGGTAACGAAGGAAAAACAAAATAAAACAGAATATTATGCTGGGATTTCTGGTTGAGTGAGTTTTCAGGCAACAAAAAAAAAAAAAAAAAAAAAAAAAAATGAAGAAAAATGAGTTGAAAAAAATTCAAGAAACTGGTAGTTGGTAGGTAGGAAACAAAGAAAAAAAGCCACTTACAGTCTTCCCCTTCTTCTTAAACTGAAGGAAGAAAAGAAGAAACACATTTTGTTTTAAATCAAGCATGTCTTTTTAACTTGAAAGGAAAAGAATAGACAAATTTTCGTTTTCTCTGCATGTGTGTGTGTGTGTGTGTACATACATATGCATATATATTCATTTATTTATTTAATGTTAAACTAAATAATATTTACACATTCATACATATTATTTTTTTCATTTATTTATTTTTTCTTACTTTTTTTTTGCTTTTTGGTTTAGTTCATATTGTTTTCCAAAAATTGGGTCAGTTTTATTTCAATTTTAAAATTTTTCAAAGTGAAAGTTATAAATTACTAAACGAAAGAAATTAAAAAAAAAAAACAAGAAGAGATTATTACATGTTCAGTTTTAATGTGTATTATCGTCATAATTTGTTTTAATGGCTAAACAAGTTCTTGGCATTTTTTTTTCTTAATTTTATTAATTCAAAGAACGTGTCTTGAGTTGGAATTTTTTTATATACAGTGGCTCTCATTAATATTTGGTATTTAGTTTTCGTTGTTTAATTCCTTCATTTTTAAATAAAATTTGTGGTATTTTATTAAACAAATTAAATTATAAAAATTGAAATGCTGAAATATTTCACAAATATATGCCTCATTAATATTCGGTTTTTTCATCCTGCCGAAAAATACAACCAAGTAATTTTGCAACTGTGCAAAAATGTCTGGTATAACCAAGGCGAATTCATACCAGGTGTAAGCAGTAGGACAACAACTACAACAAAACAACTTGAAACACGGAGGTGGACACGTGATGGTTTGGGGATGTATATCAGCAAACGGGGTCGGAAAACTGGTTTTTATTAAAGGCACAATGAACAAGGACATGTACTTAAAAATTTTACGGGAGAACTTGAAGCAGTCTGCCGAAAAAATGGGAATTTCTTCGACCTTCAAATTATATCAAGACAACGTCCCCGAACATAAAGCCCATATTGTTTGCGAATGGTTGCTTTACAATTGCCCAAAAGTCATTGACACACCTGCCCAATCCCCTGATATTAACCCCATAGAAAATTTATGGGATCATTTGGATCGCCAAGTGCGTAAAAGTCCTATTTCATCCAGAAACGAGCTTAAGAAAAGACTGCAGGAAGAATGGGATAAGATCAGTGTAGAATACTTAAAAAAAATTATTTATAATATGCCTAACCGTCTAACAGAGGTTATAAAAAATAACAGTTTTCCAACCAGATATTAGTTTTATCCTTTTGACATAATATTGAAAGAGTTTAATTTAGTTTCACAAAAAACCGAATATTAATGAAGTCTGAATTTTGTTAAGTTTCTACTTTTTGTTCTTTTAAGCATAAGTTTGTTAATGTTTTATACTCTAAGAATAAATTAATTTGATTTCGGGAAATATATTTTCTTTGCCATAACATAAAATTTTGAGTTTTATTCACCTTCTTGCTGAATTTCTCGTTTAAATAACACGAAATAAAAATACCGAATATTAATTAGAGTCACTGTATATATGTACTTAGGTATTTTTTTTTTGTTTTCGTAATACGAAATTAATATGAATTATTTTTTCCTTCTACAAAACCTGAAATTTTTTATCGTTTTTTTTTCTTTCTGTCAACTACTTTTCTTAAATGCCAAAGAAAGTATTTTAATATCAATAACCGATACAGTTATCAGGAAAAAAAATTATTATGTAGGGTCATATAAAAAGTCTCCTCGTTTTTGTTCCCACTAGATGGCGTTGAGGCCTTTAATACATAATTACATATACAGTAGGGTGCAGAAATAAATACTTGTACATCTTTATATTTTCTGCATTTGTAGGCAGCGCATAAAAATAGTAATAATGAATTGATTTAATCTTTTATTTTTTTTATTTTATTTATTATTTAGTTGTTAACAACAATGTTAAAACAAATCAAAAAACTACATACATATATATTCAAAGAAAAATCGAAATGAAATAAAATTAACTCTTATGTACAGTAGACGCTCGCAAATTAGAACCGATTTGTTTTTGAGGCAATTCTAATTTCTGGACGTGTTTTTTTTTCATATAAAAAATAAAAGATTGAGTAAATTTTCTTCCAAAAACTAAAAAAATAATTCTTGCAAAAAAAAAACAACCCAATTCAAAACAGATAGAAGGGCACTAATTCTAAACTAAAAATGTAAGAAGTAATCTGTATGAATTAGATTTAAACCAAATAAAAGATGCGCCAAAATTAGAGGGAAAAAATAAAGACTATTTGAATGTCAAGCCTCTCCCTATTACTGTTCAAAAGTTAAGCCATTTTCACCAACATTCGTCTTTTATGGGGACAACATTCAAGCCTCTGTCTATAACGGTTTCAAAGATAGGGGCACACAGATCAAATAACATCACCTATTCGGACGCCCTTTAATTTACAATGTTAAATTAAAGACCTGTTGTTATAGAGGACTTGTAAATTTCAACTATCTGTCTATATCGGTTAAAATGTTTAACCATATATATCAAATTACATGAACTATTGGGACACCCTTTACATTATAATTCCAAATATTTATACTTGTTATCATACCACAGAAAGTAGTATGCCTAATTTTCAAGTGTTTGTGTTTAACGGTTCAAAAGATAGGGCCATATAGATCAAATTACGTAATTTATGGGCACACCCTTTAATTTTTAAATTCAAATTGTATACTTGCTACAGTGGACTTTGCAATACAGGTTCCTTGTAAATTTCAGCTGTGTGTCTCTAACAGCTCAAAAGTTTGGCCCCATACATAGAATTACATTAACTATTGGGACACCCTTTTAGTTTTAAATTCAAATTTTATACTTTTTGTTATAGCTGACTTAGCACTACAGGTTCTTTGTAGATTTCAGCGGTCTGTGTACAACTGTTCAAAAGTATGGCCATAGACATCAAATTAAATGAACTATTGGAGCACCCTTTAATTTAAAATTTTGAATATTTATACATTTTATTATAACGGTCATAGTAATCGACATTCTGTCAAATTTTCAAGGTTTTGTCTATAACGGTTCAAAAGATTAGACCCAAATAGGTCAAATTATGTCACCTATGGGAACACCCTTTACATTTTTTTTTATTAATTTCTGCTGTTGGGAGCTATATCGACACGCAATTTTTTAAAATTTTAATTTGGTGCCCTTTACGGTTCTTAATACACGTAAAAAACATGTATGTTGTATGAGGACACCCTTTAATTTTTAATATAATGAACTGTTTTTAAAATGGGACCAACCTGAAAGCATAACCTTTCAAATAAAGAAAACAATTTTAAAATCGGTTCAGAAATGGCTGAGTTCTGCGGTTACATACATAAAAAAGCAACATTCAGACGAATATATAACCTCCTTCTTTTTTGAAGTCGGTTAAAAAACAACAATTAGGGAAAAACATACATATATGATTTGGTGATTCCCCTTTTTAGTTTTACCTTGTACAAACAGAACAAAAAAAAAAAAAAAAATGGGGATTTCTTGTGTTCAAATAAAAAAACACGCTCAGAAATTGGAATTTTAAATTCGAATTTCAGAGCGTTTAATGTATTGCAAACACTGATTCTAATTTCTGGACGTTCGAATTACTGAAAGCTTTAATTTGTGAGCATCTACTGTTCTAAATTTGGCACTTTCTGGAAACTTTTAAAATACAGTCAGAGACTAAAGTTTAAATACACCTTAAAAATTGTATGTTCAAAAAAAACTAAGCGTTTCAGATAAACTTATAGTATGCAGTTTTAAGTGTCCTAATAAATAACAAAAAATATAGACTTAAAATACGATAAAATTCACTGGACAAAAGTTTCAATACAACCATATTTACATCTTTGAATGTGATTAAACTTTTGAAATACATAATATAAAAAAGAAAAACATTTCAATACTTTGTTGGACCGCTATCGCTAACTGTCTGCAAGAGGCGTGGCATAGAAAGTACCAAGCTTTCTGTTTTAGACGGCAATATTTCTGACCACATTTTTTTAAGAGTTACTTTTAGCGTCTCTTTGCTCGTTCTTAAAGTTTTTACTCATTTCCGCTTCATTAAATCCCAAACTTGCTCAATTAGGTTTAAGTTTGGTGATTAAGATGGGCTATGGAGCTGTCTAAGAGCATAATAAAGCAACCACTCTTTAACAGAAAGTGCGGTGTGCTTGGCATCGTTATCCTGTTTAAAGCTCCAACGGGATCCAACGCCCAAAATGTCGACAGATGCTTGCAATTTTTTTTTTAATATACTCTTGATTCATTATGTCATTAATAAACTTCAAATTCCCAACCCCGACTACATTAATCGGTTCCCAAACCATCACATTACCACCTCCATGTTTTACGCTAGGAACCAAATTTTGTGTTCGAAGGGGGGCAGTGTTTGGTTTGCGCCAGACTTGCAAGTCCATCGCTTCCAAATAAGTTAAATTTACTCTCGTCTGTGAAAAGAACTCTTCTCCAAAACTCAGCGTCTTTGTTTTTATACTTATTTGCAAACTCTAGTCTAAGTTTTCTGTTTTTGTTTTCACTTATGAGTGGCTTCTTTCCAGGAACTCTCTGCTTTTCTTCCAGGAACTCTTTCTTTTCTAGAGTTCTTGGTTGTACATACTTGTTGCAGTTATAAGTGATATCATCTGCACGTTTTGGGGCACTTATTCTTGGATTCTTTTTCACTTCTCTTACGATGTGGTTGGTTAAAATCACGATTGGAAAGTTTTCTTGGTCGACCGCTTCTTGGCATATTTTCTACTGAATAAGTTTGCTTATATTTTCTATCTATATTTTTAAGGGGAAATAATTATCCTATTTCTCGATAGGATTCCGTCTTTGAAATGTTATATTGTTAAATGTTTAAAGCTGGACTCAATTTCTTTATATTTGCCCATAATTTTCATTGGAACTTTCAATTATGGCTATAAGAATGCTACTAATAACAAGTGGTGGCTTGTAAGAAAAGTATTTGATCGAAACATAAAATATAACTGTATTTTGTTTTTGAGAAATGAAAGGGAGTTTTCTGTTTTGCAAGATGTATTTAAACTTTTGTCCGCTGTATTTTGTTGTTATTGTGGGATTTACCGTTACGTTTGCAATGTACAAAGAATTTTAAGTTTTTGTTGTTTGTTATTTATGAAGACAAATAAAACTAAATGCAATAAAAATTTTTTTATTGACATAAACTCTGGTAGGCCCGTCCTGCTTAAGATTATGTAATCAACAACACAAAACTGTATAACGTTTTTCTGAAAATTGACCACAAATTCTCAACTAGATTTAGGTCGCGACATTGCCGAGGCCACAACATCAATTGAAATTTTCTAAGTCACACATTCCTCTCCAACCTGTTGCAACACAAGGTCTTCTTTAGGATATTCGCTGATATCTCAAAAAAAAAAACGGGAAGATGGGCAGGAGGCAATATGTTTAAATAGTCCTCTTTTTCATGATTCCATAAATTTTTTGCAATGGACCAAAATGCTACCATGTAACACACCGCTATATGATGCTGCCTACGACGTGCGTGACCATTTGTCTAATATGGTTTCGTTGCATTGTCTCCTGTTGTTAATTTTGACTCATCTGACCATATTGCGACGCTCTTCCAGTCATTAAGAGCCCAATATTTCTGATGCATGGCGCATTGTAAACGTTCCGAAATATTTTTATGTATCAATGCAGGTTTAGGCTTCTTTACAGCTGCGAGGTATCCAATGTTGTGTAGCTCACTTCTTGCTGTCCATCGTTTACCATTTTTAATTTTTGCTATGGAAACTTTCTTGGGTGTTAAAGAACTGTCAGCTCCCATCTTTCTCATCATAAGGGGTGCGTCCCCATCGGTTTTAAAGTTTTCAGCCTCTAGCCGAAATTTTGCGGGGAGCTTCATTTTGCTGTTTAACCCCTGATTGGCGTGTTAAAGAGCCTTCCATTGTCATATTTCAAAATTTTTTTTTTTTAATTTTTCGCCATGGTTTCTTTATTGTTTTAAAAAATTTGTAGAGTTGGCAATTTTGGCCTATTACTTACATACATATATTTATTTGTACGTACTCATTTGAAGCAATTTGTTAATTATAGACATGGCAACGCTATATTGGCCGAACTACGACATTTAGCGGGAACCATGGTCATGGTATAATATTGTTTTTTTTTATCATACTTGAGTTAAACGCATATTTTGAGGCGCTACATATTTTTTTTATTATTTCGAGAGAATAGAAAAACTATGCAGACGCCGGACCTAAAGTATCGAAAATATCGAACGTATTTTGAAGACTAAAACGCGTTTTTTTTACCGAAAAACATCCAATTATCCTCGTATTCGTATTTAATTTAGAAAATAAAAAAAACAGCAAATTCGTTTATTTGCTTTAGTTTTTAACACCTAATTTGACCTAATTTCTAGGCAAATACTTAATTATATTTCTTGAATAATACAAGTTTTTTTTTTAATTATACCAGTTTTTTTCTTTGTTTATTTAAAATTTTTAAAAGGTCACATATTTTTAATCACATTTTCTTGTTAAGAAAAAGAATATACCACATATGTATGTATGTACATATAAATTCATAGAAAATATATTATGCCCAGTAGTGCTGGCAAGGTACCACCGGGTACTCGATAATTTTTTTTTTAGTACGCAATACATAGTTAATTAATACTTTTGTGATAGTATTTTTGGAAATACATTTATAAAAATATTTGACGACTAATACGATAAATTTCTGCTGCTATTATGTAAACGGAAGTATTGAGTACCCAATTGAGAAGTATTGAGTAGTATAGAGTTGAAAATCATAGAAATTGCCAGCACTAATGATCAAGACAGACTATAGACCAGTCAGGCCGTCGGCCGTTGGGCAGCCTAGAAAATAACTGCAATATGTTCGTCCTCTAACACTGCTGGAAAGTACTCTGAACCAACTGACTTGCAAAACAATTTGCAATTTTTATGCTGTTTTATGTGTGACTGGCGGTCGATCGTATTTGGTGGAATAAAAAGAAAATATACATAAATTTTAATAGTTGTTGGCGTTGGCGCTTAACTCTTTATTTAAGTTTTTTTTTGTATCTTCTTGTTCGCTTCTTAATTCTTAGCAAGCAGTTGGCGTTTTTTTTTTTCCTGTCGATTTACAAAATGTTCATTTATAATGAATGACTCGATTGGTATCTTCACACGATGAACTTTTTATTTGTGCGAGTGAGTGTGTTGCAAAGTAAATGCATCATGCAGCTGCATTAAATTCTCGCCTAGCTGTGTTTAAATGTTGCTCATAAATTACACTGTTTGGTCTTGGAATTTAAGACAAGTTTTTCTTTTTCCTTGTTAATAAATAAATTGTATGTTCATGCAATAAAGTTAAAGTTACTTTGTAACTTTGCCGAACAGGTCAGGGTAACGAACATTATGAGTTATAAAGGCGAAATAAACTATACCAGCTGCTTGCCAAACAGTGCAGAATTTTACTCTTGATATAGTATAGAGTACTGTTTTCGTGTTTGTGCAAGCGCGCTTGGAAGCTTCTTTGTACAAAAATTTAATTTTTTTTAGATATTTTGTCCGCCGTTTGGAATTTCTGTTTGTTAGTTTGCAGTCAAATTTTTTTTATAAAACAACAAACTTTTTAGAGTGCGGACTTTGCGGAAAATTGAAATGGGAACTGAAAAGTTTGTTCGGCATCCGTGGAAGGTTAAGTCAAAAAACTACTGCAATAGAAATGTAAAAAGTAGAGATTGTGTGTTTTAGTTGAAAAATAAAAGGAGTAGAAAAAGTTTGTGTATATGTGAATGCCCATCTATAATGGTAAATATTAATGTGCGGCAGTACAATCGTCGTTTGAGCTCATGCCAAACGAAAATTAACTGACTGCTTGTACATATTAGTACCTGTTATTTTGTCTTAGGCAAAAATAAAAAAAGGTAGGTTTGACATGCAATTTGTGTAGTTTATTTGGTCCTTTAGTTGTAGCAAAATCAACATAGTTTCAAATAGGAGTCATTCTCTCAGGGTTGAGACTGTTAGACTAATTACTAGGTTACAAGTAGTGCAATTCACTAACTTTTAACGATCTAACACTTGTTAAATATATCAACATGTTTTTTTGCTTGCACTAACGTATTTGCGATTCACTAACCTATGGTTAACAAATGAAAAATACAATCAAAAATGAATGGCAATGCTGCTAAACAAAATGGCAAAATAGCGAAAAGAACAAAGAGAAATGAAAAATAATAAACAAAACTTTCCACACAAGTGATTGATATTTTGTTTTTAAATTTTATTTCTAAAAAATTGTTTAAATTAATTTTTTTACATTTCTAATTATAAATATTAATTATATTTTTAATTATAAATATTAATTATTTAGAATATCTTACATCTAAAGGGCGGGCGACTTTATCTTTTGATATTTTATAAAGTAAACGACGCAAAAATAGTTGTAGTTAAATTAACAATACTCGACTTGCTAAGAAAAACAGTTGATTTATAACAACATCAAATGTTATTAAAAAGCATTTCTGAATAGCAAAGTCTTTCGTTTTGTTGTTAAATTTTTTTAACGAGTCCCGAATCGATAAAATTGAATAGTGAATCGCACTACCGGACATGATTTTAAAACAAAAGAGACGTCTGCTTGACGACACTACACAGATAAGACATTCTTCTATTAGCCTCCTAGTATTAAAGCTGTAGTGTGTGATATCACTGACAGAAGAGCCGCCTGACTATCAACAATAGACTTAACAGATCCCCTAACATTCCTAACATTTCGGTTTTCACCGACAATGTAAGAGACCTATATAAAATAAATAAAATCCTTCAGTATATATCTTCCCTCACCTCTTCGTTTCCGGCTTTAGAGAAAACGATTCCTTGGAAAATCTATCACGAGTTCAATTTACCGAACACGGTAGTCTCAAATCCCATAGCAGCTAATCTGAGATGTTAGCATGACCATACGTCTAGATCTTCCATCCAGTTGCAGGCAATCAAGCTATTGGATTTAGTGCCAATGATGTGCTAGCCCCAAAGAAAATAATGAAGAGCCGTCAAGTCGTTGTTTTGGAGAACAAGAATCAGTGTTATTTCGAGAAAGACTAAAATATCATTTTAATAATTCCATGCTTTTGTGATATTTATTGCACGTAGTACCATAGCATTGCAATCACAAGTTATCGAAAATTTATTGAGCAATTGTCGATCATGTACGTGTTAACTATTCAGAGTATCAGCAACCCCTACCTCATTTCGTAAGAAATAAAAAACATTAATTTATTTCGGATGTAATGGTGTCGCATTTTATTGCCTCGGATTGTTTTGACTCCATATTCGGCAATTTGGCTTGTTGACCAGCACTGGCTAGCGTAAGACTTAGGACCACTGGTATAAGCTTGTTCAATGTGGATGCAAAGGGGAACCGATGCCTTGAACATATGCTAGCAATTACTAGAGGCTGCGTGAAGAGAAAGAAGGCCGACAGTTACCAGTCAACAGTCTAAAATCACTAAAGGCAAGATTAAAGGCTGGTTGTAGCACCTGATTCTGTGAGTATAAATTGCCGTAATTATATTTCGGTTGTCAATAATCATAGAGGACGGAAGGGGATCGAAAAGCAACCCGTTAAGGAAGTGGTCTGCAACGATATTTCTCCTACATTAAAATAAAAATATAAAAGCTGCTTTGTGACATGATGATATTTTAGTTTTACAGTTTTATTTTAAAATGGCGCCATCTGTTGCTCAACCGTACTAATACTTTCTGCTTTACTATTATAATTAAGCTTTACTAGATCATAGTTCGACGAACTATGATCTAGTTCGTCGAACAGTGCACTGAATTTTAACATAAATTTCGATAATTTGGAACGTTTCTGGATCAAAATACTTACAAAAATTTTAAAAACCAAAGAAAGATTAGCAAGGTTTCCTACCACTACACAAAGCCGAATTCATACCAGGTGGAGGCGATAGTCCAGCTGTTTGCTAATACCTTGTCAAAAATACATAATTTTATATCTGCTAGTGTAATGTCAAAGTTGTTGTTTGATGTAGTTGTTGCCATACTGCTCACACCTAGTATGAATTCGCCTTGCACTACACCAAATGCACGCAGGGGCGTTGTTTCTAGGTCATTACCCTAGGACCCTAGGATTTGTTAAAATTAGTTGGATTTGTTCTGCGATTAAATGAAATACTGTTGCAATACCTTTTGGTGATTTCATTACTGTATTGTTGTCTTTATAATTTTTTTTTTTTTGTTTTTTTAAAGAAGTAACACTCAGGCAAAAAATGTCTATATTAACTGTGTTACTTCCTTTGGAAAGGGATAGTAGTAGATAAGACAGATGGTTAGTTGATAGTAAAGCTTCGCTTCTGGCAACACTGCAATTGCACGTTATGATTATTTTTCGAACAGTATTGCAGCGCCTCTGGTGTTATTTAGGCGAATTAGTTTGAAGCTATCGTAGCCAATTTATAATTATTTTATTTTGCCGGCGATTTAGTGCCATGTGGTAATACCGGCGAAGGAGGGCGCTGTGATATGCATTATTATAAAGAGAAATTAATACATATCAGACAAATTGATGTTGCCACGGCTGAGTATTGAACTCGTGACCATTGCTTAGTAGTCAACGTGCTAACCACCTAAGCTACAGCACTCCCAAGACCTGGCTTGCTAATGAAGTTGAAAGCGCTCTCCAACCCTACCAAACAAAGATCCAGTGACAGTACTCCCCGAAACGTATGACAACAGTGATTTGTTAAAACTTACCGGAAACAAACTTAAAACCAAATTACAGTTGTTAGTAGTAGGCCTCAATGAAAGATCGCAACAAGATAAAAAAAACACCCTTTAAATGTTCAAGAAATTGTCAATTTAGCAAAAAAAAAAAAAAAATAAGTAAACATTAAAAACAGCTGCCTTGTTTACCAATTCATTCTTAGCTTTTTTTCGTCCACTTATTTTTTTTTTCTATTATAAACTTGCACATTGTGTCAATATGCTTTTCCAGTTTTGTTGTCAGCAGCATGTGTGAATAGTGAGATGAAGTAATAAAAAGTATAGACAGGAATATCACTTTTTATGTTGCTTTTAATGAGCAATTTTTTTTCTTTTTCTATACAATTCATGTATTCACTTGCAATTGCCATTTGCAAAAAATAGTTAAACATAAACAAACGAACATGCTTACATATGTAGATGCATGTAAGTACAAATGTTTATATCGTGTTTTATATGGTCAAGCATGTGCATAAATGCAAACAGCATAATTATGTAGGAAAACACAAATAACTGACTAAAAAGTTTAGGCCAGTAGATCAGTCTGCGATTTGTGTTTGCGTTTTTACTTTTATCCATTAAATTCTTTTTTGCAGAGTAGTGTTGAAAAGGTGTTTATGTTTATGTTTTTAATTTTCAATGACAAAATCATTACCCCGGTCTACATTAGACATAAAATGATAAACATTAACACTAACATCATGTTAGTATTAATAATGTAAGGCTGTTTTATAACATGACATTGGCGTTGTTGTTTTAGTTTGGCAGTTTTATTTTCAAAAAGCGCCATCTGTTGCTCAACCGTACTATTACTATCTGCTGTCTAATAAGCATTCAAACAACATTGACGGAAATCAGAAAAGTTTGTGCAAACGGAAAATGACATAAACAAGTAGTCGCCACCTATAAGAACTTGAACAAATTAATACCGTTGCTTTGGCGGAGTTATATTTATTGCTCTCTCAAGTCGCTGGTTGGTGGAGACGGGGTGTATAGATACTAAAACAACTGTTTATT
The DNA here is from genome assembly GCA_949628195.1 of Phasia obesa. Taxonomy (NCBI): domain Eukaryota; kingdom Metazoa; phylum Arthropoda; class Insecta; order Diptera; family Tachinidae; genus Phasia; species Phasia obesa. The sequence continues at coordinate 94,636,064 of OX451218.1, forward strand.
ACCCATCACTGTAACGGTTACCTAACTTAAATGTTTTGGTTAATAAAATTGCTTATTTTGAGTTGCCAGATTACTTTGTTTTTACGATAAATTACAATTAAAAAAAAAATTAAATTTTACACTAGCAAAATGAGTTTGTAATTATGCAAAAAATATTTTAACGATTTTGTGCTATTTTTATTATTTACTAGTTGTGCCCTCCACGTCGTAGGCGTCCTGGAAATATTTTTTTCTGATTTTGCTGTCAAAGTAAATCACACAAAATTTTAAGATTTACTTTTATCGTGCTTCAGTTATGGTTTATATATTTTCTTTATATAGAGGTATACATCCCTCGATCAAATTCTAAAATATTTTATGTACACTTTTATTATACGTATAGATTAGCGATAGTTTATGATTTAGGATAATCAGGCCTGTCACAGAATTTATTCGGAATGGTTTTGATTACGAATTTTCAATTCGATCGAATTTGTTTTGCCTTCTTCAGACTTTGATTGATTTGCTCCATTCTGATAAATTCTAGTTTTCTTACTTTTAAGCTAAATGTGGCAATATTGCTCACTAATTGTGGCTATATTGTGAAAACCAACACAAAAACATATGGTTATTAAAGAAGAAAATAAAGTTAAATAGAACAGACAAATTTTTATATTAAATTAAAAAAAAGTTTCAAACAAAAAAATGCCTGGAGTTTCAATCGTTGCGGTTTTTACTGCACAAACACGACAACACTCCGCCGAAAAATTGAGATGTAGGAGTTTAGTGGATGCCCCGAATCCCCTTTCTTGTCCAAACGCAGTGTAAGTGTTATTATTTTTGCCATAATCAGACATACTATATATAAATATAATTACATATGCATATTTGAAGGTTTATAAGTTATTATCGACTAAGCAAAGAAGCGTTTGTAATGGTTTGAAACAAACTGAGTCCTCATTTAAAAAATTCTTTAATTCAACCAATTATACAAGTGACGACCACACTGCGGTTTTTGGCCACAGGCTCGTTTCAAGGTGTTATAGATAAGTATTGTGTACATTTGTCACAAGAACATAAATGATTAAATATATTACTTTCAGCTAAGGACAATGATATTAATTTGGGGAGGAGTACGGTTTCAACGTTGATGTGGAGGGTAATAAATGCGGCGGAGAATGTTTTATGCTCAGACTGGATAAAGCTGCAGATGACAGAAGAAGAAATAGAAAATTCAAAGGCTCATTTTTTCATCTGTTTACTTTTTCACTTAAAACATGAAAAATTGCTTCAATTATTTAAAAAAAAAAAAAAAATAAATAAATTTAGCTAAAAGCTTAACAAATTATTTTATTTATTGAAACAAGAAAGTTTTAAGTTTGTTTTTGTACAAAAAATACGAATTCGATCATGAAATTAAAGTGGTTTCATTTCGAGGAAATTTTTTGATTTTGATTTTCTGAAGAAGCTTTTTCGGAATTGAAATAACTTTCGATCGAAATGAATTTCTGTGACAGGTCTGAATATTGATTAATGCTCACCCACAACTATGCTCGACACAAGATTCGTAGTATGAATATCAGGCACGTCAACCATGAGACATATGTGCACCATTAGGAACAAATGGGTAGTCTAAATCAGACACTATAGTTGGGGGAGGCGTCTTCATCTCCAGATTCTAGATCAGAATGAAATTTAGGCTGTAGAATCAAAAGAGCGGGATGAGATACCATAGCATATATGGTGAAGATATCCAGATTTGTACTGATAGCAAGACCTCGATAAACTCCTTTCAGGTTGGTTCGCGAATACCTGTCATTTATAGACGAGATGGCTGGACATTACAACGTGGGTTTAGAGAAATATAATTGCAGACGACCGTGCTAGATCTGGAACCCGCCTTAGAGTCCAGAAGATAGATTAAGTAGTTAGCTTCCAGCAAATTTGCTGTAATGTGAATTTTCAGCAGGACCAGACATCACTTGCATGAGATTGAAGGCTTATATTGCATCAGTGTAACTGCATTTCTGCTGAGAACCCTTCGAGGAGAGTTGGGATGACTGGTGGCTGTATTGACAGGGCACTACGTTATTGTCGTTATTGATAGGAGGTGAAATCTGCAACATAATGACTTTTGCAGAAATGTCAGAATAGGAAGTAAAAAGAAACGGTGGAGTACATTTGGTAACATTGTCCAGCCTTTTTCTGGGCAGTCCAAGTCTACAAGACTACAGATCTATGTAGCTGCATTCTATTCTGGTTTTTCTATCGGTATGTCCGATAACGGGATAGACGAGCATTGACTTCTCTATCTATAAGGATCCATAATGTTTATACTTTATAGAGTCGAAAACGAGAATATTGTAGGTGTAGTGTATAAAAGCTCGTTGCTTGTGTGAGGCAACCCTTTCTTTTTTTTTTTGTAATATATAATATTTGTATTATAAATTGTTGTAGAGGCCATACTAACTAGAGATATGGCCGTGCGATGTTAAAGGGTCTTTTTTGGGTACAGAACTCTTAAAGTTCGTTTAAGCACAATTGTTGACTTTTACAGTAGTTCTAAATGTATTTTTAATATCCTACAGTTTAATCGAGTTAAGTAAGAAACAGGCTTATGCTACAATCTCTCCCTCTTTATTAAAAATAAATGCATGAAAAATCTTAAAAAACAACAAGTTCAAAAACAAAGAGCAACAAAAACCTGCAAGATCAAAAAGTTGAACAAAAAAATTCAAAGAAATCTGGAAATTTTTATAAAAAAATAAAAAGAACCAGTCATGAACAAAAAGTAATAAAACAAGTTTTATTTCATTTTTGTTTGTTTTGTTTTACCAAGAAATATGCCATCCATAAAAATAATGGAGATTTTGTTGTATGGGAAAAACGAAAATAAAAAATAAACGAAAACGTAAAAGAAGCAAAGGGGAGAACAAAATCAACAAAATTAACAAAATAATAATTTTAAAAGGGAAAGGTTGATAGACCAAGAATAATTTATAGCCTCTCCACTGTACATATAGAAATTTATTGCCTTAAGTTCAATTTATTGCTTGTTTAAAGTTCAAATGACAGGAATTTTCTCTTCTTTTTTACCTCAACAAAGATGCGGTAAAAGTATACGAAAACAAACAAGGTAGTTTTTAAAAATTAACAGTGAAACAGCAAAGTACTCACTCGCATAACTAACATTCAGATCAAAATGAATTAATTTTTAAATTAAGATTTACAAAAACTTATTTATTTCTGTAGATGGAAGGCAGGAGACCGAAAAAAACATGTTGGAGATCACAAATTCTCTCTTTCATCGCTGTACCTTCATCGCTCTTTCATTGCCTTACCCCGAATATTTTATATTGTTAATATTAAGTTATAGGCCCTAGGTACCGCGACCCAAGGCACCCCTTTGTACAGCCTTCATGTTCAGCGAACAGGGTTTTGGCTACGTATACAGCCAATAATCTTATATGATGAGAGATGATTTATATCCCCTGGAAACAAACGACAGTCTTCTAGGAGTTTTGTTCTACGAGATCAAAAGGTAGGACACCCACAAATTACGTGTTCTGAAGTCTCATAATGCATCTGTTACAAAACCTGCTAGGTTTGTTGATCTCAGTGTTTCCTAAATTGAATAGATGGTAACAAAGACCACAATCGAACCATCCCGTAAGTAGCTTTAAGTCACTCTTATAGCACCCTTTAGGAGGATGTACAACAAAATAATGCCATAAAACGTTATGCTTGTCTAAGCCCTATGAGAGCTTCTCTGTTTTTTTCTTTAGCAAAATCATTGGATATGCCAAAGAAAGATTTTGTTGCAATAAATCTACGTCGGTCCCCTTGGTTAGCTTTACAGTCCACCAGCTTATTGTTAATCTATTGTGGGAACTGAGTTCATTTATATATCTCGCACAATCCATGACTACCCCAACCCTTAGCTCAAATGAGGTTATTAAAGTCTTTGGCGCATTTTGGCTGTCTGACATCCTCAACATTTCCTGGCACAGATGAGGATGCTACTTCTGCCTAAAAGATCGATGGATATTTGCCATTGGAATGGACCTTTAAAAGTTTGGGCGGGCCAAGAATACCGGCTCCTGTGTCACCATTTTTCTGTTTGGGGGGTTACAGCGTATTTCGATTCGAAAAGAAAATCATTCGAATTTGTATGACTTATACATTGTGTTTCGAAAAGGTTTTCTTTGAAATCGAAATACGCAGTAACCCCGCAGAAAACTAGACCTGGTCTGCTACATCGTCTAACCAAGTCTGGGTCCCAACGGATATTATCGAGTATAAAGACATAAAAAATTCCTTGCAACAAGAGGGTGTGTTGAATATTCGTCGTTATAAAGAGCCGAAGTAAGCTCAGAATTCCCAACAGGTTTTCAGATTTTACTGCTGTAGCTAAAAGGCGCTCTTACACGCCTCCAATTTCACTGTTATGTGAGGTGGCGCTTGACATATGTAGCATAGCGTCTAGGGCATAGTCAGGACTGGTCTTCTTGGTCCCATTTCTATAGTTCTATTATTTTTTATTTCGATATTGTCCTTGATAAATTTACGTCATATAATGCTACGGTTAATATTGAACCAAAACTGAAGCTTTTTCCATTCAATTTTACATATATGATTGTAAAAAGTGGTCATTAAATAGAATCCATTTTAATTTGACAGCGTTTGTGCTCTCATTTTTAGACACTCACATTTTCTTATTAATCTAATCAACGAGTCGAATTGAATCATGATTTAAAAAATTAATAAATTGCTAACAAATGATAAATAGCAAAACCACGAGAACTGTCAAATCAGTTGTGATAGAAAAACGTAGATTATTATCATTAATATTCAGCATATTCCTTCAGGAACATAAGCTTTTTACATAGAATCTCTAAGCTTGTCTTTCCCTTGCAATAAAGCGAAGATAATTGAATGATTTATATCGCTCTTCCTCTTTTCCTTGAGCCTTGGGGGTTCCACTCAATTGCTGCGTGGCATATTTCGTTGCATGACTTTCTAAGCGTGTAACGAAGTCATTTTTATTTGCGAGTTGATATTTTCCTCGCCAGCGATTTGAAGGAGTTGTTCGTTCGTTGGTGATAACTCTAGGCCACCAGATTTTAAAAATATATCGTAGGCATCGGTTTGCAAATTTTATTTTATGGCTTCGTTTATCGACTATGTTTAGGAGCTGTACAAAATAAAGCTTTTCACGCAAGAGTTGTAAATGTGAATCTTTGTCTGAGGGGAGTGTGCGTTCGAATTTCATATATTGCGAAGGTTGTAGAACGTTAATTTGGCGTATACGCGAATCTACGTATGCTAACGCGCCGCCGTCTGGAGTTGTTGTGCTAGCCAAGTACCAAAAATTATCAACGATTTATAGTAGTGCGTTGTTTAGAGTAAAAATTGGATTTTGTCTGCATGTATGTACTTTGACTTATTTGCTTTGATTCTTAGACCATATTTTGTAGCCGTTGAAGTTAATAAATCTATTTTCCTTTGCATGTCATCTTTCTTCGTTGCCAGAAGTACTAAATTGCCCGCATAGTCGAGGTCCGAAAGTTGACCGTTTATTACGCACTGTAACCCTATACTCGCACCAGAAACGGATGACATTATGACGACAAGAACTGTGACAACAAGTAAAGGGGATAGTAAGCAACCTTGCTGGACGACGCTTATTGTTTCAACACAATTGCCAATTTTTTCGCATTTTGGGTTCTTTATATTGCGACTATTTTCTCTGGTATTCCTTTGTCAGCAAGGGCATGCCATATTTTGCTTCGATCGATGGCATCGAAGAAACCGATGAATGATCCATTATTAATCGGAGGCTGTTATTTTGGTCAACGCAGGAACGATTGCGAGGGAATCCTGCTTAATCCCTCATAATTGCTCATCCAAACAGTGCTGCCAATTTATAGTTCTTCACTTCTAAAAAACACTCAATACTCTTAACCGTCACGAAAAAGTGTTGTATATGAGAATAATCCGCTTATATAGCGTTGCACTTGTACTTGTTTTATTTTATTACAAATAACATTTTTTAAATCCTACAAAGAAAAAATAAGAAAACCTGTTGCATTGCAGTTTTTCATAAATTTTAATTCATACTTTATTTGTACATACAAACAGACTGATTACATGCAACACAAAAAATACACACACATATACATATATGCTGCTGCTTTTTCTTATTATGACTATTGTAAAATATTAGAGAGTAAATTGCAAGAGTAGAGATGTACACTTAGTCGCAAAACTCTACATACGATTTAATTTTTGTTTGAAAAATTATGATTTTTTTTAAAGAAAAGTACAAGCATTTTTTATCTTTTTTTACTTTATCATACGTAGTATAAGGTAAAGTATAGTAATCATGAAAAAAATCGAGGTCGGGATTTCGGCGGATTTATACGTTTTAAGGTCTCCTGAATCCATTTTGACTATTTTCGCGATGATGTCTGTGGGTGGGTATGTATGCCACTATTTGGAGTTTGTACAGGTTAATCCGTTAGATATATCAAAATGAAATTTAGTGCGTGCCTTTGGTATGTGGAGATGAAGAGCTGTATAGTTTTTGGACATAATCGGGAGGGTGCAAGGGGTAGTTTCCTTACCAACACATTTTGTGACCGCTCTACAGGTCAAACCGTACGACATATTAAACCGAAATTTAGTATATACCTTTGGCTTATAGAGATGAAGAGCTGTATAAATTTTGGGCATAATCGGGAAGAGGCAAGGGGTAGTTTACTTACTCCCAAATTTTGTAAACGCTCTACAGGTTATACCGTATGACATATCAAAATGAAATTCAGTATGTGCCTTTGGTTTATGGAGATGAAGAACTGTAGAAATTTTGGCCATAATCGGGAAGAGGCAAGGGGTAGTTTACCTAACACCCCAAACCGAAAATAATTTTTCGATTCGAATATATTTTGAACTTTTACTTTTCATAATGAAATTATTCATTATTCATTATACTTATTCTAATCTATAAATGAACACTGCATAGCGATGCATAACTATTAGTTTACTTCTGTCGGTTCAACAACTGCCAAAATATATTTTTGGTTAATTTGAAAAAATTTAAATGGATTCTTTGGATACGTTTTCAATTATTTCCAGCCTTTCCAAAACTAACTGTGATAACACATTCTGAAATTAATTAATTTTTTTATATAAAAAAAAAAACTATCATCTTGATCTCAGTTCAGAGCTCTTTTGGAACCCTTTTTTCTATTCAAACTTTTCAAATTATGCGTACTCGTTAACAATTTATAATTTATTTTCATATGTATGTCAAAAAACAAAGATAATTTTTATAAACCTTTTCATTATGAATACAGCTGTTATACTTTATGTAATAAATATCTCTTTCTATTTGGTATGGTAAAGTTGAGTGTAGGCCACTCCAGTTTTATTATTTAATAGGAACAACGATAAAGCCTAATATTTAATTTACAAAATTATATACATAATTCAGTCTTTTTTAAATCAGAAAAAGTCCCAAAATATTTTATATTGTTGGGCACATTGGCACATTAATTCTTAATTGTTTCTGTTCCTGAAGATTGGAATGGAGAATGAAGCTTCGATTTTACATTGTAGAGCAGTAATTCTTTTACAAGTGCCATATTGAGCTTGAGGGTCGTAGTCATGCATAAATGCGAAGTTGTCCTTTATAACATTAACGAATCTTAATTTTTCAACGCTTTATCATAAGAATATTCTATGGGAAAAACTACCATGTTTTTTTAATACTCTGTATCAGACATGGGGGGATTCAATTACATTTCAATTACAATTACAGGCTATGTGTAATTGAAAATTTCCAATTACTAATTACAAGTAATTGTAATTGAAATCAGGGACAAAATCAATTACAATTACTTGTAATTTGTAATTGAAAAATTTCAATTACAATTACTTGTAATTAGTAATTGGGAATTTTCAATTACTAATTACATGTAATTGTAATTGAAAAAGTTCAATTACAAATTACAAGTAATTGTAATTAGGCAGTAAACATTACTTCCAATTGAACGAAATTCAATTATATTACTAAAAATTTCAAGCTTATCTTGCGTTGCATGATCAACAGTATTATTCAAAAAAGCAATACGAAAACTGCATCCATGTTCGATTATGGTGAACACCTTCATGAAGGTAATTATCGCTTACAAAATTTTGAAAACTTTGCGGTCAAATATACATTTTTTCATTTAATATTCCGTAGACATTGACATTATGAAAAAGAAAATAGTTTTGAAATTTGCACTTCAAATGTACTTGCGTGGTCTAAATTCGTTTCTAAATTATCCCAAAAACTATCCTACAATATTAAAGGCTTTTTTACGGTCTAATCTCCCTTAACATCTTCAGCACCAGTTGAAAGGTTATATTTGTTCGCTAGTATTATTTTAACACTTTTTTATTTATTTATTTATTCAAAAAGGATTGTTATGATTTTTTATAATCTATAGTAATTGAACATTTTTGTAATTAAATATTTTTTGACAATAATTACGAAAAAGTATTCATTACTTAAAATTATCAATTACATGTACAATTAAATTAAATTTTTTCAACTACAATTACATGTAATTAGTAATTTAAAATTTCCAATTACTAATTACATGTAATTGTAATTGAAAATTTTCAATTACTAATTACATGTAATTGTAATTGAAAATTTTCAATTACTAATTACATGTAATTGTAATTGAAAATTTTCAATTACAAATTACAAGTAATTGTAATTGATTTTAGTCCCTATTTCAATTACAATTACTTACAAAATTAATTACAAAATGTAATTGATATCCCCCAAGTCTGCTCTGTATACCCTGATATATTAATAAAGGGGGTATCTCTCTTTGTCGCGGTAATTACATACTTTGTATGTCTGACACAAATGGCTTAGTTCGCGTTTTCTTATTGAATTCAACTTACAAAAGGTGTGATATTCATTTATGAAAATATGACATTCTCATAGACAATATTAATTTTAAATTAGGAAATGTGCTTTTCCCGAGATTACCAGTTTACATATATGTAAATTTAAAATTTATTTTATAAAAATTGACATAACAACACTAGATGGAAAACTAATTTGTAAGGAGTTGCAAAATCATAGGGAATAAAAAATAAAAAACCAAAGTACATTTAAAAAGTTGTTTTTTTAACTTTGAAAATTGCATCCCTAATCTGATGAAAAATTTCAAAAAATTAACCATACAACAGTGTTGGGATTTCTGGTACAATTGTACCAAATTTGGTACAATCGACACATTAGTGGTGGTACATTGGTAGACTTATTGCTTTTTTTGGTACAATTTTACATAAAATGAATAAATTAATTTTTTTATTTACATATTTCTAATTTCATAGTTATCCAACCCTGACCAGAACTAACTAAATTGCAACAGTCTTAATTTATGTTCAGGATTAGTATTATTTTCTTTGATAGATAATTTATTTACAAGGACTCATTGCTGAACTACAGCCTTTGAACGTTCTTGCATCGCCTCAATCAGATTTCGGCAGTATTTGGCTGATTTCTCCCAATGTCTCACACTTTCATTACATATTGTTCTTAAACGATACCATTTTTGCTCTTTTACATAGAAATTTAAAGTGACGACCGACGTAAGACTTCTGTGATCATCAAACCCTTAAGTAAAAGCATTCAACCTTTAAAAGTGCTTTTACACGGCGTGTATTTGTCATATTACTTGTCACTTTTCCATGCGTAAATTCTATACACGTCGTGTAAACCCTTTCAAACATAACATGTGTATTTTCCATGTGTACAATACATATGACATTTTTCATTTAGAACGTGTTCTATTTTGATGTGACAAAGCATCTGACATCCTGTAATGCCAACTTGATATTTTGCTATTTTAGGTTTTTTGTGGTACCAAAAGCACTAAAAGCGTGGCAAAAGCACTACGTTTGCCCATTTGCATCAGCTGTGGTTGGCAATACAAAACTGTATGGCGGAAAAATTATATATTATAGCTTATGTCAGATGTAATTACACACGTACGTTTGAGAGCAAAAATTATAAACCGTATGTAAAATGTATATTTTGACAAACAAATGAAATTACATATGGGTTATCAAACTGACAAGTCATATGACAAACACACGCCGTGTAAAACCATTTTTAAGTAATATGCTCAAATTAAATAAAATGTCCACATCGTAAGTAAAGTTTTGCGACTAAGTGTAAATGCCTAATCTTCTTAATACTTGTCATGATGTTGTTTATATTTTTTTATGATATTTTTCCTCCAAATGAAGAAGGGACCTTGATTATTAAATAACATTTTTTTTCCTTTTCACCGTTATATTTTTATCTTTTACAATTTAACGTAGTGAATTGACTGATAGTAGTGTAAAACATGAAATGTATGTATGCACATGTATACAAACATTTGTATGTATGCATCTGTTTTTTTAACATTCGTATTAGTTGTTGATGGGGATGGGGGAGGAGTATTGCAGTTAAAACTTTTTTTGGGCTTTTTGTGTAAGAGTTTTTTAAATCAATTTGTTTTAGTTTTTTTTTGTATTTTTCCCTTGCAGAGTCAGTAGTGGGTATGTAATATCTTTTATGTGGGTACATTTAAGCGTTTGTATATTTGTTTATTGGATTTTATTTTCAATGTTGGTTTTTGTTTATAATAATTTTTACGGAAGCAACAGTTGAATTTTTTTGCGGTTTTATTATGTTTTTGTAGTTGTTCTTTTCTTTCATAGAATGATTATATCTGCAGAATTTGCACATTTTTTACTTATTCCTTCGTCGATACACGTTTTTTGGTTGTTTCTTTCTAATGTATTCTTGAAACAGCTGTCTTGTTTAAATACATATTTCTATTTACAAATTCAGTGTTGTGTTTGTTTTAGGTTTTCCACTTTCGCAAAAACAAGCCGGTTGTTCGTTTGAAAAACAAGGGCAACTTGATAATTCATTGACTTTTTCCTTTGCCTAATTAACGTTTTTTATGCCAACGTAGGCTCCTTTAAGCTCGATACATTTAGACCAGCCTCTTCCTAGTTTTTTCTTATAATTAAAGGTCGTTTTACATGATCTCACAAGTCTTACGGTATGTATGAGAAAAACAGATGACAATATGACAGGTGTAAGTAAGGTTTTTTTATTTTTTAAATTAAAAAAAAAAAAACTTACGCCTTCGATAAGTTCGATTCCGACATACTTTTTTAAAATATTTTTCTCAAAACACGAATCATTTTGTGTTCGTGATTTCGAATCTATACTTAAAATTTACTACTCATTATATTGCAGTCATTAAAAGTGGTTTTACACGACGTGTATTTGTCATATGACTTGTCACTTTTCCATGTGTAAACTCTATGATAGGAAATGAAGACGGGGGTTTAGGGTTAAACAACACAACAAGAGATTTACACTGCTGCTGGATCATAGAACAGTTGGTTGTTTGTTATAAAATTAGTGTATTTCTGACACTTGCGACAACCTCGAAACTTGCACACCGATCCCGTTACTAGTGTCATAAAATGTCCTTGTTGCTGGCGATTAATTTTGGTCAGAGCTGTATTTTTAATATCCATCACCATTTGTTAAGAAAAATTTCCATTCTATGAAAGTGTTGTGAGTCTATACTTGTATGTCTGCTTGTGTGCCTGGTTTATTGTATTATTTATGTTATTGTTGACACTTTTTATAGTATTTTTTATTTTTATTGTTTTGGTTGTTTTTAAATAAAATTAACCTAAACATCGTCATACCTTGACTTTGTTATTTTTGTTTTACTACTAGTCATTTAAGCTTTTTTTTGTTATTAAACTTTTTTGCTTTTGTTTTATTTTGCATTCATTCATATCTAAACGGAGAAGCGTTTGTACGTGTTTTTCTTCTTTTGTATTTAATTCATTCATTTATTCATTCATTGAAAAGCAAATGAGTAAAAATACGTAAAAAAAAGTATTTCAAAATCGTATTAATGATTTTATTAGCCACAATCAGTGGCTGGCAGCAGAGGCAAATAGCAGCAGCAACAGCTTGCTAGTATCACCACAACAGCTGCGTTAATAGAAAGAAATGTTTACATACACTTCTCTGCTTCTGTTTTATACAACAATACTTTTGTCAATTAAAGACATTAATCCTCTGAAATAATTGGCAGTTGAACTTTGAAATAAATGAAAAAATTAGTTTTCCTTTTGGAAACGAATTATTACAAGCCACCCCCGCGCTTCAGTTTCAAAGATAATGAAAAAGAGAATCGAAAAAAATTCACTATAAAAATAAGGAAACAAACACCTCCAATCCAAAAGTTTCGTTCGTTAAGAGCGCTGAGATCGAAGTGAGAACCCATTAAATAAAACATTATTTAAGTCTTGGACATTATACTTGCATAATAGAGAGTCGACAGTTCTATGTTTTGAAAAATATCCGACTTTTGGACAGTGGCTTCAGCTGACTGTTCCCAAATAGTTTTATTGTTAATAAAACCGCGGGTTAATAAAATTTAAGATTATAATAACTCATCCTACGACAAATCACGTTACAAAAAAAGCCATGTTCTTGATAGCAAGAACTTGGTTCTCATTTTTTTTTTGATCTCAGTACGTTTGATGGGAAAAATTTTTGTATAGGAACTTGGCCTTATTTGGCATTAAAGTTTTTAGGCCGACCAGTCAGTCGGGTTCTCTTTTTTTATGTTTTTTGTTCATATTTTTTAAATTAAAAATTATGTTAATGCCAGAGCTATGCTACAATGCTAACTGTCCTAGTGCACTACCATTCGCTTAGATTCTAAATATATAAACTTTTTGTTATTGACCAAATTTAAACGTTCTTGGCCTGGGCGACAAGAAATGATGCTCCGTAAATTTTTGAACAGCCCATCAGTTAATTAAACTGACATAAGTAAGATACCAAGGTTGCCAAGTCTGTAATCAACAAATTGCTTCAAATAAATCTAAATAATAGGCAAACTCTCAACATTTATATTAAAAACTAACTAATAATTTATAGTTATTCTCTCAGTCAGAATTATTAGCCAATAGGAAAACAGTTTCGTGACGTCATTAGGCCGACATGCGCAGAAAATTTCAATATTATTTTTGGTTGGCATAACCTTATCTATCATCCTTGGGTTTGTGTGATGGTTTGTAGCGTTTGTTTATTTTTTATTATGCTTTAACAACTTTTTTCTGTGTATGCCTGCATTTTTAATAAGGTTTTTGGCATTTTGTTAATGCCTATTAACATTTTTACGCCATTAAAACATTAAAAAATAAAACTGGAGTGGCCTACACTCAACTTTACCATACCCAATGGAAACAGTTATTTTTATGGATATATTTATTACATAAAGAATAAAAGTTCAAAGTATATTCGAATCGAAAAAAAAAATATTTTGATTTGGGGTGCTAGGTAAACTACCCCTTGCCCCTTCCCGATTATGGCCAAAATTTTAACAGTTCTTCATCTCCATAAACCAAAGCTACATACTAAATTTCGTTTTAATATGTCATACGGTATGACCTGTAGAGCGTTCACAAAATTTGGGGGTAAGGAAACTACCCCTTACCCCCTACCGATTATGCCCAAAAACTATACAGCTCTTCATCTCCACATACCAAAGGCAGATACCAAATTTCATTTTGATATGTCAAACGGAATGACCTGTACAAACTCCACAAAAATAGTAGTAAACACACCCACCCACAGACATCATCGCGAAAATAGTCAAAATGGATTCAGGAGACCTCTAAACGTATAAATCCGTTAAAATCTCAACCTCGATTTTTTTCATGATTACTATACTTTACCTTATACTACGTATGGCAAAGTAAATATCCAGGATAATTTCTCAGTTCACTGTACAAATTGTTGAACTCCCTATTTTTTGATCGTCTTCTAATATTCGATACATTCCTTTCTTCTTAAAAAAAAAAAAAAATGCATTAAAAGTATTAACTTACAAGACTCTTCGTCTGAATCACTAACAATTATTATAAACAAAAAGCATTCACTCTGGCATCTTTTAGGATTGGTACGAACTATTATCGATTCTAGCTTCGCTTCGCTTGTAGTGCGGACACTGACATCACCCTTATGCTTCTTGTAAACGTAACTTTATTAAATATTGAAATTTTTTTTTTTTTTTTTCGGAAATCGGTATATTTTTCTAATAAAATATTGAGAATGTAAAATGTTGTAGAAATCAATCTTCTCAAATAAAAAACATCCTAAAACTGAGAAAAATTTTAATTTTCCCAAATGTGTCATTGGTGTAGCATTGTGCTTTTCAGGTTCGGAATGTTTCAAAAAAAGAAAAAAATACAATTGTACCAACTTTACCAACCCTGGTTCACACCTATAGTTAAATGTTCATACATATGAATGTATGTATGTATTAAACAAAAGTGGCGCCAAAAACTGTTGTTTATTTGTTGTTTTGTTTTCGTTTATCAAATTTATAAACCGAGAATATGTGTGTCTGTGGGTGTACGTCGTGTGTAAAACTTTTAACTCTTAATTCAATTTCCAACTACTGATGCGCTGCGTGAACATTTTTTTTTCTTTATTAATATTAACTGTAAAAATGGTGAATATTAAATTGTAATATACATATGTAAACGTACATAAATACATACATATGAATGTATGTAGGAATATTAATGAATGCATTCTAATGAATCTATTATTTTTCAAAAGTTTTTATTGTTTTTGGTTTGTTGGAAATGTTGTTGACATAGTTTTAAATTTTATATGACGTTAACCCATTAACCGCCAAAATGAAACCAGAAGCGATAATTAACCAAAAAGTTTTTTATTTTATTAATTGTATGCAAAACTAATATAAAATAATAAAAAAGTTTAAAATAAAAAGTAAATCTGTGGAGTAGAGAGTGTGTACTCAACTGAGTACATCGGCGCGCCGCGGCGGGTTACAGGTGCAATTTTTCTTAACATTTTTTTTCAATGCATAATGTTTTAAACATTTTTTGCATTGCCACCGAACTCTTGGATGGCATAAAACATACCCCCGGGGGTTCCAACTGTCACTGCAGGAATGGCAAATGCTTTGACGCGGTTCACTCGGGGAAAATAGGGGCACCAGACGCTAGGGTTCCTAGAGCCTAAATATGGAAGAAAAGATCTGCGATAAACATTGCGGGTCCTCTTCGAGGCCCGACCAGTGCCCAAAGGACTGGTACCACGAGAATCGGTGGCCCCACAGAGAGCCTATCCTCTCTGTGACCGGTTATTGGTGAGATCCCCTTTGGGGATACACGTGGTGGTTGTGGTTTAAGATCGATTTATGTAGGTATGGTGCAAGGTCGATCAAGTGTGCTTTTGCACTCTCAACAGACGGAGTTTGGATAGTCTCCAATCCCCTAAGCAAGAGGTTATAATGTGGATCTAGGCTTGCCTTGGAAACGCTTGCCATATTATATAAATTGCTACTCATTGTGACTGTATCACACACAAAAAGCGATTGGTGGCAATCGTAAAGTGTTGTTATACTACACAATGGGGGCGCTAGTCTACGCCTAAGTTTCACTCGGTGGTAAGAGCACCGTGAGATTAGGCCAACAAGGCAGGTACTCACGTTAATCTTGTTCCACAATGAAATAAAACTCTTACGCATTTTGGCGTAAATACTATCTTGCAATGTAACGTCGGAATAAAAGTTGATACATACTATCGCTATCACTCATTACATACAACCGCCAAACGTTTGCAATAGACATATCTATTATATAGGTAAACAATACTCACCATTTCTAACCGCGAATTGCAATTCTATAATGCAATTCACTTTCATTTCGTTTCGTGCTGTTACGCTGTCACTACCCTTTTACTCTCGACTTTAGTGATTTCAGAATGCCGACTGATACATGCAGACATTCTTCCTCATCACTCAGTCTATGGTAATTGCTAACATGTGCTTAAGGCTAAAGTCCCTACAGCATTTCATATGTGTCTGCCGTGGTTCAAAGCCCTTTTATGTTAGCCTATTTCCAGGCACAGTCTGCAAGAATCGTCTAGCCTCGATTTTTAACTTGGCCAGATAATACTTGACAGTCCGTGACCTGTTACTAACGCAGTTCAGTTAACCATTTGTAGACACCCAGATTATATCCAAGCTCCTTCTTAGTTTTCCTTCCAACTTATAATGAAAAATTCCAGAGTCTTTGATGGGAATCGAACTCACAACCCGGGATTGCCAGACTAGCACACTACCTACTAGCCCACCGAGGCACCGACCAGTTCATCTACTACCACATGTTTGTTGTAAGACTAAAACACCTTTAGAATATTGACATAAATTTTTTGTCGCTGTGAAAAAGACCAAGAAACAAAAAAATCAGAAAGTTGGCAAAATCTTAATATTATCACCTAAAGTATACCTGTACTCAATTGAGTACAACCCATGGGTTAACCCATTTGGAGCCAAGCAACAGCTTAAAAAGCAGTATAAAAATTACATTTTTAGTGGTGTGATAAATATCACAGTTTACAGTGGTTGAAAATTCAATTGAAACTCTTTTTAACCGACTTCAAAAAAAGAAGGAGGTTATCAATTCGTCTGAATGTTGTTTTTTTATGTTTGTGCCCGCAGAACTCAGTCATTTCTGAACCGATTTTAAAATTTTTTTCTTTATTAAAAAGGAAATGCTTACAGCTTGGTCCCATTTTAAAAGAAGTTCAGAGTTTTGAAAATTAAAGGGTGTCCCCATACAACATACGTGTTTTTTACATGTATAATGAACCATAAAGGGCACCCTTTTAAAATTTTAAAAAACTGCATAAAACTATAGGTGCCAATAACAGAAATTAATAAAATAAACTTAAAAATTAAAGGTTGTCCCCATATGTGACGTCAATTTAAATATATGAACCATTAGAACCATTGTAGACAATCACTTGAAAATTGGACAAAATGTCCAATATTTATAATCAGAAATTAAATATTTATAATTACAAGTTAAAGGGTGTCCCAATAGTTGATGTAATTTGCTGTATATTGCCAAACTTTTGAACCGTAACAGAGAGACGGTTGAAATTTACAAAGAACCTGTATATCTAAGTCCTTTATAACATCAAGTATATAATTTACATTTGGAAACTAAAGGGTGTCCCCATAATTGATATAATTTAACCTATCTAGCCCTATCTTTTGAACCGCTATAGACAAACTCTTGAAAATTAGACACAATCTCCACTTGTATGTCCCGTATAATAACATTTATAAATATTTAAAATTTTAAAGGGTGTCTCAATAGTTGATGTATATGGCCAAACTTTTGAACCGTTTTAGACAGACATTTGAAATTTACAAAGAATCTGTCCTTTAAAATAAGTGTTTAATTTAAAATTGTACATTAAAGGGTGTCCCCTAGGTGATATTGTTTAAGCTATATGGCCATATCTTTGGAACCGTTACTTTTTATTACTGTGCTAGTAATAATAACTGTAGAAAAATAAAGGGTGTCCTCATATCTGACGTAATTTGCCCTTATGGATAGACATTTGAATGTACAGAACGTATTACTTGTCCGTTAGAGCAACAAGTATAGAAGTATTTGAATTGAGTACTATTTCTTACAGATTACTTCCTTTTAAATTTTTAGTTTAGAATTGATGCACATATAATTGTTTTGTAGTCGGTTTTTTTTTGCAAGAATTATTGAAAACTAATAATATTTTTTATTTCAAATACATAAATATATATAAATGGGAAGTAGTTATTTTTTTATCGCATTGGCCAACCATTAATGACTTTTATACAGTCAAGGACATAAATCTTCATACAAGGTAGTCTTTAATTTGGTCATAAATTAAAATAAGCAATGATAACTACTTAAATACCGTTATTTTTGCATTACCAGGTACTTAAATGATTACTGTTATATTCATCGAAAAAGTTACTGCAAAGAAATGAGCGTAGAAATAAAAGATTTAACTCTTCAGGAACAACCCACATTGCAGAAGACAGTTTATCCAAAAACTGTTTCAAACGCCGTTACGGGGTAATGGTTATACAAGCAGAGTTACCCGCAGAAAACCTTTAATTTTAAAAAAACAAATATAAAACTTCGACTAGAATTTGCAAACAAACATTTAAATATGTAAAGGAATTGGTTTTTGGAAAAAGATTTTTGTTTACTGATGAGGGTAAGTTTGATCTGTTTGAAAAAGACAGTAGGCGTGGTACCTCCTCCCACACAGTGTAAAAATTATTATCGTGCAGCTAGAGAACTACAATAGGTAGAGTCTTGAAACTTTCCACAAGTAAGCACCATACTAATGTGCATAGTCTAACAAAACACAGACTGGATTGGGACTGTGGGCGTGATACCTTTCATACAAAGTGAAAAAATTCTTATCGTGTAACTGTAGAACTACAATATGTAGAGTCTTGTAAATTTGCTTAAGTAACCCTCATATTCATATATAATCTAGCAAAATACGGAATGGATTGGATTAGGATAGTGCGAGTGGTACCTCCCATACAAAGTAAAGAATTATTATCGTGTTAATACGCATAGTATAGCAAAAAACAGATTAGATCGTGCGTATGAATCGCGTGGGTTTTCAAATAAAATGTTGGTCTATACTCTTCTTCCAAGTGTTTATTGTATTTTTTGTGGATGGTTGTAGCGAGGCGCACCGGCGAAATATAGTATGTAATAAAATTTATTCTAATTAAAACTTTTTTGTAATACTTTTGGATTAGCGAATTTCTGAATTTGGGTATGTATGAAGACTAAGTCCGTCCCTGACTGTAGAACAGTAAGAACAATGACTTAAGTAACTCAGGCCTTACTCTCTGTTCTGTTACTTAGTGAGAAATTTCTTACACGAAATTTTTATAGTCATCTTGTTTTAATATAGAGTCTTGAAATATTGAACTCTGTTGTTTTGTTTGATGACCCAGCACTCCTGGAATGACTAGTTATTTCTATAAACATTTATTTTCTTCTATTTATTATTTAATTACCAATTGTTTGTTTGCCTTAATATACATACAGCAAATAGTTGTCTGCTTGTGTTATTGTTGTTCTTGTGTGTGGTGGATGATTGTGTTTTTTCTGCGGCCATCTATTTGTAACTCATTCATTATTTGCATTTTAATTAGCACAGCTGTTTGGCAAGTTTGAAATAAGTAGTACAATGTGAACGTGTGTGAACGTGCAAAAACTTTTTTCTTTGCAAATGACTCATCCCATTCTATTTAAATGTATAAACCAGAAAAAATATAGAAAGTCTGGCGTTTATTAAACCACAAAAGTATTTTACACTTTTAAATGTATACACGTGTATGCACACACATACGGTTACACTTGGGTATAAATAGCAGGGATGGAAACTGGATTTTTGGCGGTATCTAAAATATTTATAAAGGCACATGTAAAGGCCGTTTCACACTATAATACAAGTTTTAATAGTTTTAAATAAAATGCAACCCTGATCTAATCGCTGTATGAAAATTTTTCAAAAAACAATAACAACTCAACATGTCAGGGTTTCATTTTCCTTAAAAGTGTTAATACTTGTATTATAGTGTGAAACGGCCTTAATTAAGGCCAATTAAAATGATATGAAACTTTGCTAGATACAACATTCAGTAATGATACGACGAATATTAGATAATTTCGGGGTTTCTTATATGTGACGGCGCAAAGAGAAAGGGACCGATTTTTTTTTAATTAGAGTAAAGTTTACTACAGAAGTAGATGGGAGTGGTCCGAAGCCGATTTTGTCTTGAAAGAAAGTTGGGTTTGTCTGCATGAAACTTAAGTACATATTGAAATTTTTTTGAAAACTGAAGTCTCATTGCATCGTTTTCAAGGGTAATCATTTTTTTGTGTTTTATTGGGGTAAAATTTAGTGAAAAATCGAATGGAAGTGGTCCCAGACCATCTCCGAAGTGTTTCTGAGCATCCAAAAATTAGGTTTTTAGAGTTTAATTTGAGTACTGAGAAAAATAAAAAATCGGTCATAATCGTAAATTTCGGATTCATAAGAGATAAGTTAACAATATTATCATTTGAAAAAAAAAAAAAGTTGATAAAGGGTAAACTTTAAACGGTTCTCCTGTAAAATTCAATATTTTACCCTTAGATCTCTTTCTAAATGCGCAATCAAATATTGGGACAACATTTAAAATAAGCAATAACACGACGAATATAAGATAATTTCGGGAGGCCTTGTATTAAAAAAATACTGTCAATTTTATTTTTAAAAACTTACTTCCAGTCCCACGATGTCGCTCGATGTCGGGCGTTCGCACAAATACATTTAAAACAAACACAAGTTCAAACATTTTGCGAGCGACATCGTGGGACAGGCTGTTATTTTTATAAAACAGCAAAATTACTTGGAAATTATCAAAAGACGTTTTTGATTTTCAAATAATATTAATAAAAGTACGATCGTATCAATTTTCCATCTCTGGTACAAAGTGAATCAAATCATTATTGCTGTTGTCATTTCTGTAATTTCGACGCTAAATAGAAAAAAAAGACAGACAAACAACACATAACAATAAATAAATAAAAGAAATTTTCATTTTTCATTTTTTAATTTTTTCCTAAAACGTACTAAAAAATCTGGAGTGGCCTACACTCAACTTTACCACCCAATGGAAACAGATATTTTTATGGATATATTACTTAAAGAATATAAGTTCAAAGTATATTCGAAATGAAAAATTAATTATTTTCGGTTTGAGGTGTTAAGTAAACTACCCCTTGCCTCTTCCCGATTATGGCCAAAATTTCTACAGTTCTTCATCTCCATAAACCAAAGGCACATACTGAATTTCATTTTTATATGTCATACGGTATGACCTGTAGAGCGTTCACAAAATTTGGGGGTAAGGAAACTACCCCTTGCCCCTTCCCGATAATGCCCAAAAATATACAGCTCTTCATCTCCATATACCAAAGGCACATAATAAATTTGAGTTTGATATGTCAAACGGTCTGACCTGTACAAACTCCACAAAAATAGTGGTATTTTTATTTTTCCACAGTTGCTTAATTTAATGCCAACTTTCCAGCAAAAAAACTGAAAGTAAAATATTATTTCTTTTACATTTGGGCAGACAGACAAGATTTGTATAAATAGTAATGTAATACAGGCTGACTTCCAAAACGTCAATTGCTTTGTCTTCGAACAAAGTGAAGTGTTTCATAATGCCGCACTACAAAACATTGACAATGTATACCCTTTCAAAACGCCGTTGACAAGTATTATTAACGCAGTAAACAAGCAATCAGGGCATCGGATTTAAAGTTGATGCATTGTAAAGAAACTTTGCATATGAACATGATTTAAATACGGTAGCACAAATGTGTACAGACCTTGTATTGATACATTTTGGAAGTCAGTCACACACTCTACCTCTTCAATCCCTTGCCTACAAATCTTGTCTGTCTGTCCATTTTCTGTCCAAATGTAAAACCAGTGTATGTATTTCTGCAATAATGTCAGAGTTTACGATGTAGATGTCGTCTGCAATATAATAAAGTAGCTAACTACAAGGCGACAATTATGGCCAACGTCATTTGTAGCTGTGTAGCCAGTGTCTACTATATGTTTAAAGTAGCGCATTAAATGTAAAGACACATACAAAGAGACAAACACAACAATAACAACATCTTCACTCAGATAACTATAAGAGCAGCAGATTATCTAAGGCAACCACAATTAATTCCTCTATTTTAAATCAGAAATTAACACTAGATATACATTAGTTACTACAACATGTAGTAACTCCTTTTCCCTTTACCTCAAATACATCGTCAACTGCATCTTTTGTTACTAACTTAAACAGTCGTCCCAATCTTTTTACAAATTTTAACCATACTTTGGCAAATCATACGCAACAGCAATTACAACATTTTCAAACAACAACAACAAATTGAACAAAACCTTTAATGATTTGCATTATTTGACTCATTCAATTACAGAACAATATGGTGCGCACTGGTACCGGTGGTGGAGGCGGCAAAGCGGATGCCAAACCTCGTGGTCGTATGACAGCCTATGCCTACTTTGTACAGACATGCCGTGAAGAACACAAGAAAAAACATCCTGATGAGACAGTTATATTTGCTGAATTCTCCCGAAAATGCGCTGAGAGATGGAAGGTAAGTTATAACAACAACAACAACAAAAACAATTATAAACTTAAATTTTCTTTTTAGTTTTTTATGTTTTAAAGAAAATGTGGTCAGGCCATCATTTAAAAACGATATTTATTACTAAAATCGATTTTATATGATTTTTGACTATACTTTTCTTTTATCTGACTTAATCGCCAGAAACTTTTTTCGTTCTTGTCTCAAAAAAAAAACAACAAAAATTCAATTCTATGATAAAAAACAAAACAAAAAAAAACTTTTACAGAAACCATTCAATTTGAAATGGGAAATTATTGCAACAACAATTTCGAAATAAAATTTTCCCGATAAATTTTCAATATTTATCAGTTCACAAGGAAGAATCTTCCAAATATAATTTGTTTTAAATTATATTTGCTTTGTATTTTTTTTTCACTTACAATATTGGCCATTGTAGCATTTTCATATGACTTGGGCCACGAAAAACTTGCTGTCGTCATGACTTAATTGTTCATTCTTCTTTCAAGTTTATTCTGTTTGTAATACATTCAAAATTTCAATAGGCTCCCCATGCCTATTCTCAAAGAAATCAGTCAATTTCTATTATTTTCTAAAAACAATTCCAAATATTCTTAAATCTCATAAATTTTTTAAATGAATAAAAACACTTCTATTTAAACCTGAAAGGTTAATAAAATTTAAATTCGATATTTTCGAAAGTTCTCAAATAAAAATCTACTAAAACCACTGTGCAACATTTTTGTTCTCTTATTAAAAAAATCATAATTCAAGTTTCTGTTCGATTTAAGAATTAAAACTTAAAAAACAAAGAAAAAACAAAAAATAGAAATTGACCGATTTTTTTTCCTTTTTTTCATTCCTAGATACTCAAGTCCACCGAGGAAGGAAAAGATGTAAGTGATTATAGGGTCCCCCAACTCGTGGTATTTATACACAAACACACTAACAACTTTGCGTGAGTTAAACTAAAACATATTGGAAAAAAATGATTTGTTTCTGTAAAAAGTTTTAAATTTATAGGAAGTAATTTTTTTTCAAACCAACAGAAACGAAGGGAAATTAATTTTTTTTATTAAAAAAAAAAGTGTATAAATTTTTCATTTATAAATTTATAAATTTTTTTCATTTATGAATTTATTATTTATTTTTTCTTTTATATTAATTCGTTTGTTCTTTAAATTTTATATTTAATCTTTTTTAAGTTTTTTTATTTTTTAAATTATAAAATTGTTTGTTTAATTTATCCTTGATTTCATATAGTTTTTTAAACCCCATGAAGTATATGTATATTCTGGATCCTTATATATGTATAGAAAAGTTGATTTAGCGATGTCCGTCTGTGTTCAAGCTGAAATACATTTTGCCAAGGCACCAGAAGAGATACAGAAAAGATGCTGCGCCTACCCATATTTTTTTTACTTATTTTTCGGCCGGTCAATAGGCTTCTTGCGAGCGAAGGCAATATGGGCAAAAAGTTTTTTTATTTTAGTCTAACCATTCTAAGGTAATATGGATTACAGGACAGTCCTACGGCGCCCAAGGGGTGGGAGATTGGCCCTTTTCGGGGTGAGGTGGTTGTTTAATATTGAGTTCGTTTTTTTTCGGTTTTGTCGCTTTTATTTTTATTTTACTTAGGTCTAACCGTTTTACTACCAATGATTTCAGCAGAAGCTGGGGTGTGTGGCGGTCAGAACTTCCTTATAGTAGTTGGGCAATATTGGATTTATTTTCTTCTGGTTTTTATGTCTTTTTACTTCGATTATGGTCAAAAATAAAATACCATTTGAGTGCCTCGATAGACCGATTGGTAGCGCACTAGTCTATCAGTCTAGAAATTGGGGGTTCGATTCCCGCCGAAGACTCTGGGTGCTTTCTGCAGACAAGCCAAAAAGCTTCGCATATTGAGCGTTGTCTATGAAAAAAAAAAGTTTTAATACCTTATTTACATTGATCTAACCATAGGGTAGTATCACTACGGTGGGAAAATATTAAGGCAAACATTTTAAATTTTTTCTATATAAATTTGGCATTTAAACTTTTTTTTAAGGGGAACAATTGTAGGCTTAACTGTCAAAATCCATATAAAAAATTGATAATTTTCGCCTTAATATTTCCCCTTCGTAGTGAGGCTACGTGATTAATGTACCTTGGCTTTAAACCAAAAAATAATCAACTTCGCCGTGCTGCCACCTAGTGAAATGAATTCGCCTTCATTACTTGATTTTAAAAATATTAAATGTCTGCTATTTATAAAATCAAGTAATAACAACATAATATAAAATATTATAGTGCCCCCATAAGGGACATAAAATACTTAATATCTTGTACTTTTAAAGTTGTATTGACCTAGTCCAGTACAAAAACTATAACTATATCTTGGCAAACTGTAAATACAAAAAAAAAACACATATTCTTCACACAATTCGTATGTTTGACTTTAAAGTAAAAAAAGTAACTTCTATTAAAATTTTTTTACAAGTTTTACAAGTGTAAGGAGAGTGAAAGTTGTCTTCATTTGTCTGTATTTATATTTAAGAAGTGGGTTCTTTTTTTCATACGTCCTTGCAAAGAATTTTTTGTTTTCTGTTTTTTACTTGTTGTTTAATTTTATTCACTATTTATTTTTTATCTCTCTCCTCCTCTCCTCTTCTATTACAACTTTTTCATTTACATTTCTATAGACATTTACGAAAATAATCTTCATTATCATTGTGAAGCAAAGAAAATGATGAAAACAACAACAACAACAACACAAAATCATGTTTATGATTCTAAAAAAATATTATTCTTTAACTTTGAAATAAATGGTGAAAAAAAGAGGTCTGTCTCGCACACAGAAAGCATGAAAAGTAAAAAAGTTCAAGTTTTCCTTTTAAATCTTTGTTTGAGAAAAGAAAAAAAACTTACTACGAGGCACAGTATAATGCTTTTGGCAAAATGTAGTTAAATGTAAAGTTTGAAAACTAAATAGATTTTTTACACCACTCTTTAAAACTATATACATATAATAAAATAGTAACTCATTTCCTTCTGTCTGTCTGTTTGTACGTCTGTCTACTTTTCTTTTGCGTTCGCATCACGTAAAAACTCCTGGATGGATTTTAACAAATTTTGTGAGGAGGTACCTTAGTATCCTGATTCCAATAAAGGATAATTTTTTCCGCAAAAATATCTCATTTCCAAGAGAAAGTGGAGAAAAGCAGTGAAAAAACGCAATTTCCGGTTTAAAGGATCTGAAATTTTCAGTTTAAAACTGGGATATTTTTTAAACTATAGCGCAAGTTTTGGCGCCAATTGAATAAAATTTGTATTTTTACTTTGTGGAGTTACATTGTTGTCTTGCAATTGGTGTGGAATACTTTCAAAGCAAAATCGAGGAAAATATTGTCAGGACGCCAACGACGTGGCGGTCACAGCTAGTAAACAATAAAACAAGCAAGTAATATCTTATGCGCACAGGGCAAGAGAAGTGTGAATAAGGTACTCGTTTAAGAAAATAATTTTTTAAAAACCTTTTAAACTTGTCGAAGTTTTATGGAGCCTCAAAGTTGCTTTTTGTAAACAACAGCGAAGCGTAAAAAGAGCATTACATGCCCTTAAATTGGAATTCAGCGGCCTTCGTTAAAAACTGTCTAACAAAAATGTTATTATTTTCATGATGATTTTTATTTTAAACGGAAAAGAAAAACTCCTCCAAAGAAATTAAACAATTTTCTGACGAGAAAAATAAAACTTCTCAAACAAGTTTCATTTTATTTTTCCGTTGAAAAATAACTCTTAACTATGGAGATGAATGAGATCCGATTTTTTAAGATCACCAGAGATTCTGAAAGAGCTCGTCAATATAAATCTATTGATATATGACAATATACATAGATCTTCATTGACTCTATAATAAAGAGTTTTTGAGTTAATTTATTTTTATTTAACTGTTATTTACGGTCCCTGAGATTTTTTTTTGTCTTTTAAGGGATGCAAATTGTCAATACAAAATAATTATTTAAAAATCGGCCCTATTCCCGTTGGCGTTGTAGTTTGAAAACGAAATAAAAACTACAATTTGGCATCACCGTTGGCTTTATCGACATTCGTCGTAAATATATCGGTATTCTCTATTTGAAACGATGATAGAAACGACAATAAAACATTCGATCTCTGTCGTTATCATTGTAGGCAACGAAATTTAAACGACTAAAAGGAAAAAAATTTCAAAATGAAAAAATAGTACATCAAGACAGTTCGAAATTTTAGTTTCTTAAATGGAAAAACATCCCGCCACCTAAAATTTGGTGATTTTTGAAGCGAAACTGTCGAGAAATTAAATCCGTTTTGGCCCCCAGTTCTTAAGGAGAATGTTGGCATAAAGTATAACTAAATTAGGAGAAAGTATCCTTAATGGATACTGTTTTTTTTATTAAAATAAATCAAAAACAACAAAATTTCTTTTTTTATATATTATTTTATTTGATGAGAATAAAACGACCTAAAGCCGAAACAAAATAAATCAAGATAAAAAACCAGGAGAAGGCTGTTATAAACAGGTGCACTTATCACCATTGGAGGAAGCGTTGTCAAACCTATTAAAATGGGAAAAATGTTAACGGTCGTAGCATCTTCCGATGTATATTTATATCCATTGATACATCATCATCACTTGAACTTGAAAAATAAAATTCAGTACTCGCCATATTTTGTTAAAACTTGCAAAAAAAACTAATCTTTTCAGAAATTTACAAAAATGTCATAAATAATAACACAAAAAATAGCAGTGCTACCACACTTTATTAATTTTTCTCTTTGTTTTCTATAACGTTTGTTCATCGTTTCAATATGCATACATACATACATATTTCAAGAATACGAATTTAGGAACGAAACGACGATAAAAACGAATACGACATAGAAACGACTATTAATATTAACACGACAACGGGAATAGGGCCGAATATTCAACTAACGTTTTTCGAACATAAATATATTAGCAAAAATACAAAATTCATATTTTTATTAAAAAACAAAAGAAATGTTTAATTTTAACATCTAAAATTGATTTGAAAAAATAATTTTTTTTTACAAAACATTTTATACAAAGTGCTCATACACTTTAGTAGCTGTGGGGAAGTATTTTTTTTAAACCAACTCTAACACAAATTTGTCTATCAATACTTTCTTAGACTTAGGTATTTGACATTTCAGTTGACTATCTATGGTTTAGTCGTTGAAAACAGAAAAAGACTTTACTACAAGGATAATAAAAAAATGTAGCAAATGAATGAACACTTAAAAAAAATTCTTGAAACCACTAAGATACTGAATTTGTATTGAATTCATTTATAATAAATTTGTTCTAGTTTTCGAGATATCTCGTGTGTCGATAGACGACACATTTGTAGTGCGCTAGTCTATCAGTCTGGGGATTGCTGTTTCGATTACCGCCAAAGATTAGTTGTTACTGTAGACAAACAAAAAGCTTTGCAGGAAGAGTTTTAAAACAATATACTGTTATGTTCAACAGCTGCTCGAAAATTTCGCATAACTCAATAACTCCTGCCTGGCAGTTTTAGAGGTATCGAAAAAGTTGTGGCAACAACCAATAATTTCCATGCAAAATTTATATATTTTTTCTGTTTTTTTTTTTAAGTTAAAAAAATTTGGAGTGACCATATGTCGTGGAAACAGATATTTTTATGGATGTATTACATAAAGAATATAAGTTCAAAGTATATTCGAAATAAAACAAAATAATTTTTTTTAGTTTGGGATGTCAACTGTCAAACTACCCCTTGCCCCCTCCCAATTATGCCAAAAAACTCTTCAGCTCTTCATCTCCACATATCAAAATTACACACGTATTGTAATTCGTTTTGGTGTGTCAAACGGTATTACTGAAGTGTATAGGGGTTTCCGGCCTCCCCGTCGTAAACATCGTAGTTCAAAATTTCAACTACTCTCCCAAAATTTCAATACTTTCTATTATAGTTTTAAAGCTACACCATTTGCATATTCCAATCCAACCATTATTCCCCCACTATATGTATTTATAGGTATCTCGTACAAAATTTCAAGGCCCTACTTCTGGCTTATGTATGTACATGATAATAATTTTACGGCTTCTGTGGAAGTGCCACGCCATTGTTTTTTTGTTAGACTATTCACACTAATAAGAGAAATATTTGCATACAATTTCAAGACTGTAGCTATATTCATATGTACATATGTAAATCTCTAGGTACTCGATACTAATTTCTTACTTTGTATGGGAGGTTTCACGCCTACTATTTCAATCCAGCCAGTTTTTTGCTAGACAATAATAAGAGGGTTATATGCACGAAATTGCAAGACTAGCTGTTATAGTTCTTTAGGTACACGATAATAAGTTTCCGATTTTTGTGTGGGGTATCAGCCCATTGTTTCAATCCAGTCTATTTTTTGCTAAACTATACACATTAATTGGAGAGTTTCAAACTAACATGATTCTAAAAAATAAACGTGTATGAGAAGTGCTCACTTAAAGTATCAAAATAATCTATACCCAATTTTACCTACCAGATAGCTGGTAAGGATCTACATAGCTCGTTTCACTGGTGTAGTCAGCATTAGCTTTCCGACAAACAAACACATTTGTTGCTTTATATACAGATAAGCAGTGCCCGCGACGCACACTGTGGCCACTGCGGCAATAAATCAATTTGGACCTGCTCTCCGATTTTGATGATTTTTGCACAGATGGTTAACAACAATCTAGAGGTCATGTGTAAAAAATTTCATGCAAATATCTCCATTGGTTTTCTGTCCCGAGCAGCGCAAAGTTGAAGTATGTGAACAAGTCTCAAATGTGATAGTTTTCTATGTCATATTCAAAAGCCTGTTACTTATAAACTATACACCGAATGTACCTTATAAGTATTTTTTCAATTAAAATGGACATTAAGCATTATATGTAAATTAAAAAAAAAAATTTTAAAAATTGAAAAAAAAATTTCTTTTGACAATGTATATTAAACCAAAAATAAAAACATTTATGATTTTCCGTTAGACTTTTAGTTGTGTGCGAAGCAGTGCGACACATGGAGTACTATACCAAATTATAGCTGAGAGTCTCAGCTAACAGACTAAAAAAAAAAAACCTGCCCCAATTTGCCCGCCGCCGAAAAAACAATGAAAAACCAAAAAATTACAGTAAAAAATATGCGTTATGTGGTATTTTACGCGTGCAAAAACAACTGTGCATTCTTTCTTTCATTGCTACTCGTACACGAAGCCGGTGCCAATTTGGGATCGAGAAATACGAAAATTTCATTGCATGTGTACTATATAAAAAAAAAAACTTAAATTTGAGTCCCGATTAGAAAAACAAATGTACACAAAAGTATTTATCAAAGTAATATCGGTACATTGTTTACGTAGACTAAACAACAAAAAAATCTAAATGTAAACTTTATATAATAAATATAATAAATGTTGATTTGGTTAAACAAAGAATGGCTTCCAGAAACAATGGGAATATATCTCGACGATTTTTTGAAAACCCTGAAATTACAGCTGACATAGCCGGAGTAAATAATTAGTTGCAGTCAGGCAATAGACGCTGAGAAATTCCAAATATATTGTATAGACAAGGAAAAATTGTACATTGATTTGTATGGATGGTACTACATGCCCATCACAGTGCATAAAGTTTTGATACATGGTAGCAAAATTGTATCTGAGGCCATTCTACCTATAGGTAGGTTAAATATACAAATTGTTTCATACATTTTAAATTTATTAGATGAAACCAGGAACAAAGATTATAGACGTTATAGGCTATATCACTCCCGCAAGACTGGGCGCTATTCTCCTAACGAAGACGTAATGCATCATTTGTTGATATCCTCCGACCCATACATCAATTCATTTAGAACGAAATTGAAGATTAAACAATTAGATTATCACGAAGATGTGGAAAAGTTGTTAATAAATGAAATGGAGTGAAACTTACAAAATTTTTATATTGGGATTGTATGAGGGGTGGGTGTTACAGTGGGCGGATTTTCTTTATATTTTCAAAACAGCATTTAATACATTGTATATGCATTTTTGCCAAAAATAAACATATTGCATTTTTGAAATATTGTTTGTATGGGAGGGGGGGGGGGGGGGGTAAAAGTGGGCGGATTAAATTCATATTTTCAGGAGGTCATTCTACTATTATAATATTAACGTTTTATGAAAATTTAGTTAATATATTTAAAATCATGGAAGTTATGCCACATTTTCTATTTAAGTTGTATGGGAGGTGGGCGTAAAAGTGGGCGTATTTTTGTAAAAAAAAAACTAAAATTCTTAAAAAATTTAAAATAAATGTGTGGAAAATTTCATGAAGCTCCGCAACCTCCTTGATTTAAGACCATTAAATACACTACACGGCCACACTGTGCGACGTCGTCGGAGTCCAGACAATGTGATATATATATTTACTTTGTATAGAGGTACTCGTCTTTGGGTAATTAGCTCAGGGTGTTGCAAGGATTTAGGTACATACATACATGTATAAAATTCTAAATTGATAATTTCTCTGGGAAATGAGACGTTTTTTGGGTGAAATGTATCCTATATTAGAACCGATATACATATGTATGTATGTATATGTACTAACCCACCAAACCAAATGTCCGATTTTTTCTGAAGTCAGACATGTAAGGAATTCGTCAAGACATTTCAATAGTTTATCTGAAATCAGACTTGTGACGAATTCGCTAAGACATTTCGGTAGTTTGTATGAAATCAGAAATCAGTCGTAAGGAATTCGTTATGACATTACGGTTGATTGTCTGAACCAATAAAAAAAATATAAAACTTTAATTTATATGTAAGAAAATAAAAACCAAAATTGTATTATACAGAAAAGAATTACAGTAAATACGAAAAAATTTAATCAATACGACAATTGAAATTGAATTGATTGCGGTAAAGTATTGCCTTGAATACCAAAGTTCTAGCTCATTCGGAGATATCGACAGAAAACATATTGTTGCGATTTTGTACCTACATATACATATGTCGTTGCGATTTAGTACCTACATTTCGTAACTATATATCGTAACGACTTCGTAATTACATAATGTTGGGAAGTCGTGTCAACCCTTTCATATAAAAATCGTTACGATTTCGGTAATATTTCGGTTCCGAAATTGTCGGAACAGTCGTTACGAATTGAATTCTTTACGAAATCGGAACATTTGGTGTTCTGGGAAGGAACTATTCCATAAAATTCAAGGTTGGTACTGTTGTATTCGTATTCTTTCTGAATAAAATTTTGTATTTTTAAATGTTCAGGCGATATTTAAAAATTTTTCGTCCGGCGCACTGTGGTCAATATTTTGAGATAGCGGCCAAAACTCCTTTTGGTTTTTGTTCTCCGATTTTAAAGTTATTAGACTCATATGAAAGTAGACAGTAGTAAACCTCGGGAGCCAAAAAATTAGAACTCTATTTCAACTATTTCACTGAGAACAGGGTGGTCCAAAATGGGCTTTTTCAGAATTTAGTAAATTTATGATATTTTTAGTTAATTTTTAAAGTTTAAATGATCATAACTTTTTTGTTTTTCAAGATTTTTGGACGAAATAAATTTTGTGTGGTAACTTAACTTATTTTCTATTACTGGTAAAAAAAAGTGAAGCTCTACGGTTTTCAGAACAATTTAAATATTTTTTTTAAAAAAGGTCAAATTTCTCGGAAATTTCCTACTTCATAGAGCACAACTCCTGTGAGTCAAGCTGAGTCAAAACACAAATTTACTATTTTGTAGTCCTAACTCTCCCCTACATTCCTATATATACATGTCCATGCATCGGGACTGCACTTTTTGAGCAATTTCTGACCCAATGTAAGATATTCGGTACAAATGCACGTCATATTTTTTGAGAAGTTATTTGTATGTGAAAGTGGCTATTATGCATATATTTTGATGAAATTTTGTACAAGAATTCTTATTGATCCAAAAAATAATTCTGTTGAAATTAGGAGAAGTTGGCTCATATTTGGACCTAGTCCACATAGAAGGGTGTATCAAAATTTTGACAAATTATGTGGTATCTGGCAATTCATTTGGAAAAGGTAAAAAATGATTTTATTGCCATCTAATATTACATAACTTAAATACCTGAAAATTGCAAATAAATTTAAAACCAATGGAAATAACTGGTAAAACCAAGGACCTGTTATATTATGTTTCAAAGAGGTAAAAAATATCATGTTGAAAATTCGAGCAATAGTATATTAATCATGCATTCATTTTTTCTTGATTATTGTTTAAACAATGGCTAAATTCAGTTATAGTGTTCTATCTGATATATATTTTGAACGGAAAGATTTTCATCTTATTTTACATATAATGAATTATGACATTATTTTACATATAATGAATAATCCATTCTTCAAAATATGCGACAAACAAGAAATTAAAATTCATAACTTAAAAATAAAATACTTTTTAAATACTTTAAGAAAACGGTACAATCAATGTTCCAGAAACAAGAAATTGTTTTACTCACGCAACCAAGAATGGCTAAGAAATAAACTTATTTTTAAAAAGCCATCAAACTGGAAAAGGTGGTCGACCAGCAAAGCCAATTGATAATTGTAGGGAAAGATCACGAAGACGCAAGCTTAAACATATCAATGAAGAAGTTTCTTGTAGCATCATAAAGGATTCATTTCTGCATCAAATTCAACCATCGAAAACTAAAAAGAGTAAAATTGCTATCATTGAAAAAATAGTGGAAGCAAGCCCCAGACGCACAAAAAGGATTTTAGAAAGTATGCCGACACCAACTGAAGAAAATAAATTTACTCCAGAAGAAGCATTTGCACTATTTTTGGATTTGAAAATGACTAAAAACCAATATACAGAATTGCGGAAGCGAACCAATGAAAAAAATTGTGGAATATTTCCATCATATCGAGATATAGTTTCTGCCAAAAAAGATTGCTTACCTTCACCAACTGCTATTAGTGTAACTTCAAGTTCAACAAAAACAAAATTGCAGGATCTTCTTGAACACACTGCAGAACGATTATTAAAGAAATTTGATGCTGACTATTTAAAGAAGTTTAAAAATTGCAGCATGACTTTAATTTCTAAATGGGGATGTGATGGGTCCTCTGGCCAGAAACAATACAAACAATGTAATGCGGAAAATTCATCAGATGCCAATTTATTCATGATTTCTTTCGTTCCATTACGTTTAACAAAAACTTATATTGGTTCAGAGCCGTCAACTAGTAGAGCTGCAGAGATAGATGTATGGAAGAATGAAATTCCCTAGTCAACAAAATTTTGTAGACCAATAAAGTTTGCTTACAAAAAAGAAACTAAAGATGTCATAACTGAAGAAGTTGGCAAAATAAGAAATGAAATTAAATAACTTCAACCAGTGATATTTGAATTTAATGACCAATGCATCGAAGTTAACTTTAAAATGTCACTTACAATGATCGATGGAAAAGCTGCACAAGCTTTAACCGAAACAAAGTCTTCGTCAAGCTGCACCATATGCCAAAAAACATCAAGTCATATGCCAACCACAGTTCACAAAATTTTGTTCCATGGGGAACAAATAATTCAGCACAATATGCTTCCAATTGGAGATCTCTCAGAAGAAGCGCAAGAAAAAAGGAACAAAGACTACAGATTTTTTCGCGAGCACAATACAAGAAAAATTTCCAGATATTGTACGAATGAAGATCTTATTAATATTTTGTTGTGCACATCAGACCCATATATGTCCAGTATTCGACAGAAATGGAAATCAACCTCATTAGAGTTAGATGAAGAAGCTAAACAACTACTGCAAAATGAAAATCAAAGCTATTTGGAAGAAATTTTTACTAATATTGTTTAATCAATACTAGTTTAAAGATTATAATTTGTTTCTAATTTTAGTATAAATTTTTATTGATACATTTAAATAAAATATATGTGCACTTTAAATCAATAGTAAAAGTTTACTTAAAATTTTATCGATGTTGTGTTCTGTATATAATATATCCAAATGGTATTGATATTGTTGGGAACTTCAGTGTTATTTTTCAGTTTAATCCTCACAAGAATTAGCTTTCTTCCAAAAAAACCAACCTTTGGCCCCTGTGAATATTGAGACTAAATAAATGTCAGGGGCCAAATGTTGGTATTTTCTGACCAAAATTAAGTGTAGGAATAATAAATAAGTATTGGTTGTAAAATACGATTGAAGAAAATAAGAAATTATAAAAAAATACCTATTTAAAATGTCAAAATATTCAACTTTTACATGGAAACTCAACAAAAAATAAAATGCATTTTTAACTCCACATTACTTACGTTCCTATCAGTCGATTTTTACGTTTGAACACGCAAATTGAAGCTTAAAGTCCCTCCTATTGAACAAAACAAATTGCGTAAAAAAATACCAATCCGGTCAAAAGTTATAGAGTTTTGACCGCTATATCGCGAAATTGACCACTGTGCGGCGTTGCATGAGTTATGACACTGTGTTAGGAGAGGGTTTTTTCAAAAGCCGGAAAAATATTAAATGTGTTACAAATTATTTACACTTTTACTTGAGATGTTAAACACTTTTGCTTATAAAGGTTCTTTTACATTTTAAATACATTTCAGTTGTAATTTTTTACATTTACACTAACATTTCCCAGCCTTAAATCTCAGTTTTTATGAACTTCTTTTTGTAATTTTTATTCATTATGAGAAATGTCACAATTTATCATAATGAATAAATCTTACTCAAATATCATCGCCATACAAATTTTATCACTGTTGTTATCTTATAGCTAAATTACACGATGACATTTTTCATGAAATCAGTTGCATGAAACCGGTTTTGTGGTGGCAAGAGGTGTAGAGAGGCAAGGAAAAACAAGAAAGTTCAAAAGAGAATTGAAGAAATTTCATGAAACGAATTCATGGTGTAGGTTAAGTATTAATCTTTTTAACTGCTGCTGCATGTCTTTGCATGTTTGATGATGTTCAACCAATCATCAGATTTTTTCTTTCCTCTCCATAAATGTAGAGAGAGAGAGAGAGAGAGCTAGTTAGTTACGTGAACACTTAAATATTTATTGTTTCTAAATCAAAAATTTAATATTACGATACAAATGAAATGTTCAACCCATCGTTCATTGTTTAAAAAGTTTGAAAACCAACCTTAAAAAAAAAAACTTAAAATTAAATAGAAGGTCAAGGCATCGATTTATTTACCTTTTAATTACATACATTTATAATCTATATTATATGTATGTATGTATGTAGAAATGTATACATACATACTGACATACATATGTATGTAGCACAAAATGTTATTCGAAAGCCTATAGTTGTCTACAGCAATGGACCGATTTTCCTGAAATTTTCACAGTTGGCTGGGTAAAAAGGATATACAAGTCTTTTTAATATTTCAAATGGGCGTGACACATCCCATATAAAGAAAATATTTATAATCGTGTTACTTGGGAACTATTATACATAAGTATGTTGGCTGAATTAGAACAGTAGACGTGGTACCTCCAATACTATGTTAAAAATCAGGGCCATATACCTACCTTGAGAACTATAATAGGAAGATTCTTGAAATCGACGATATCGACGAAGCAGACATTTGGATATATGTATACTAGCAGAAATAAAAAAAAAACAAATATATACTCGTACATATGGTCAAAATAATATCACTGTGAAGGCGCGCGACTGACAGGCAATGTAATATCTGCTCGAAACGTTCGAAGAAATATACAAAGAACTAATCATCAGGTTGCTTAGCAAGAAAAGATCCTTGCTTTAAAAAATAAAACGAATGCAAGGCAGTTCTTTGCTAGAACCCATTTAGGATGGGCTGAACCAATCGATGAGGAAAAAAGTAGCGGAAATGGCGACGAAATAAAGTCGATTGCACCCAGATAAATAATTTCAAGCAGGCTTTTCAGTCCAGCACGGTAGTGGCAACATAGTGTTAAGGAAATACTTTTTATGGCATGATTTAAATACATATATATTTGTTAAAAACAAAACAAAAAAAATCCCTGATTAAACAAATAATTGAATCATTTAATTATTTGATTTGAAACCAATTAAAAGCTTTAATTGGTGCAAATATTTTTTGCTGTTCACTTGTGTTTAAAAGGGAGGGTGGCTTCATTCGTGTAAATTTTACAAATCGTTCGATTTTAACCACAAAAATTAAAAACCTAGTCACAAAGCTGGACCGGCGAATATAATTATATAATTTTATGTGGTTTTCTTAGTTTCCTTTATTTGTTCTGGAATTTAAAAAAAAAAAATTCTTTTTTTAAATGTAATAGCACTTAAAAGTTAAATTTTGTTAACTGTCCCTAGTGTTCACATGTCAGCTGCTGCTCTTCTTTAATGTTGTCTGGCATTTAATATTTTCTGCTGCTATCTTTCCTATTATTCTTGAGTATATTTTTCGTTTTTTTTTTTTGCAACCTGCTTCTCCTCCTGCTTTTCGTTTTTCTTCTCCTTTTTCTGTACATTTTTTTATATTATTGCATGACAGGCTGCAATATGAACGAAGAAAAAGCAATTTATAAAGTGCCAAATATGAGCACCATAAAGGGGTTACAGAGGCAAGGAAGGAAAGCAGTTTTTGCTTGGATGGTTGGTTAGTTAGTTGGATGGCTGCCTGGCTGGCTCGTTCGTTCGTTCGTTCATTATGGTGCCATTGTTGTTGGATTGCTAAATCTGCAGACAATAAAATACAATGCAACGGAGCGTAGCAAAATATAGGGTTCTTGGGAAACATAAATATGAAATACAATTTTTGTTTTTTTTTTTTGGGTCATAAAGTTTTTTTTTCTATTCTAAAATTATCTTAATCGTTTAAGAAGTTAAAAGTATATGATTGTCCTAAATCTAATTATGTGTTTTCTATACATATAATAAAATAGTAATATATTTCCTGTCTGTCTGTCTGTCTTTTTTTGTGTTCGCATCACGTAAAAACTACTGGATTGATTTAAACAAAATTTTGAGAGGAGGAGGTAGCTTAGTATCCTGATTCCAATATAAGTTACTTTTTTTCCGCAAAAATATCTTATTTCCAAGAAAAAGTAGAGAAAAAGCAGTGAAAGTGCGCTGATTTTTATTACCGATTCAAAGGTACTGCATATTTTAAGCAAAGGCCCCCAACCAAAAAAGTGGATAAAATGAAAATGAAATGAAAATGCATTAGTTTGCTAAATATTTAGCAAAGTGATACAAACCTACCTTGTTGAAAGCTGGTATGCTACTGATTTAATATGTTTACATGTTTTGTTCTCTTTGTGAGATTCTCGTTGAGATTGTGTATGTGCTCACAGACCCATAGGGGTTTGAGTGGCGGCTCTTGCTTTAAGGCATCTTTTATTTTTGAAAGCAGTATATTTTAGGCAATGTTGCGCAACAAATGGCGATGTTTTAAAAAAAAGAGTAACGCATTTCCTGACTGTCTTTTACAGAGCTTTACAATAATTTGTAGTATTTTAGATAAGTTTTAGAATTTGATCTAGGGATGGGTACCTTTATATAAAGTAAATACGTAAGAGTCTTACTACTTGGTGTGGATTACTTTCAAAGCAAAATCGAACACACAACTTGTGTGTGTGTGTGTTTTACAATAAATTCGATGGACTACTTCCTGAATTTATTTTGTGGGTAGTGGCCCCCCACAGCTCTTATATTTGGTGCAGCTAATTCCTTTTGATACACAAAGTTGCCACATTTTTTTTTTTTCATGGCGTCATTATGCTTCTAAGAATGCTTTATTTTTAATCCTTGCTCTGAAATTTCGTTTCCACCAGCATTTTAAAAAATATGGTCCAATAACGTCTATCACTCCAGACTAAACTGTTACTAGCTGTGGATACGACCAGATGAAAATGCGCCTTGTCAGAAAAAAAAAAAATGATTTCTTGGCTAAATACGATGTCCTCTCTTTGGAAATAAGTTTGTAAAACGTCCCACTGGTAGTCAATATTTCGGACAGAAAGAATCTATCAGTGTCAAAATAATATGATTTCAAGAGATAGTTGTATTTGAGCCGCCATCATAAGGCTTTCGTCTGAGAAACTGGCAAACAAACCTTATTTTGCAAACAATGTTGTTTTAAAACAGTTCTCAAGTCCTTTGGTAACCCGATCTCAATACCCATATTGTGCGAAAAACATTCGAGAGTTTTAAAACGCAGCCTGCAAAGATGAATCAAAATTTAACATAACAATTTATATTTTGGATATTAAAATTCTCCTTTAATTTTAATTCAAATAACGTTCCATTAACCGAAGTTATAAATTCGCCAAAAATTATTACGGGGCAAGCTAGTTTCTATAGCTATTTCGCTAAGTGCTTTATTTAGCTCATCATCAAATTTAAGATAAGCTAAAGATACCTTTTATGTTAAAAATTAACATATTAACTTAGATGGCATGTCTGTCGTGTCGTGCATAAACACTGCAATGAGCTACAAAGAAACTTTAAATTAACAGTAAAGCATGGCAATATTAGAGTCTGTTTGCTGCTGGTTCTAGGTAGTTGGGTTGGCATTTATTACAACCACATTGAGCAAATTTTAATTCTAACACTACATCTTGACGAGCCATTGATTTGTTCAGCCATTAAACAAATTCATCAGAGCGCACATTAAAACCTCTCGCAAGACCATCGTTGTCGATGTAATTATAATGTTCTTTGCACAACGATGTCTGTCATCATGTTTTGCTTTTAGTATGAAAGTTTAACTTTTTTGATCTGTCGATCAAGTGTGCAAAGCGCATTTGCTTTTTAAACATTCGAATAACATTGACAACAGACAGAAATTTATGTTTAGACAGACGGCGGAACATGAACATCGTATTCTCCACACCGAAGAAAATAAACAAAATGTTGTACGTGTAGGAGACAATTTGTTGCAGAGTGACTAGAAACTAGACATAAAAACATAAAATCAATTCTTTTTATGACTCCGCACCCTAATAATACCAATTCTATGTTCGACTCCGTAACACGGCTGTATCTCCTCAACGTGATTATCAGCCAATTTTTATAAATTTGTCCCACAGTTACTTTAATATAATAAAGTTAAAGAAATATAAATTTTAATAAACCCTAGAAGTATATTATTTATTACTAGCTGTGACCACACACGTTGTGTGCGTCTTGACAATATTTTGTTCGATTTTGCATTGAAAGTAATCCATATCAAATTTTAAGACTCTTACGTATTTGATAAAATTAAAAAATTTATATAAAATTCAAAAAATTATTGCAAAGCTCTATAAAAGACAGTCAGGAAATAAAATAAATAAACGCAGTACCTTTAAATCGGCGCGCTTTCGTAGTGAAAGTAGTTTTTCTCCACTTTCTCTTGGAAATAAGATATTTTTGCGGAAAAAAGTATATTATATTGGAATCAGGATACTAAGTTACCTCCTCACAAAATTTAGTTAAAATCCATCCAGTAGTTTTTACGTGATGCGAACGCAAAATAAGAAAAACAGACAGACAGGAAATTATTTACTATTTTATTATATATGTACTAGCTGTGCCCGGTACTTTGTCAGCTTCCTTCAATATTTTGTTCGATTTTGTTTTGAAATCAATCCACACCAAAGACCCTTACGATTTTAGTTTTTTTTTTTTTTTAAGAGAAGTAACACTCAGGCAATTAATGCCAAGATTAACAATTGCGGAACAAGATTAACGTGAGTACCTGCTTTGTTGGCCTAATCTCACGGTGGTCTTACCACCGAGTGAAACTTAAGCGTAGGCTAGCGCCCCCATTGTGTAGTATAACAACACTTTACGACTGCCACCAATCGCAATTTGTGTGTACTACAGTCAGAATGAGTAGCAATTTATATAATATGGCAAGCCTTATCCAAGGCAAGCTTAGATCCATATTATAGCCTCTTGCTTAGGGGTTTGGAGGCTATCCAAACTCCGTCTATTGAGAGTGCAACAGCACACTTGATCGACCGTGCACCATACCTACATAAATCGATCTTAAACCACAACCACCACGTGTACCCCCGAAGGGGACCTCACCAACAACCGGTCACAGAGAGGATAGGCTTTCTGTGGGGCTACCGATTCCCGTGGTACCAGTCCTTTGGGCACTGGTCGGGTCTCGAAGAGAACCCGTATGTTTTAACACACAGACCTTTTTTTC
Organism: Phasia obesa; assembly: GCA_949628195.1. Taxonomy (NCBI): domain Eukaryota; kingdom Metazoa; phylum Arthropoda; class Insecta; order Diptera; family Tachinidae; genus Phasia; species Phasia obesa. Next base: position 94,676,422 of record OX451218.1, read on the forward strand.
CAGATTTAGGTTCTAGGAACCCTAGCGTCTGGTGCCCCTATTTTCCCCAAGTGAACCGCGTCAAAGCATTTGCCATTCCTGCAGTGACAATTGGAACCCCCGGGGGTATGCCAACATTAACTGTGTTACTTCCTCTTAAGCGCTTCTGGTGTTCTTTAGGCGAATTAGTTTCAAACTAGCATAGCCAATTAATAATTATTTTACTTCGCCGGCGATTTAGTGCTATGTGGTAATACCGGCGTTTTTAGTTCCGCCCTAAGATATGCTACGTATCAGTTTATGTATTTTTTTACTTCATAAAAAGTAAAGTATTCATATCCGGTTAGTTCAACTGCTTACTTTCACTGCCCTTTCTCCACTTTCTAAGATATTTTTGCGGAAAAGAAGTATCCTATATTGTGACCAGGATACTTAGGTACCTCCTCACAAAATTTTGTTAAAATCCATCTAGTAGCTTTTACGTGATACCAACGTCAATGAAAAGCAGACAGGCAGATGGAAGTGAATTACTATTTTATTGTATGTATAGATATAGATATGGAGAGGATACCGAAGTAGACTAGTAAGTTTATGGGGCCCTTTAAAACTCCCTTTTCCTTGAATATGAATTTTTGGTACGCGATCCTCTACCCGAACGGACTAACTTACATTCACTGAGATTCGTGCCGTCACTAAACTTTGCACTCGACTGTAGTTATTTTATACTGTTGATGGGTAACTGTCAACTTTCTTCTTCATCACGAGAGTCTTATATAATTGCTAACGTTTGTCGTCTTAGGCTAGGGTTCCCCAAGGATTTTTGTTAAATTATGTACAAAAAATTTGTTTTATAAAATCATTTTTTAAATAAAAAATCTTTTTAGGAATGTGGCTCTAAATTTTTAAAATAATTTTTTTCTTATTCTCATTAAACTAATTTAAATTTTCACACAACACATTAATCTTAACCTTTTAAAACTTTAGTTATTTATTTTTCGTTACCAACGTTTTAGATTACACTACTCTTGTGAGAAAAAGCTCTAGAAAAACGTACTGCACCTAAAATTAAAATTTATTACTGTTTTTTGCATTTCTGAAGGCAAAAACCCACTTATCGAACTCACACACCCCATCCCCTCCCACTATCACCAACACTACCACTAATAAATTTATTAAGATACCAACCACCCCTCCTCATTCGCTTCTCCTGCTGGCTGGCACTGGTTGGTTACAAACACAATTGTGGTTGCTATTTTTGTGTTATACAGAATTTAATTTTTTTTTTTATTTTAAAAATCTTATTTAAAAATTTAAAACAGAAATTTCATCATTTCCTTTTTAATAAAAATATTATCTTAAAAGAAAACGATATGATTTTAATGTCAAAAATAATGACTACTTTGATGCTAATTAGGGGAATTGTCCTAAAAATGTGTGCTGGTGCTAAATTTTATAAAAAAATATATTTTTTAAATATATTTATAAAATTCTTAATTTTAATTCAATGTGAGAAAAATTTTACACTTGAAAAAATCTTCTTAAAATTTTTACTATTATTATTATCCAGCGCGCTAGCTAGCTAGCAGCTAGTTGGCAGTTTTAATGCTAAACAGAAATGTATGTGTGTGTGCCGCTTTAAAGTATTCCACTTAATTTTTTTTTTGGTATCCAACAGTCAACAGCTTCTTCTATGGTGTTGTTCTTCATCTTCATCTTCATCATCGCCATCTACTTTTCTACTCGTTGCTGTTCAGTGTTTCATCCATTTAGTTCAGTTCTTCTTCGGTGCCTTAAACAGTTCAGGCGTGATTAAATAAATTATGTTTTTTGTTAATGTTGTTGTTGTTGCTGTTGCTAAAACGAAATGAGATGGTGTGGTGGTGGTGGTGAGGTAGTGTTGTTAGGTCGTAGTAGTTGGGGATGGCAGTATAAGCAACAACAAAAGTTACTAATAAGGGTTGTGTGAGTGTGAGTGTGTGTGTGTATGATAGTTACATATATACTCCTCTTCTCGTATATGAATTGTGCAAAGTTCACGAAGGGCTCACAAGCAATTTATCCAAGCTGCTGAGCTGTATTTTCTTTCTATACCATTTTTGCATACAAAATAACTATTTTTTTTTAGAGTTGCCACATTGTAACATTGATACATTAAGTACATAGGCGAAAGCAACGACAACTATTTTGAAGTCATCTCAGCTACACGCCGTTGTGGCTATCGCCAACTAATAGTTTAAACACATAGACAACAGCGGCTACACCGCTACAGGAAAAACTTGAAAAACAATCAATCACAAAAAATAGCACTTCACTTCAATTTGTACTAATATTAAACAATAAATTAAGAACAAATTAAAAAGAATTATAAATGATGCATTTATTACTTTAAACATGATTTGTTTATTCTAATTAATACCTTCTTACATGTCCTTTATTTGTAATAACGACTGCACAACGTTTTGGCATCGAATTTACAAGATTTTGGCATCTTTGCTTTGGAATGTTATTACAGATTTGCTGGACAGCTGTCCAAAGCGCTTCGTTGTTAGTTGGTTGCATTTGAGACACTGTTTTTTATATCTGCCCATAAATTCTTAATTGGTCTGGGCTCTAAGCGGGCCATTTCATCACATTGACTTTATTGTCCCGAAACCACTTTGTCGCAGGCTTGCTTGGGTGCTTCGGATGATTATTTTGCTAGAAGACCCACACCAATGGCATTTCTTAAGAAGCATAAGGGAGCATTACTTCCCCGAGTATACCAACATAAATGTTCTTATTGTAGTTTTGTAGGTCCTACACCATAATAAGAAAAACTACCCCATACCATTACGCTAGATCCACACCGTGTTTTATGGTTTTAGTTGTAAGTTCTGGGTTGAATTCTGCGTTTGGAGGTCTTCCTACGTAGGAACGTGATCCCTTGCTTCTAAATAATACAATTCTGGACTCATCTACCACTTATTTTTCTGTTGGAATGAGAAATCACATTTTGTCGTTGGTGCTATTATTTTGACCGGCACTGTACATCAAAACTATGAAAATATTGCAGAAATACATATTTTACTTATTAAAAAAAATTACTTGTTTAAAAAATACTTTTATCAAATCAAAACAAATATGTATGTTTTTTTTGCTCAAAAACAAATACAAGAGCAACATGGCATTTTGTTGTTGCTTTGTAATTCGAAGTGTCAAAAAACATAGAAGAAAATTGAGAAGGCCTGTATGTGTTTTATTGCTTTCTCACTTCTGCACTATAAAATTTCTAAACACATACAACTTTTCACATGTCGAACTACTAAATCAGCTGGGCCGGACGACACCACCTAGTAAGATAAATATACCTTGCTCAAAACCTTTTGATTATACATAAATGAATTTGTATTTTTAATTTTGTGACATTTTCTTTTGTCGAATAAAATAAAATTGTCGCAAACAAAAAGAGTAATTAGCCTATGTTGGCTACAGCCACAATGGTGGTCGTGTAGCCATGTTGCTATGATATCGTCAAAATAATCGTTCTCCTATAAACGTTTATGTTTTAATTTTGACAGTTTGTAGCCGATACCCTGATCTTGTCTATGTGTTTAATGCATAAAGCCAATTTCTATTTTTAACCGACTTCAAAAAAAGAAGGAGGTTATCAATTCGTCTGAATGTTGCTTTTTTATGTTTGTGCCCGCAGAACTCAGTCATTTATGAACCGATTTTAGAAATTTTGTCTTTATTAGAAAGGAAATGCTTACAGATTGGTCCCATTTTAAAAGAAGTTCAGAATTTTGAAAATTAAAGGGTGACCCCATACAACATACGTGTTTTTTACGTGTATTATGAACCGCAAAGGGCACCCTTTTAAAATTTTAAAAAACTGCATATCACTATAGCTGCCAATAACAGAAATTAATAAAAAAAAATAAACTTAAAAATTAAAGGGTGTCCCCATAAGTGACGTCAATTTAAATATATGAACCATTATAGACAATCGCTTGAAAATTGGACAGAATGTACAATATTTATAATCATAATTAAATATTTATAATTAGAAGTTAAAGGGTGTCCCAATAGTTGATGTAATTTGATGTATATTGCAAAACTTTTGAACCGTAACAGAGAGACGGTTGAAATTTACAAAGAACCTGTAATTCTAAGTCCGTTATAACATCAAGTATATAATTTAAATTTGGAAACTAAAGGGTGTCCCCATAATTGATGTAATTGTACGTATCTAGCCCTATCTTTTGAAACGTTATAGACAAACACTTGAAAATTAGACAGAATCTCCACTACTATGTCCCGTATAATAACTTTTATAAATATTTAAAATTATAAAGTGTGTCTCAATAGTTGATATAAATTGATACATATGGCCAAACTTTTGAACCGTTTTAGACAGACATTTGAAATTTACAAAGAATGTGCCCTTTAAAATAAGTGTTTAATTTAAAATTGTACATTAAAGGGTGTCCCCTAGGTGATATTGTTTAACCTATATGGCCATATCTTTGGAACTGTTTCTTTTTATTACTGTGTCAGTAATAATAAGTGCTGAACCGTTATGGATAGACATTTGAATGTACAGAACGTATAAAACTATGTCCGTTAGAGCAACAAGTATAAAAGTATTTGATTTGGGTACTAGTTCTTACAGATTACTTCCTTTTAAATTTTTAGTTTAGAATTGATGCACATATATTTGTTTTGTACTCGGTTTTTTTTTGCAAGAATTATTGTTCATTTACATATCATCCAACAAATGTGCTAGACTTATGTGGTTTCGAGCAAAATTTAGTCTTTTTCCACTAGATTTCCTATACATATAAAAATCTACTTTGTCATTAGATTTTGACAAATTTCACTCAAAATCTAATAGTACTTAGTAGAGGATCCATTTAATCGGGTTTTGACTTTATTCGAGCAAACAATCGATTTTTCTATTTAAATTTTCCTCGATTAAGCGATTAAGGCTTTTGAATTACTCGAATTAATCGCGCATATTAAAAATGTTCTTATCCAATGAGAAAAGACAACCATTTGAAATTTTGTACTCTAAAAATAACGATAAATTGAGACGGTAGGGCCGGGTACCCTACATACAAAGTAATTTTCCAATGACACTCTAAATTTGACATTGGTTTCTCTGAGAAAAAAACGTGCGTGTTCGAGGGTCGAGTTTACTTGAAAGTGTTTATTATACATTTTTAGGATGGGGGTAGCGAAGCGCTCCGGGAGTAGCTAGTATAAAATAAATTCTATTCTAATATTTATAGTTGATCTCAAGATATCGTTTGGTGCAACAAAAAACATGAAATTTTGTTTTGTTCCGTACTGAAAATTTTACCCTGACAAGATAAGGTCCCTTTTGTCAACTTGCGTCACCTATAAGGATGGGTGTGTACGTAGAGTTGTACACTGCTAGTTTTGTTTTGGTGGACACCTTTGCTTTATGCAGGAAATGCTTGTTAATACGTCAGTATGATCAAACTGCCTCCGATACTCTGGCGTTTAAGTCTTTGTTAAGCCTACTATCGTCACTTATTACTGCGGAATTCTTGGCTGGTCATTTCCAGTATTTCCAGTACCCTATCGTACAGGTTTTCAATATTTCTTTGCAGCTTTTGAAGATGTCATCGAGGTGTATAACGAATAGGTAAGGGCTCAGTATATCTCCTTTTCTAAGACCTTGAGTTGTTGAATTCCTCTAAGGTATTATGTATTTCCAGTTCTGACCTAGTTGCGGCAATATCTATACAAGCTTTGTATGCGCCTAATAAGAGTTTCCTCTACACAGACGTGTACTTATTATATTCTATTTTATTTCCAAAACAAAATAAATGAGCTAAATACGATTTCCACTCATACAGGTAAGGCTCCATACTACGTTCAATTTGCAATTTTTGTGGGGTACCCTTTAATTATTAATTTTATGTTTCAACTAGCTGTGCCCGCCACTTCGTCAGCGCAATTCACACCAAAGACCCTTACGATTTTACTGTTTTTTAAGAGAAGTAACACTCAGGCAATTAATGCCTACATTAGCTGTGTTACTTCCTTTAGAAAGGGATAGTAGTAGATAAGACAGATGGTTAGTGCGATAGTAAAGCTTCGCAAGCGCTTCTGGTGTTCTTTAGGTGAATTAATTTGAGGCTAGCATAGCCAATTAATAATTATTTTACTTCGCCGGCGATTTAGTGCTATTTGGTAATACCGGCGTTTTTAGTTCCGCCTTAAGATATGCTACGTATCAGTTTATGTATTTTATTACTTTATAAAAAGTAAAGTATTCATATCCGATTAGTTCAGCTGCGAACTTTCACTGCTTTTTCTCCACTTTCTAAGATATTTTTGCGGTTATAACGTATCATATATTGGGACCAGGATACTTAGGTACCTCCTCACAAAATTTTGTTAAAATCCATCGAGTAGTCAATGAAAAGCAGACAGACAGACGGAAGTGAGTTACTATTTTATTATATGTATAGATTGCTTGCTTTTAAAAATTTTAAGTGTCTGCTGGATACGTTACAATTACTTCTACTATGGGGACGCCCTTTAACTTTTAATTATTATACATACCCTGTGTAACTGCTGCCTATAACGTTTACACGATAAGGGCAAATATATTTAGTGGGTCGTAGAGCGAATTTTTAAAGGAAGTCCCTACGACAAGGTTGGAAGGGCAAACGAGACGACCATCTGTCGCGAGGTTTTTTGGTTGTTTATTTTCTGTAGTGTCAATTAATTTAGTTCAGTATTCTTTTATATGTTTGGTTCATAAAGAGCTGGACGGAAACCTCGCCAGTCCACAAAGGGTCCGTAACATTTTCATTTTTTTTTTAGGAAGATACCGAAGCAGACCACTAACTTCAGGTGTGCCTTTTCGACGCCCTTAATTTCTCAATAATTTCTGGTATCCGACTGGAAATTTACGAATACTTTACTTTCATTCATCGAGTCTCGTGCTGTCACTAGCCTTTTAGTCTCGATTGTATTGATTTCAGACGACTGGCGACTGATACATGTCGACATTCATTCTAATCTCGAGAGTCTAGGTAATTGATAACTATTGCTTAAGGCTAGGTCTCCACAGCATCTTGATATAATATGTGTCTCCCCGTGGTCCAAAGCCTTTTTTTATGTTAGACTTTTTCCCGGCACAGTCTGCATGTATCGTCTTACCGCGATTATTAACTTTGCCAGACAGATAATATTTAAGAGTCAGTGACCTGTACTAACGCAGTTAACCTTTTGTAGGCCCCAGTTTATATCCAAGCTCCTTGGTCTTCCTACCAACTTTAAGTGAAAAATTCGAGAGTCTTTGGTGGGAATCGAACCTACAACCCTGATAGACTAGCACACCAGTTTTTTACTTGTTACAGTAGGCATTGGTAAATATAAAGTGTTTGCCTATTGCGGTTCACTTTCGTTAAACCCATTAATTTTCATTTTCTATATTTGTTGTTACAGCGGACACAGTTTTACATACTGTGTGTAAGTTTAAAGTGTCTGCTTTTAGAATTGTTGGTAAAGCGGTCTGATTTCTGTTTTCTTTTTTACACTCAATGAAGAAGAATCTATTGTATTTTATTTTTTAAAAAGAAATCATTTTTAGACACTAAGATTAAAACATCTGATTCTCAGAGTTGCCACAAGTTAGAACAACCGTGTGGCAGTGCTGCGGCAATTATTACTTGTATATCGTTATGCGCCAATTGGCGGCAACATGTGACAATCGCATAACTGCAGAGTATTTTATTGGGACAATTTCATTATTATTGTGCGTCACTACTTCAGTACATTAAAAACTGTGTCAGATTGGCGCTGACATTTGCGGCAATCGTGTGGTCGGTGCTCTTTAGGATTAGATGTTTGCAGCTACATATTCATGTTAAATGGCTTGCTATTATAGCCCTCGAATAACTGTACGAAAAGAACTTTTATGGACCAAATCGCCAAAAGATTAAAATGAAAATTGGCAACTCTACATACGTACATACAATCGTATGACGGCAATAATCCTTCTCTTGTTTTATTATTTTTGTTGTTGTTTGCATTACTGTCATTTGTTCCTGCCTGACACTGCTGCTTGCTGCCTTCTGGTGCTTTTTTACTTCCCTTTTCCCCTGTTCCCTTAAGGAGATTAAAATACTGACTTGACTGGTTGGTATGGTGTTACTGTGTGTGCGTGTGTGTGTGAGTGTGTTGAATGTTTGAAAACAAGGAACCAGCAGCAGCAGTGTCGTCGTCCCTACCAATACTAAATTTTAAAATAAAACGAAAAAAAGAGAGGAGGGAGCGAGGAACGTTATAAAAATTTATTAAAACTGGGGAGTTGGGGTGTTAAATTAATTGGTATTCTTGTTGTATTTTACGTCGTAGTTTGTTGGCTGGTGCCCATCAAATCTTAAATGTGTTATATTTTCCTTTTTTATTTTATTTTTTTACTCTGCTTCCTTTATTTCATTTTCTTAGGAAATTAATTTAATTTTCACTATTTGTTTTTATTAGTTTTTCTTTTTTTCTTTTGCTTTTGATTTTAATTTAATGTGAAAAGATTTTAAATTAAGGGTTTTTCACAAAAACGTTATTGTTAATTTCTTAAAATTAGTAGGATTAAAGTCATATTTTGTTTTTTGAGATATTTTTTCCCAGTTGCATACCTTTTTAAGGTTTATTGCAGCAATTTTTAAAACATTTATTGAAAGTTTTGAAATGCTAGCAAAGAACTTCCAATTGGAAACTTAAAGCGGCTTTTTAACTTAAGAGTGGTAAACTGTAAATGAAGAAATAAAAATGGGTAGAATAAGTAACTTCATCCCGCCAAAAATATATAAGTTGTCATAATTTTCATAGACATTTCTATAAAGCGCTGATTGAATTTCCATTATTTTGCTTTGAATCTCGTGTTCTAGTACTGCAGTCGTGCTATGTTTGTCCACAGAGGCTCTACTCTTAAAGACCATGATACACTATCATACTCAGTCGTTCGATCTGTCAAAAATGGCATGTGTGCTCTAAAAGTATTATAGTCCAGATTAGAAGTCTATACATGTGTGTGAATCACTTTTTGACAGGTCTCTAAGATTTGATAATCTTTTCAGCTCTCTGGTTTACTTGAGCTCATTAGTTCACTTGAGCTTACTAGTTCCCTTCAGCTTACTAGTTCACTTCAGCTCACTAGTTCACTTGAGCTCACTAGTTCACTTGAGCTCACTAGTTCACTTGAGCTCACTAGTTCACTAGAGATCACTAGGTCACTTGAGCTCACTAGTTCACTTGAGCTCACTAGTTCACTTGAGCTCACTAGTTCACTTGAGCTCACTAGTTCACTTGAGCTCACTAGTTCACTTGAGCTCACTAGTTCACTAGAGATCACTAGGTCACTTGAGCTCACTAGTTCACTTGAGCTCACTAGTACACTTGAGCTCAATAGTTCATATTCCTTTTTAGTTCATAGATACGTCGATTCCACAATGATGATTTATTATACAATTTTTATTGCACCACCTTTTGATTGATAATACTTAATCGATTCCAGGAGACGGTCTAAATGTAGTAAAAGCTATTGTTTTTAGGGTGCCGTACACAAAGGGTAAAAACGTTAACCCTATTATTTTCGCTACAATGTCTATCCATCTGTCAGCGCCTTCTATAAAATAATAGGTAGTGTCTCAAAATTATCACATAATGCTGAAAATAAAAGGGTGTTCCGATAATGATGTGATTTTAACGTACATGTACTTATTTTTTAACCGTAGTAGCCAGACTTGGTATTTACACATATCATTTAAAACTGAGTTCGCTATATAAACAATTATAAAAAATAAAATAAAAATAAAGTAGACCCTTAAAATTCTCACACAAGATGTATTACTATGTCCCCTTTTACAATAGACAGAAACAGGGTAGACAGATGAGATTTGTTGGCAAGGGGTTGAAGAGGTAGAGTGTGTATTTCATGACTATCGTACTGGACATATTTTCGTTTCTCTTTTCTGCTTTTCGCTTTTTTCACATTATATTTCTCAAGTCGGAGTCTACTTGCCAAAAATGTCTCAACAAAGTACATATACCACAGATTTTCAAACACACACACACATGTAAAGTAAATAAATCCGAAAGTAGAATGTGCAAGAATCTGTCTGTCTTGTTTATGTCCAATTGTAAGAGGTTTCTATTGTAAAAGCGGTGTATGGCAACTATAACTGACCAACTCAGCAACTGAACGAAAAGACCGACCTAGTCCAGTAAAATGAACTGAACTAGAAAGAACTTTAATGAACTAATAAGCACAACTCTTAATTTTCTTTATGAAAAACGTTTTTCACGTTTTTGTTTTTCGTGTTATAAATCAAGTCAAATGGTGGTTACGATGACGCAATAAAAAATATTTTATTTTGCATTTTTACATGAAAATTTTAATAAAAAATAAATATTTATGCTTATATGTACATGTTTTTAAATATTTTTATAGACAATGGTAGACAAGGAAAAGAAACGTTTCCATGAAATGGCTGAAAAAGACAAAGCTCGATATGAATTGGAAATGCAAAACTATGTACCGCCCAAGGGAACAGTTGTAGGACGTGGCAAGAAAAGGAAACAAATGAAAGATCCTAATGCGCCGAAACGATCATTGTGAGTTCGTAGATAACAAATTTTTAGAAATGTTCAATTTTAAGAAACTCTTCTCTCTCAAGCAGAATAAAACATATATTTTTGTTTCTTTTCTTTTAATCACAATTTAGATCTGCCTTCTTTTGGTTTTGTAATGATGAACGTAACAAAGTTAAAGCTCTTAATCCCGAATACGGTGTAGGCGATATTGCTAAAGAGCTGGGACGTAAATGGGCCGATGTTGAGCCTGAAGTTAAACAAAAATATGAATTAATGGCTGAAAAAGATAAGGCCAGATATGAAAGAGTAAGTTTTTTATTTTCGATTTTTGTTAATTTTTTTTTATTTCATTAACAAAAATTAGAAATAAAAATAAAAATTAAAAAGAATAGAATAGAATGAAAGAATATTCATTTACCTTTTTTTTATTGCAGGAAATGACCGAATATAAAACAAGTGGGAAAATTGCTATGTCTGCCCCCTCCATGCAAGCACAACAACAAGCGGCGCAAAAAGCCGCTTTACTAGCAGTGGCTGCTCAACAACAGGCAGCCCAGCAAGCAGCCCAACAACAACAACAACATCATGACGATCATGATGATGACGATGGCGAGGGTGACGATGATGAAAATCAATAGATTTAAAATAATAATATGCCCAAAATGTTGCTTATGAGATACAAAACAAAAAAAAAGAAAAATTACACACACAAGAGACAGAAAAAAGAAATTCACTAATTCCACCATAATTACCACAGCTTAAACTACTTATACTCTTTCCCTCCCCCATTTTGACATTATTATCTTTAATAATTTCTTTTTATGTTTTTTTTTTACCTGCGTAAACTTTACTCAAATTTTTTCTCTCACTTGTTTTTATATATTTTATTTAACAGCATTATTAATTAAAACATTTTTTGGTTCCTTTACTTTCTGCATTAAAAAGTGAAATAATAATAAAAAAAACTTTTTTTCCTTTCATTTTGTCTTAAATAATGGACAATAGTTTTAAAACAAAATAATTAATTTTAAACTCATTTAAAACTAAAAATTACTGTGTAATTTTTTTCTACAATTTTTTTTTTGCAATTTACCTCAAGTAATTGATTTTTTAATATATTTTTATTAATATAAATCTATTTTTTATTTACTTGCAAATTTGAAATATTAATTATTTTAAAGTAGAAAAAAACTTTTTCCCCTCAAGTTACTCAAGTTTAATAAACTCAAGCTATAAATAAGCAAATGAATTTTAAATCCCCCCACTCTTTATTTTTTGAATTCATTATGTATTTTTTAAACTAAGAAATGAAGTTTTTTATTTTTATTTAAAATTATAAATATAAATATAAAAAAAAAAATTTAAAAAAAACAAACAATTTTGCATGTAGATGATCAATTCCATTACTTTTTTTTTAGATTTGTTCATACCATTCGGTTATCTTTTTCTTCTAATTATTGGCCTTTAAAAATTGTAAAATATTTAATTTAAAATTTTGTATTTTTCAACATTCAAACAACACAACAACAAACTACTTTCACACAAAAACAAAAACTCATATGAAAAAGAAAACGTAACAATAACAAAAAACAAAAGAAAACAAACTATACGCAGTCATCTTTTTTAAAAACAAAAAGGAAAATTTAACTAACAATCAAATACTTTTATTCAATTATATGAAAAAAAATATAATAAAAATAAAATAAAAATTTAGAAAATAAAGACAAAATGCAGCAATAAATTAAAAAAAAAAAAAAAATACCACAAAAAATCTTTAATTTATGTACTACGTACGTATTACACTCGAATCATTCATGCCTACTGTTGTTAATATCTTCATACCAACTAAATAATCAACATTTTTCTTTTCAACCGACTTCATTAAGTTTGATTTCGAAAAAAATTTGCCCTTATTTAAGCAAAATGGGTTTAATTAAATTAAAATTTGTTTGTTATTTTTTTTTCGTTTCGTTCCATTCCGTTTTTTTTTTCAAGATTGATTTTGAAAAAAATAATTTGCTCTTTATTAAACATTTTTAGAGATTTTTTGGTTTAATAAAAACAAAAAAACAAATATATAATTTAAAAACTTTACTTGTTTCATTTTTTCCGATCCGTTTCTTTTCAAGCTTCATTTAAAAAAAAAAATTAATATTTGGTTTGTTCCATTTTTTCGTTGTGCTTTTAAATGTAAAAATAACGTAATGTTATAAATCAACTGGGACGAACGACGATTTTTTCGTTCTGAATATTCGTCGTTTTAAAGTTCACAAAATCATCAACGAAATTCGTCGTGCATGACAAACTCTGCGATAGGTTGCTTTTTATTTCTTATGCCGCAAACTATACCACTAAATTGGTGGAGTGCTCGTTTTTTCACTTTTTTTCTGTTGAAATAAGGTCACTATCATTATTTCACTATAGATTTTACTGTTAATGCAAGATTAAAGCAGCGATATGAGTTCGTAAATAAAATTCTTCCATATCTAATCGAACCCTTATAAATGTATAACAAATGTAATATAAAAAAATAAATTTAATAAAGAACAAATAAAAAACTCACTTATCCATTGCATTGGTAATTGTTGTGATGCGTGTTTGACGTTTGATAGCGCATCATCTATTTCAGTGATTCATTTTAGAACACACGACATTTGCAGTGATGCCAACTGATGCATTTCCGAACGTACTGATTATCAGATGCAGCGCAGTGATGCAATTCCGAACAAGTTGGACTTCTTTCATTAAGTCGAGCTTAATGTTGTACTCAAATTAATATTTACTAGTTATCATTGGTGCGCTTCGCTGCCCCTTTTTAATAAAATAATCACTTGGAAGAAAAAGTATGGTCATGCTTAAAGACGAAAACGCACGTGGTTCTCTTAAAATTTACTTATGTTTTCGACTTACAGCTAAGAGAACAAAATGTACATACATACATATTTGTTTATTGGTGTTAGTAAGAACTTTATAGACGTATTACTCCTAAAGTACTGAACCGATTTATATAAAATTAAGATTGTGCACATCTGCGAAAAAAAAGCTTTAAAACCATATAAGTCTTTCGGTGTAGTATTACGGACGTAAAAGGGATTACAAAAAACGTGTTTGCCTATTAATTATATAGATAACCTTTTCTACAGTCATTGTGGGATTTATTTTCAGTGTTTTCTTAAAAGTTACCAGATGGGCTAAAATAAAAATCAAAACACAAGAGCTAGCTAATGATAAAATTAAAAAAACGCAATGAAAACAGCCAAAATATAAAATGAGTTTCCAGATGCCGACATATAACAGTTAAAAAATAGTCGGGTATGTTCTGTAATCCGAAACCGAGTGAAATTGAGTCGGAATGAAATTTTAAATTGTCATAACTTTTAAATCTTACAACATTTTGATATTATTTTTTATACATTTGATTAAAGACCATTCACATAACTTCCTTGATTGCTAATGTTTTAAAATAACAGGCGCAACTAAGTTATATTTTTCTTCAAAAATTTATTCGATTTCAATTTCACTCGGTTTCGGATTACAGAACATATCCGAGTATTAACAAATTGAAAAAGTTAGAATAGCAAATTGAAAAATTAGAGTAAAGCAAAGCTCATTTACATATATAAGGTGTTAGCGCCACTTTAATTCTGGTTAAATGCATGGAAAAAGTAAAGAAACTATTAACAGAAACAACACAAGTCTTGAAATATTTTTGGAAATAATTACGATTTTGATATATTTTTCATAAAAAAATACGCCAAGATGACTCCTAGCAAAATAAATTCACCATCCACTTTTTCTATAAATGGAATTCACTATTAAACCACCTGGTCAGTTAATTCGCCTTGCATAATACTTTAAATGTATTTCGCTTGGAAAACAAGCAACTGTCTCTCGTTTAATTCGTTAAGTTAAATGATAAAATTCAAAATTAACTGGAAACTCCATCTTAATGGCGAAACAGAACTCAGACATGTAAATTGTCATACCAGTTGGGATTTACATTAGAATTTGTCTTTAGTAACAGTGAAGGCGGCAAATATATACATACATGTGATTCTAGCGGGTCGGCTATGGCGAATTGATTTGCTTGAAATGGCAAACTACATAAAAATGATATTTCATTTTCGGCAATGCAATAATGATTAAATTCACTACTTCTATCATCTGATAAATTGATTCATTAGTTCCTTTTTGTAAATTAATCCATAGTTTTTAAAAATAAAAACAAAATACATATATGAAGTAAAATAGAAAATAAAAAAAATTAAGGGAACTTTTGTCGTTAGAGTCATCGTTTTTATTTTGGATTTTGTTTGCCAATCGACGTTAGTGTTTTTGTTTCACCATTTAATCTTTACTTTGGAAAAATTTTTTGTATATACCTAGCGGTTGCTGAAAGTTTCGGGTAAACAAATCTTGACTTCATACGACTTTTACTTTTGTATTTTGAAATTGTTTTCTTTCGAATCGAAATACCCAGTAACCAATCTTCCTGTAAATGTGTTTTATTCATTTCGAATAATTAGCGGCTTACTGCGCAATTCGATTCGAAAGAAAACCTTTTCGCAATGCAATATATAAGTCACACAAATTCGAAAGATTTTGTTTTCGATTCGAATTACGCATTAACCCTCGATTATGAAAACGAAATGATTTTTTTCTCGTTTTGTTTTTGTATTAAATTATGTTTTTATAACTTTTTCATTTATTTTTTATGCATGTTTTTATTTAAATTGTTGCTTATTGTTTTAGTTGTAACATCTGGTATGCATTTCCAAACCAAATCTTTTTTATTTTGGCTCGAAAATGGTTCTCAAAATTTATCGAAATTCATCACACCATTCCAAAACATACCTCAACTCAATTCATTGGAAAAAAATTACTTTAAAAGTCGTCCCAGTCGCAATATACATGAAGTGTTTCAAGATTGTTTTTTGCTGGACATTTGAAAACTTATCACAAAATTGTTATTTTTCGTTGGAAACCTTTAGATTTAAATTTTGAAACGAAAACCCTAACCTAAGTTTAGAATTTTCGATTCGTTTTTGCAATGCCAAACTGAAAAAAATTTTAAAAAATCACTGGTCTTAAATTTATATGTCAAAAGAAGAACTACATCTATTATTGCTTTCTAGAACTCGTTATTTTGCTTTTTCGAATATTTTTTTTAAAAAGTCCCTTTTTTATTCCACAAACATTTTTGGTTCGAAACAAAACGGAAAAAATGTTTAAAAGTGGAATACAAGAATAGCCAATAAAGTTAAAAATTATTCACTTTTGAATAAAATTTTTCAAACTCGGATTACAGAGCACGGGTGAAAGGCTTATAAAGTTTTCACCACCCCTGTTCTGTAAATCAACATTTTTTCAATCGAGTGATTATCAAAAAGGACAAATTGATAAATTGGAGTCCTGTAAATTGTATAAATCGTGCGGTGATAATAAAATATTTAAAGCGCCAAAAATTCTGGTGGCAAATTAAGAGAAGAAAATTTCGATGAATATCAATTGAAACCCTGATCGAATATGTACCATAATTTGACCCTCCAGTATACGATTAAAAATCGTAAAAGGTATTAAATTCGGTTTACAGAACAGGGGTGATTTGCTGATAAAATTATTAACTTTTATATAATAACTTAGTATGTATGTATTGATATAGTTTGGCAATCAATATTTTTTAACCTGTAAGAAATATAATTTAGTCCTAATTTAGACGAAGAACGATTTGCTTAAATAATTAAGATCTTATTTTCTGTCGTGATATACGATAGAGAGCAAAGTGAAACGTCAAAAATCCCTTAAATTTGGTGTTCGTGAGTTTTCTGCAATCTGTTCGCACCTATTAGTCTTGGAATTATAGAATTTTTTTCAATACTGGCTGAACACATTCTATCAAATTGTATTTTTATGTTAGAAGCAGAATTTTTTCTTATACTCTCTAGTATAGGAAATGGGAAAATGTGCGACACTGATTTTATACCCAAACAAAAAATTCTTTCTGTATATTAGGACTAAAAAAATTCATAAAAAAAATTTAAATGTATTTTAAAAATTGTCCTAAAAATAATTTTATTACAACTCATTTAATTTATAAAATTTTTAATATTAAATTTTTTAACCAAATATTGTTTTAAAATTTTTAAACCCGTTTTTAATTACTCCCATACTTTGCATAAAATATTTTATATTTAAACAAATTGAAAAAAATATGTGTAAATGTTGTTTAGCTGGTTATTGTAAATAAAATAAAATTTTTTTTATTTAATGTAAATAATTTTTTATATCAAGTTTATTACAAAGCCAGCTTGATTTTTTTAATTATGCAAAATGATTAAAATATTTCCAACAACAAAAAAAAAAACCCAAAAAATATTACAACTTCTTTTTGATTTTTTATTAATTTAACAAAAGCATCTTGTAATATTTTTTTTAATAAAACGATTCATTTATAGGATTTTTTTTAATATAGATAAGTTTTTTTTTATCATTTTTGTGGTTTTCTTCATAATTTTTTATCCAATTTTTTTCGAAATAAAATTTGTGTTAAAAATAAAAATAAAAAATAAAAATAAAATAAAAATGCAAACAAGTTCAGGCTCGAAAGTATTCCTATTTGAAAAATATTAATCATTTTTAGGAACAAATTATATCTAATAATGACAAATATTATACAATACCATTTTAATATTAAAAATATTAATAAAAAAAAACTTATATTAAAAATGTGTACTAAAACGTATTTAGTATAAAAGAAAATCAATATATTCATATTTATATATAGAAATATATTTATATATACTTACATATATATTAAAAGCAAAAACAACAGGAAATAATCACTATGAACACTTAACGAGAAAATATAAATAATTAGGAGAAAAAATGCAAAAAAAAATATATTTTCAAAAAAGCTAAGAAATTGAGAATTTTAATCTTAGTTTTCTTTTTTAACTCAATATAATTTATATTCTATTCTAGCGAAACTTACATTTATAATCGTTTAAGGTTTTTTAATACCACCCAGAATCTTATGCTAACTCTTAAGGTGAATTTATATTGTCAGGGGAAGCAACAACTTTGACTGTTTTGGTTGCATACGAAAATAACATAAAAACTAATCAGTTTTGACTGTACGCTTGCCCAAAATAAGTAAAAGAAAAAATTATCAACTACTTTATGGTTATTGCTCCTACTTGGCAAAGTTGAATCGCCTTCCTAGCGCCCATGTTGTCATGCCTTGTATATATAGAGAGGGAAATATATTCCCTTTTCCCTAAGTTGAAATCGTGAATAATTTCATGTTTAACAGAATTCTCCTATGATTCACTATCATGATAGTGTGGATTAGAAATGCATGTGTGTGACAGACTTTATGACAGGTCTGTACAATTTGATAATCTTGATAAAAATCATAAATTTTTTTTTTTACTTGCGATCAGAGTTGCAAAATATTTTTTGTATGACTACGTGGCACCTACAACGCCATTTTGAAACAATGTTTTGAGTAGGACAGAATTCCGTTAGACTTTTTTGTGATTGAATCGTGCGATATTTTTCCCACGAGATGTATTTTTTATTTATTTTTTTTTCTGGGGAACAGTAAAGACAGATAAAAATGCCACCCTGATATAATCGCTGTTTGTCAGCATTTTTTATTTTCTTCAAAAGTATTAATACTTGTATTATAGTGTGAAAGGGCCTTTGGTAGTTTTTGTTTTATTAGAATTTTATAGTTTATAATTTTTTATAAGGCCCAGAACAATTAATAAGGCAAAAAGTGATACACAGAAAGAAATGCAAAATAATTGATCAATTACCTGCGAATTTGTGAAGGTATCGAAAGATAGGGTGGGGGGGTGCAAAAGTAAATAGTGTTAAATGAGAGAAAGTAAGTACACATGTACAGATTTATGTAATTTGCTTTTGGAATGGACAGATAATAAGTAAGATATGTGCTCTGTCACCATAAAATTGTTGTTCAGATTCTAAACATTTTGTACATTTTCGCGGTCATATTCATAAAATAATAATTTTGTTTAATGAAACTCGTTGAAATTATAAAAATATTTTTATTTAAACAAAATGTTCTTATTTACATGCAAAGTGCACTGATGGCTCCAAATTTCAACCTAGAAGGGAACAAAAATTGCGATGGGAATTTATGTTAAGATATTTCATGTGAAGGAGAATTGAATTTTCACGAAAATAAATTTTAATCCCACTGATTTGTGATGTTTAGGACAACACCTCCACAAATACAAGAAAGTTGTCTATGTAATTTTAAAGAAAAAATAAGTAACTAATCTCACATTTAAAAGCGACTCGAGGATTATTAAATTAATTAATTAAAAATACAGAAAATTCAGATAACTTCTTCATTTGGTTTTCTATAAATGCAGGGGGAAAATTATGGCATTTGATATCGATTGAAATTTAAATGGTATTTTCGATCTAGCGCAAAAATTTCCTTTCATAGTTTCCACCAAAAATCATGATGTTTTTTTTTTTTTTACTTTACTTTACATGTTTTGTTTGCAAAAAGGTACGACAGTAAAAATTAATAAAAACAACCGTTATAAAGTTTTTTTATGTAATCCTGAAAGTGAAAATTTTGGAAAATAAAATTAATTTATTTAATTTTTAATTTTTTTGTTCAAAAGTGAGAGATAAATTTGCTTGAATTCAATTAAATAAGAGATTATTTAAAACAAAACATAAACTATAAAAAAGAAATCCTAAAAACACCAATATATTGCTTAAAAATAAACTTATAACATGTAAAAATATTTTAAAAATAAAACAGAAATTAGATTTAAAATGTAATAAAACACAAGTGTTAGACTTCCACAGCAAGTAAATTTTAAGATAATTTTTACAAATACTTTTCAAAACAGCCCTAAACACAACCACGCCTCTCACAAATACACAACCACACACAAACTCATGTTTCTTATTAAGCAACAGTAACCATTAATTTTTTCTATAATTTTTATTATTTTTTATAAGACATTTTATTTTTTTCTTTTTATATGTATATTTAATACTTAAAAAAAAAACTTTTTAATATTTAATAATTTTTTTTTTTGAATTTATAATTCAGCAGTTAACAAAAAGATTTAATACTTTAACTTTTCAACTGCATTTTCAATAAGTTTTTTTTAATGTTTATTTTTTGTCGTAACAATAAGCAAAAATTGAATTTTAAGTTTTTTTTTTTTTATTTTGCAAAATAATAAAGCGTTGTTTTTTGCTTAGTAATTGTAAGAAAATAATGAAAAACAAACCACAAACTTTTTAACTAAAAAAATACAATAATTATTAATTATACGAAAAAATATGAAAAACAGCTTAACAATTACGTTTTTAATATTTAATTAAACAACAAAAACATAAATATACTATACTTTCAAAATAAAAAAAAATACTTGTGAAATTATAAAATTTTATTAGTTTATGAAAAAAGCAGCAGCAGTATAAAGTATAGAAAAATCAGAAAAACATTGCATATTTTAGGGCATAACATAAGAAACAAATGAAAAGCATATTTTTAGGCCGAAAAACTAGTTTAATTTCAGAAAAAAAAGCGTAAATACAAAATATTAAAAACCGAAATAATTTGAAAAAACAACAAAATTTGTTAAGCATAAAAGTGTGTAAATTTTTTAAGTATTTAATCTAATTTACACAAAAAAAAACACAAAATGGAATTCCAGTGGACAAATTAAGTTAAAAACAAAAAATTTTTTGTTAACACTGCAACAAAAAAAAAAAAAAAACTTTCGACCTAAAACATTCTTTTTATTTTAATATATGATACCTATTGCAAAAAAAAAATCATTGATAAACTGTAATTATTAAAAATAAAATAAACTTTATAGTATATAATTGACAAAACAAAATCCTCATATTTGAAAAACTTAAATAACAAATATTAAAAATAATTTAAAAAATGCAATACATATATACAAAAAATTGTCATTATACTTTATATACCATTGAAAGAAAAGAAGAAAAATCAACAACATCATACATACATTTATAATTATTATATACATACATAAATATAGGTTTAAAACAACTTCTAAAAATTATATAATAAAATAAATTCAAATTCAACAGAAAATGTATGAAAAATTTGAATAATATTTAAAATAAATCAATAAAAAAACTACTTGCAGTTCTTACTGATAAATACCGCAGATCTAGGTTTAATGAGAGAAAGAAAAAATAAGTAACAAAAAAGGATAAAAATATTAAATAAAATAAAAATTATAAAAAAATTAAAATAAATGTGTTTTGTGATTAAAAAAGAAACATTAAAATGGTAAACAAATGTAGAAGTACCAAACAACAGCTGATTCGAATATCGGTTTTATTTCCATTCGAAAATAATCAAACCGGCTTGGTTTCATGCGCCAAACGAAACCAATATTGGTTTGCAAATCCAATAAAAATCAAAACCGACTTAGTTTCTGTGACAGGTATGTATATTTAAACGATCTCGTGACAAACCAGTGCCTTTAAAGTAAGTTATAGTTAACGGTTATTTTTAGCTTACTTCAATAGAGTTTAGGCACAACATGATTTTCAAAAGTGTTTCGCTAACTTTTCATCTGCATAACTTTATAAAATAATTTTCACGCTGTTTTCAAGATTGATAGGTTTATTGACCATTTACACGAAAAATTATTCATATCTTATTATTTCTAATATACAATGGCTTTTAAACTAAAAAATAAGGTAAGTCTATGTAAGAAAAGTTTAGGCACACATGTGAAAATGTTCGGTATATTCGTGGTTTTTGCATGTCTAGTATTCGGTGGAACCTCCTTTAGCTTGGATAATTGCTTCTAAACGTCTACTTATACTTCTTACTAGGTTAGATGTTTCATCAGGAGTAATTTTTTCCCATTCTAAGCCCAGTGCCGCTTTAAGTGATTCTTTGGATGTAATGTGATGTTTCCGTATTTTTTTTGTCCAGTAAGTGCCAAATATGCTCTATAGGATTCGTGTCTGGCGATTGCGGAGGGGTTTTTAACTGTTTGCAGTGGTATATAAGCCATTCCTGCACAAGATATGAAGAATGTTTTGGGTCATTATCTTGTTGGGACAAGAATTTCCCATTTAAGCCCAGCTTCGCATGATATCCAGCTCTGTGCAACGTATTTATTATTGTTTGTGGATTAAGGTCTTCACCAAAACTTTTCTTCATTTGCTGACACAATTCTACAGCTGAAATCTTTGGATTTTGAGCTACTGCAGTAACAATGTTACGCTCCTGACGAGATGTAAATTTTTTGGACGTCCACTTCTCCTCTCACGCTCCTATTTGTTGTTTTTTTCATAATGTTTTATGATGTTTCTTACACTGATATAGGGCCTCTGTACAATAACACCAATTCCGCGATAGGATTTTCCATGTGCATGAAGATTTATAATAATTTTACGGACATCTACGGAAACTTCTGAACGATTGCTCATTTTGCTGTTTTCGTCACGAATTACATACCAAGAATATTTTTTACATTTAAAACTCTCTTTAAAAACATGAATTGAAATAAAAAAGTGGAAATTTACCGTTATACAAGGGTTTAAAGGGCATTAATGCAGTTTGTGCCTAAAATTTTTTACGTAGCTTGTTTTTTAATTTTTAAAGCGTTATATATTAGAAATAATAAGATATAAATTTTTTTTGTTCTAAATGGTCAATATAACTCTCAATCTTAAAAACGATATCAAAATTATATTATTAAGTGAACCAGATGCAAAGTTATTCATAGAACTCTCTTGAACATCATGGTGTGTCTAAACTTTATAATATATATATATATATATATATATATATATATATATATATATATATATATATATATATTATATATTATATCATATATATATATATATTATAAATATATTTTTTAGTTATCACCAATTATCAAAAAAAAATTTTATTTTTGGTTATCAAGACTAATTCGATAGCAAACGTTTAAAAAACTGCCCTTTTTATTTACTTTTCCAAAAATATTTATGCAAATTCCTTGCCATATAAAACCCTTACATATGCATCCACTACATCTAAAAGATAGTATGTAAAAAATGATAAAAATATTTTCGGTGTGATTATTGATAACCAAACATTGGTATTTAAAAAATTTGTTTTTTTCTAAGTTGTTTTCACTTCGTTAACAAAACAACTGCTAGTTGACGGTTCTACAGATTCGAGTGGCTTGCTTGAATAACCTGTTCAACAATTGTGCTGAATAAAGTTTTATGACATTTTTTTTTTAGCAATTTCACCACTTTCTAAATACTTAAGTAACGCAAACGTTTTATCATCCCTTCGTTCATTTATTTTTCTTTTCAACCGTCGGTTATAAAAGAGTCGAATTAATAGCCGAGGGCTGCTCCTATCGCGTCTGAAGAATAACATCTGCTATTAACAAATTTGTGCCCCTGCGGCTCAAGGCCTCTACTGAAACTTTAATAGGATTTAAAACGGCCACTAAATATCCAAAAATCTAAACAAATTCTGAAACCTATAACTCTGTCCAATAGAAATCTATCAGACGTTTTTAATTGTGTTCTTCGATTCAAGAAACGATTGAATCGTTTCAACCATACTTATCTTGCTTTTACATCATGAATTAAACGCAACTCTTTGCCATATTCTTCTTTCTTATATTTCTCGATACAGGCTGTTTTTAGAGGACTTTTTCAAATAGTTTTACAATTTGTCAAATTTACAATTATAAAGAAATGTTTATTTAAAATAAAAAATAGGAAACACTGAATTTTCTTTAAAGTACTCATGATTTTAAATTTCCCGTTTCCCGGGAAATTGTTTATAGCTGTTCCTGGGTATTCCCGGGCGGGAATTCCCGTTTCCCAAACCCTAGGTATGACCCAAACCGTTTCCGCTGGCTAAAGATTCGCTGTGTAGCTGGCGTTTGGAAGGCAACCTACAATTTTTTTCTATAACGAACACTTTCTTCACTTCAGTCGGACGCAAGGTGTGACCAATACCGGCCTCGCTTATTTAAGATTTCCTGCATACTATACTGCTGTATATAAAATATGACATCGAACTTTAATGGGTTAAGACTCTTGAGTAACAGGCGGTTATCGAAATTGTGTTCGCTATACATATAAACAAGAGTAAAAACAAATCCTAAAAAATACATAGATGGTGTTTCGATCGTGACGTGATTAATTTTTTAACCGTAATAGATTTCCTTCTAAAATTTTCACAGAAAGTATATTACTATTACTTTATGAATTACTACGAATTAAAGGGTGTCCCGGCAGTGACATGTTTTTCATGTATTTGGCTTTTTTTATCATTCGAAGGTTGTTCCGATAGTAACGCGATTATCATTTATATGGTCTTATTTTTGAACCGTTATAATTAGACTCTTGAAATTTCGATAAAAGGTGCATTGTTTTGGCCGCTATGTTAACAATTATAAAAAATTAAAGATTGTAACATACATTTAAAGGGTGTGTGATTTTCAAAAACAATCAGACATTTATCTTTTTTAAAAGAAAGTAATAGCAAACATAAACATGAAAAACATTAATATCTTGTACTTTTAAAGTTGTACAGAACATAGTACAAAACCCTACGAGTGTGAGTCTGACTCGTACTTGACTGCTTTATTTATTATCTGTCACCTTGGAACTTCTTTCGTAAACCAGACTTAAATATCAATCAGGATGATGGGGCGAATTATCCCACAGAAGTTTTTAGTTCACTGGAAATTGGATTACTACCTCATAATTAGCAATTAATATTAGGACTAGTCATCATCATGTTGCCTAAAGCTAAGATCACACGATTGCAAAAATGAACCATTTTTCACCATTTTTTGTATCCCAATCGTGTGATTGCACAATAAATTGGTACATGTGACAATTTGTGATAATATTGTGTTAGTTTTAACCAATCAAATGCAACCCTGATGTGGCAACCGTGTGACCCCTTTAAATACAACCATACGTCAATAAAAATGCTTAAAGTGTGGCAATATTTATTGTATTCTTTAGTGGCAATCAAAGTTTCGAATACGCGCCGTTTTCTGTGTGCTTCACCAAATAAAAAGTTTTTCTTTTAATATATAGTTTTATATATGCATATACATACATAGATATATTTTTAATTATATTTTTGAGGAAGTGCAATTTTAATTTAATTTATTGTTTTACGGCAATTAGGTTGCATATAGAGAGTACTATTAACCACTATTGTGCTGGGTTCCATGTCATTGCAATGTCAAGGACAACGAAATTGCTGACGAACCGTCAAGACTGGGCTAGGAGGGGTAGAATCGATAAAGCCACCGATTAGCCACTACTATAGGTTTATATTCGATTCTGTAGTTAGAGGAAGTAACCTATCTTGGGAAGTTAGGGGGTTGCAGAATCTCCCGGGCAATTTGGCCCAAACTAGACGCTGAAAAAACCAAGGTACTTCTGGGCTTGGATAGGAAATTTCTGAGAGTCGCGGGAGACTCGCTCACGGGCCATTGTACCACTAGAGCAAGAACCAGTAGATGGGTCACCGGTACATCGGATTTTTGTAGGATGTTCATGGAAGAAGAGGAGTTGAAAACTGTAGAGCATATTATGTGTCAATTCCCTGTATTATAACGCCACAGGCTTAGATGGCTGGGCGAAAGATTTTCTCGATGGGCTTCATCAGGGAAATCGGATGGCTTAGTGATAGGTAGCAGAACGCATATAGGGAATCACAATGGAGTATATGAACCACTTCTGGCGCAACCCTTCTGAACCGAACTGTTACGATTACACCATATCGCCAACATCCGGCAATATCAGCTTCGTATAGCTGCCAACACGGCAACACCGTGAATTGTATTTTGTAAGAATAGTTATTAAATGTATGTATATACGTTATGATTTTACCTTATATATTTTGGGCTAGTCGCAATTTCGATTTAAATACTTTATATACTTTTAAGTATTTATATTGCACATGCAAATCATAAGCAATGTCGTCATTTGATATAATAATATCTACATAAGTATATGCTAAGAATATTCGAAAAAAATACTAAAAAATAATCTGTTATTAATTTAAAAACTATTATTGTAATTAATTTATAAATATTGTACGTACTAGGAAGTATATTCGTTGTAAAATAATATTTACTCTCTTGTCATACTAACAATACCATTATTTAAACCATCGTTAATGGACTGGGCCAAACGCTTCAATCAAGAACATAGCGTGTACGGCATTTTACCAATTGGCACCATCATTGGCGCTTTGTATGGGCATCAATTTCTAAGAAGAAGAATAGTTTAATATTGTTTTTGTATTTTCTAAGAATAGTTAAGTAAACAATAATTGTAGATTAACAGGAGTCTCATTTAATTCACAGACACAACACTAACCTAACCATGCAATGGAAAAAACGTGGAGATGAAAAAAACTCATAAACAACTTCATCTAGTCTACGACTTTCAACGAAGAGTACAAATTTCACAACGGTCTTGATTTAATTTTAAAATTTATATTTTTCATTACCGATCTTTATCCAAAATGTTGTGGAACGCTGCAAAAGTTATGCATCAGCATTGCCAACTCTTATCAATTTTACACTCTTACAGTTGGCAACTAATAATTTGACAGTAGAATATCTACAAATGTAAATATTATTTATTGTTTTTATTTTTTTATTGGTATCGCCCAGATTTATATTATAGTATTAAACAAAAATTTTAAATTTTATGTGATTATACAACACAATTATTGCAACATTCCACAAAATTTAAATGAACAAAATAAAATGACTTTTGACTAATTTAAACTGAGAAATCATAAATCATAAAAGCAATCATGAATCAATCTTCTAGTAATCAAAAAAATAACAAACCCCCACAAACTGCATTAGCCAATCATATCACATCGTACTCCAGTAATTCATCAAATGAAATCATAGAAACAAATGAATTGAGTAGACTGCAATGTAAGCCACATTTGATAATGCAACAGCAGCGAGAACAACAGCTCAAACAGTTGCACCCTGCACACCATTTTTGTGTTGCAACCATACCGCAGCAACGACCAAATCAATGGATGGAAGTAGATGGAAATATAAGTGAAGGCATGGATACAGTCTTAAATCCTGCAATAAGCTATGGAGAGATTTTCTCGACATTTGTTTCCATTATATTTAGGGCTATAACTGTGTGGATTAATGTTAAATTAGCTTTAAATTATTATGTTCAAGGACATCAAGATTACTTTATATGGACTGTGATATGTATAGTAACGCCCATGTTTGTAACAATGCTAATACATGCCAATATGTAAGTCAGGATTTTTACCAAATATACCAACAATCAAAATCTTTCCCTTTCTAGGTGTTATCAAGATGGCAAATTTAAAAGAGGTTTTTGCCAAATTTTAAAAACACTTTTTCTAGTCTTAATATCTTCTTTCTTATTTCGTTATTGGAGCTCATTGATGTTTGCTATTAAGTGCAAAAGAGCTGAATTAATGGGCGATAAGGAAGAGCAATTAAAGTAAGTAACATTAAATATTATTTAGGTATAAAAAATTGTGTTTTTTTACAAATATACATTTTTATCGTTACTTGATTTTAAAATGCATTATAGAAACTATAAACTAAACATACGCGAAGAAAGCGATGTAGCATTTATTCGATTATTTGAATGTTTCTTGGAAGCAGCACCACAAAAAATTCTTCAAATATCAATCGTTTTAGCCCACATTGATAAAATGACAAGTAATTTATACCTATCGTATTTAAATCAAATAATTTAACTTTTAATTGTTGCTGCTTTTAATTCCCTTCTCTTAAGATTTACAAATTATGGCTATTATATCGTATTTTGGTAGCATGGCTTGGTGTCTCTCGGTGTATCATCGTTATAATCGTTATTCACAAAGTGATAAATACAATATAAGTACAAATGGTGTAATATTACAATTATGTTGGCATTTCTGTATATCAGGTAAGGAACCCCCAAAGGACATGATTCACTATCATACCGAGTCGGTTGTATGTATGTATGTGTGTGACAGACTTTTTGAAATACATAGCTGCAGGACTGTAAAAGTAAGAGTCTTAAAATTCGTGTGAATTACTTTCAAAGCCAAATCGAACAAAATATTGTCAGGATGTTTACGATGAGGTGGGCACTGCTAGACTTTTTATAAAATAGTGTGACACCTATAAAACCAATTTGAAACCTTTTGATTTTTGAGACAGATTTTTTGTGATTGAACGATTGTACGATTATGTAAGATAGTGAATCCTGACCTAAAAACGTATCAAAATTTTGTAAGATTGAATATTTATCTCTTTTCTCTCTGTCTTACTTTCTTTTTAGTTTCTCGTACTCTTTGTATTGCTTTTGTAGCCAGTGTATTTCCCCTATGGATTATAATCGCCTGCTTAACTCATGCTTTATTATTTGGTTTTGTCACCTTTATTGTAGACCGACCAAAATTTGCCCGAAACTCTTCGTGCAATTTTCTATTTTGTTTGATCTTGGGTGTTGTATATATTTTCACATTCATTTCAGTGCGTGATACGCCGACGCGTTATAAGTATTTTCTATATTATATATTTTGTTCGCTAGAAAATATTATTTGTGTAATATTTTTCATATTTTATGCTAAAAACGATTTACGATCTCTACCGCTACTATTTTATTTATTGTGTATAATAGCTTTAGCCTTCTATTATACTGGCATTATATTTATGATTATTTATTATTTATATTTCCATCCACGTATAACAGCCAGGACATCGAAACATATTATTAATAATAATTAAAAAAAAATATTCCAAAGTAATTAAACAAATTATATTAACAAACATAGATATGGATTAACTTAATTAATTCACGTATCACAAATTTACAATTAATTAATAAAGTAAATATTTATTATATTATATTATATTTTTTAATAATTTTGAATTTTTCAATAATAAATTTTTCTATAAAATGTTTAAGGTTTTGATTTTTTTGATTTTACCAAGGCCGATACAAACAAATAATAAATAAAAATATAAAGTTAAAAAGTAAAAGACGTGTTATTTTACATAAACTCTAATAAAGCCTAAAAGCTTGCTTTTAAACAATTTTTGATTTTTTTTTTTTTTTGAAAGGTTTTGTTACAGATTGGATTCATTTCCAAAAATGTAATAAAAATTGAAAACTTAAGGGTTTAATTATAGAACACACGTGTTTTATGCTATACAAAAAAATGTGCGTAAATAAAGGGTGTTCCATGATGTGATTTTTATATATATGGTTTTTTCTTTTAAACCGTTGTAGACAAAACTTGGAATTTATAGACAACCAAACAGTAATAAAAACAAAATTAAAGATTTTTACGTATGTGCGCTTATCTGTTGAACTGTTATTGGTGTAGAAAGGCCATTCTAGGGGGTGCTTGCTATTGACATTGTGAAATAGGCAGTTACAATTTGGTGTGTAAGTAGTCCTTTCAAAACAAAAGTCAGACTAGATACAAAATATTTTTGGGTCGCGGGCACTATTAGTCACAAATAAGTAAATTTTTGTTTTGTGTAATACTAAACATTTAACTAAAATATAAATAATTATTTTTTTTAAATGCTTGAAAATTTGCTAACATAACTTGCATGTTCTAATTTTTGTGACATTATTGATTTTACAACTAAAAATAAATTATGTGGTGGAAATGTTTTCTTGTTTAAAAAATAAAAATATTTATAAAATAAGTAAGTCTATATACTACAGAAAAATATCGATTTTATAGTGTTGTTTGCTTCTCCTGTAAAAAAAAATAAAAGTTTAGTTACGTCCGTTTGCATTTAAGGTAACGATATAAGATTTAGCACACCCGAGTATGTTAAAATAAATAAAACTCCTTTTTCAGTTTGATTCACTTAAAATCCTTATTTATTTTAATCTTTTTTATTGTAAAACAATACTAAAACAACTTGAAATTAATTTCGATTTGTTAACAAATAAACTGTTAAATAATTGATAAAATTGTTAAATTCAAAACTAATATTAATCAAGATTGATAAGTGGACAGCTGTTAAATATAAACAAATTATATTTAGCAGAGTCCTGAATATGTTGCTCCAAAAATATTTTGTTTTAACTTTTATATAAATTAACAATTTATTTATTTTTTTTTTATTCATACAATTGATTATTAATTACATTGTATTAATTCCTTTCATGAACATTTTCACTTCTAAAGCTTAAGGAGGATTCCTCTCATTTATAGTAATGGTTCTAATTTTTAGTACAACTGTTGAGTTTTTTATGGTAAACAAATTTTTAAAGTAAACATACCTACCTATTTGTTTTTAAAATAATAAGAGTTTTAAGAGCACATAATGATATTAAAAGATAATACACAGCAATAATTCTAGAAAAATTAAAAAGTTAAACTAAACTAAATGAAATTATAATAAAATGAAAATGTTTATTAAGGTTATTAATTAAATATAAAAAATAATTAAATATAGATAAATAGATATATTTGTTATTTTGTATATTTTATGTCATACTTATATTCAAGATCAATAGCATTGCTGAGGCATTTTTTATTTCAGTATTTTAGCTACTTCTGTTTTAAAACTACTTATTAATAATAACACCGTTTCCAATACGTGTTTTTATTTACTTTCTTTATATAGTAAGTATTTAATTTGCTTAAATATTTGTTACGCTGTTGATGGAGGAAATATATTAGATCAAATGTCATTTTAAATAAATTGATTTAATACTATTTAAAAATACTTTACTGCAAAATGTTAATGAAATCTTAAACCTTAAATTTCTTAAAAATGACATACTAATTATAAAAGTCAAGAATATAAACTTTATCTTGCTTCTGCTTATCCTTATCTTCTCCAGGCAGAAAGCTTTACAGTAGTTTAATTTTACCCTTAAACTTTCTTTCAAAATTTAAAAACCTTAAAAAACAACTAATATAAAAATCTTGAAACTGCCTTCATCAGAAAAGGCAGTTATATATATAATAAAATTGGGTATAATTTGTTCTTGTTTTTTGTTTCATTAGTTCGGTTTTGTTGTTTTTTTTTTAAGTTTAATTATGGCATTTATAATAGGAAGTAGACGGAGTCTTTAAAAATTAACATAAACAGCTCTTTAACAATTAAATTATCAATGTAATGTCTTGTTTGCAGTAGCAGGAGCAGTTGCAGTTGTAGTGATGTTAGAAATGTTTGTTGAGGCAGTACAATTTTGTAAGTTAATTGTCATTTCTGCTTGCTGTTCCTGTTGCAACTGTAATTTTAGCTTCTTTTTGGCCTGTATATCAGCCAAAGTCTGTTCTATGGATCTCATATCTTTTTTATTTTTGCTGGGTACATAACCATAGTTTACATTTGTTTCAGTTTTGCGTGCAGCCTCCAAGGCTGCATCCTGACCAATTAGATGAGCATATTTATCCTTATAGTTAAATGTGGGTTTAATTTCAGTTTCTATTGCTTGTGTTGAGTTAGAAGATTGTCTGTTATTGCCTGATAACGAGGTTGATGAAGATGTGGCGGCTGAGGCAGCCGCAGAGGAAGCACGAGCCAGTCTTTTTTGTTCCAACTCAAGTTCTTTCTGTTTAATCCGCCTATCGGCATATTCCTTGGCTACTTCATCATTCCAGCCGTCACCATTGCGCCTGGCAACTATTTCATCCTCTGTGGGAGCGTTTTCTTTTTTATACACAACCGAATAACGATCAACATCTTCACAGCCAAAGCTCATGCATATAAAGCCACCATATTCAGCCACTTCATGTATAACTGCACGATGTACCTTATCTAACGGCTGAAATTCCATATGATGCCGATCATCTTTGGCAAAGCGACCTATTCGTTCTTCCACATATTTCCTAAATCTTAAGATTTCCTCTTTTTGTTTATTTTTTAGACGTTCTGCCATTTCCTTCTGTCGTTTGATCAATTTCTTTTGTTCCTCATTGGCAGTTGGAGGTTTGTCCATGGCATTAAGTATTGAACCCAATAGATCCATGGTTGTGTTATTTTAAACTATTTTATCTTTAAATTTAAAAATTGTACAATTTTTTTCTAAAATTAAATTTTTTTTCTTGATTGAGTTTAATGAATGGCCGATTATGTTGTGCACTTTTACGGCGAATATTTTTTTCAATAAATTCTATAGTGACAGCTGTTTGTCTATTCTTAAATGTTAGTGATGGGTTGTTGAATTGTCAACAAAAAATAGTTATTGATTATATACATGGCACAATAAACAAGGTAGTGTTAGTTAAACAGCTGACTATTTTTTCCTTAGTTCGTTTTGTTATGTAGCTGTCAAACTTTGTTTACGTTTGTGTATTCTGTGTTATGAAAAATGCTAAATACCAACAACAAACAAATTTGTGTGCATGGCTTGCAGTAATGTCAACTTAGCTCTTTTTGATTTTCTTTGACGCTTACTTTTTCAATATGCAACTTAAATCTGTTTATGGCCATTAACAGCAAGTATGGAGTTTTTTGCATTATTCAATTAATTAATAATTTTTCACTTTTTTTTATTAAATATAATATTTTTTTGTTCACGCATTTTTACATTGTAATTTGAAGCTTATTATTGACTTAATTGGAAAATGACAAAATGTGTGGAAATTACTCAAGTGACGCGATATTTTAAGAACAAATTATGTGCCAAATGATACAATTTGTATGGATCGACGATTAAATTAAAAGCAAATGTAAATCAAGCTGAGTTTACATACATTTATTATACATCGATTACATCAATAGCAAACCCAGTTCTCATAATGAAAATGCATCAACGTCTTCCCCTATGTATTGATATTGATAAAAATTTGACAGTTGCTCTGCCGACGTTATATTACAAGTTATGATGAAAATTCATCACGTGTAGACATTGGGTAAGAGATCTAGTATTCAAGTCAAGGTATATTTATTTTACTAGGTAGTGTCGTCCCTACAACAAATACAACAATACAAGAACAACATGGCATTTTGTTGTTGCTTTGTAGTTCGAAATGTCAAAAAACATAGGAGAAAATTGAGAAGGCCTGTATGTGTTTTATTGCCTTTTAACTTCTACACTATAAAATTTCTGAACACATACAACTTTTGACATGTCGAACTACTAAATCAGTTGGGCGGACGACACTACCTAGTAAGATAAATATACCTTGATTCAAGTTAAACATTACAGTGTTGATACACTTGCATTTGGGTTTTATTTAATTAAAATTTCCAAGTAGACATTATAATCCAATTCAAGTTTCTTTTGAAAAATAAAAAATCATGAAAATTAAATTAACATTGGATTTGAAGATAATTATTGTCGTTAAAATCTTAGATTACACATAGATAGCCAACTGAAATGTCAAAAACACAAGTCTTTTCTCAAAAAACCTAAAACCCCATTTTGACGTTGAAATGTCGTTTACCAAGGCACCAGAAGAGATACAAAAAATTTAAGCAATTCAATAACATCGGATCATTCCCTTGGAGGTTGCGTGCCAAAAACCACCTCCACCATTAAAATTTCACGTTTTTTTCTGCTTTAATGATTCACATATTTACTAAATATTTTCAAAAAGACATTTTTACATAAACCTTTTCGATTTTTTTTAATTTTCAAAAATTTTAAAAATTTATTTTTGCAAAAAATTTGTACAAACAATTTTTGAAATATTTATAAAAAATTTTTAATATTTCTTTGAAAATGAAGATCAAGTGTTTAACATATTTGTAATAGTAAGAATATAGGTACATATGTATGTTCTATTTTAAAACCTAGATGCATTAAACACATAGACTACATAAGGATACCGACTACAAACTGTCAAAAAATAAAATACGTTTATAGGTAAACGATTATTTTGAAGCCAGTATAGCTACATGGCTACACGACCACCGTTGTGGCTGTCGTCAACTTAGGCTAATTTTTTGAAAAAATTATTTAAATTTATAAAAGCAAAACAGGTATTTCTACAACAATGTCAGAGTTTACGATGTAGCTGTCGTCTTCAATATCATTAAGTAGCTGACAACACGGCGACAATTGTAGCCAACGGAATTTGTTTCCATTTAGGTGCGTCGCCGCTGTCTTCTATTTTTTTAAGCATGAATAATGAGTTTTTTCTCATACGACTTATTTTAATTTATGTAAAGAGTCGACAATATGGATAATGCTGTACATGTCTGTATAAATAAAATCACCGTGGTGAAGGGTATAGAAGATTCAGCACGGCCGAATATAGAACTTTTACTTGTTCTTATACTGAAAGTTATCGAAGAAAACAAACGTTAAGGTTTGTGAATAATACTACAATTATTTAGTTGTTGCGTTAATAACTTTAATAATTTTTTCTTGGCCTTGGGATTTCAGAGTACGAGTAATTTTTTGAAGTTTGCAGGGTCTCACGGGCAATTTGGACCAGACTGGACACTGCGAAAACCAAGTTACTTCTGGGTCTATTCTGAGAGTCGTAATCACTGGGCTTTGCGCTACTAGGACAAGAATCAGCATATGGGTCGCCGGTACATCGGACTTTAGTAGGATGTGCGAGGACGAGGAGGAGTTGGAAACTGTGTGCATATCGTGTTTCACTGCGCGGTATTACAAGGCCGCACACTTAGATGGCTAGGTGAGATTTCTCGATGGGCTCTTCGACATAGCGCGGTGTAAAATCGAAGATGTCGTCGGCTTCATCAAGGAAATTGGGTGGTTGAGTGATAGGTAACAGGACACATAAAGGTCTCCCTTTTTTCCTTTTGTTTTTCTTAGTTTTCGTTAGCTGAAAGGAATCACAATTAAGTAGGGTCATACGTTCGCTGACGCTAAAAATTTAAGGGAACTGGAAAAATACACATGAATGCTATTCAGCTAATAGTAATAATAGCTGAATGAATGCTATATCAATCACGTCCGCGAACATGCTAACCTAACCAATTGAGTAAAATTAAAATTTTTATTTAAATATAATAAAATATTTTGAAAAATTTTTTTTTTAATTATTAGTCGAACTGTTTATGTATTACATAGAATGAAATTTATAATCAAGCTTAAGTTCGTTTTTATTCTCTCTAAGAAAGAATTAATTAAATTACAAATTAGGTGATAATATTAAAGAAAAATTGGGAAAATTTAATTTTTAGACACCAGCACGAGTGGAATGCACATTTTCTAGACAGCCACGTCCGTTTTATTCTTAGAGAGAATAAAAACGAACTTAAGCTTGATTATAAATTTCATTCTATATAATAAAATATAATTTTGGTAAAATATCAAAATATCGATTATTAATGAGCTTCTAATTTTTTGGTAATTTTTATTTCTTTTTGAGTTTCAGGTTTTCAATACAACAAAACAAAAACCCGCATAGGAAAAATTTGAGGAAAATAGAAGCACTCGTCGTTTTTCCTCATATCTCCATCATTTATAGACATATTTTGCTGAATATAGCACAAAGTTTAAAAATATGTGTATACATATTTATGTATGTATGTATATTAATTACTTATTTAATAGTTTCAGTAACTAGAATTTGTATTTATTTATTTAATTATAAATATCAAAACGTAGACAAGCCTAAGAGCTTATATTTATAGGGTAAACGTCACGAAGAAAATAAAAATTTTGAGTTTTGTATTTAAAAATTATTACAGTATTCGCCTTCTCCAGGGTCTTAACCAACCTATACTTAAGTATTAGGAGTCAGAACTCCTAAATTCATACGAAAATTTAAGATTAACGTTTTACGATCCCCCAGGATCTGCAGCCTGACCTACACCTTCGTATAGGCAGTCAGAGTTCTAAAATTCTGAGTTTGTATGGTTCTCCACAAATATACGACATTTACTTCCAAATTTATAATAATTTAAGTTTTGAATATTGCTCTACCAGTATACCGCTTTTAATTTCATTTTTTAGGTTATATATGAAAATATAGCAAAAGCATATGGCTGGTTAATTAAATCACTTATAAATTTGTGGAAATATTTTGTCAAGAGAATTTTGGTATATGTACCAAAAACTTAAAGTCATATTTTAAGCTTCAATGAATGGCATCCGTAAACAAAAAAAAAACTTTTAAGGAATCAAAGCCTGCCGCCTAAAAAAAGATAATAAATATACATATGTATGTATGTATGTATGTATGTATGTATGTATGTATGTATGTATGTATGTAATAAGATACATGAGTATAATTCGGTTTTGCAAAATTATAGTTTATTATATTTTGCTTTCGCTTAACTGACTTTCGCTGCAAACCTATGATTAAGTATACTTTCGAAATCCTAAAATATTTTGTGATATTGACGAAATCTTTCCCCTTGATCACGTATACCTAAACATTTTTAAAAAAGAATCAGTCATATAAAACTAAAGTGAGAAGAGAATCACCAAAGAAAACACTTTTTAATTTTTTTATCTAAAGTTCGCGTTGATTATATTTTTCATATATTAAAATGGAATAAAATTTTGTAAATAATAAAACAAATTTTATAAAAAAGACTAAATTTATAATTATACTTATTTATAATTTCATTAGTTATTTTATAAATAGAAAATGGTTTTTATATTATTTTATTAAATACAAACAATTTCATTTACTAATTATTTTTAATCAATGGCACATAAATACTTCCTAAATTTATTAAAATGCAAAACGATTTACAAAATAGAAGAAGCAATTAACAATTACCTTCATTTTTATTAAAACTTGCAAGGTCTTTAGCTTTTTCCATATAACGACTAGAACGTATTTTTTCCAAAAATTTCAATATCAATTGTAACAAAGAAATTACCAAAAGCATTGACCAGACATTGGCATTCAAAAATAAATATAAAATTTCACCAAAACTTCGAGTTGGTTCCTTCATGACATATTCATAAACTTTTTCCGTACGTTGAGTGACATTATTCCAATTGTAAAGGGATGCTACGATTTCATTGCACTTGAATGGACAAATAAAATCTTGAGAGTCATTGGTATCGGAATGATAAGAATATAAAGTATCGCAAAGTTTTTGGCCCTTTTTTATATTTGCATTGTTCTTTTTATGTCTTTTACGAGCATATTTTCCTTCCTTCTCCATATTATTTGTTATAACCTTGATATCAGTGGAGTTGTTGTGATTAGCATTAGCAATATTTATTTTGCTAGTTATGCCCGTTTTTTGTTGATAAGCCATAATACGTTTTATAGCTTTCATAACACCTTCATAAATGGAATCACTTTCTGGTTCAGTAAGTATTATGAGATTATCTGGTAGCACTTCCGGTATACCACCAACACTTGTCGATACAACTTGCAGTCCGCATGAAGCTGCCTCAACTATAGCCATACAATAGGCTTCGGTTAACGATGTATTTACAAAAATATGACCCTGTACGAGGTAATCGCGAACCTTGGAATGATCTACTGCGCCTATCATTTCGACACGATCTTGCATATTAGCTTTCTCACGTATCTCCTCTAAAAGTTCTCGCTTTAAACCATCGCCGACGATAATGAATTTTATATGTGGCATAGACTTAAAACGTGGAATTATATTCGCTAAGAGATCAATACCTTTACGATAAACTAAACGGGAAGCAACAACGATATTGACTGTAATAAATTGCAGAAAATGAAACTAATACCATTTCTTTTTTAACCGATACATACTTGTACCATCATTTGGTCTTTGGCTGGGATCTGGCGTAAAAAGGGCAGTATCAACAGCATTTGGTATAACAGAAACTTTTTCCTTAGGGACACGGGCTCTTAGTACTGTATTTTCTTTACCTTTAAAATACGAATAAAACATTAAAAAGTTATTTAACCGGGCTAGTATTATAAAAAATTAATTACATGCCTACCTATATGAGAAACACAGATACAATGATTTACGCAGGTTAAATCAATTTCCAACATTTTGTTAGTGAAAACGGCCGACAAATCAGCAAAACCAAATAAACTATGATCGGTGAAAACAGTCTGTAAAAAATAAATGTAAACAAATGAAGCATATCTACAGGCTTTTTAAGAGACACGTGTACGAAGGAAAATCCGGATTGTGGCTAAAAACACTCACCTTCAAACCCAATAATGATGCTATTGTCATAGCCTCATGACCCAAGGCACTAAATGCTGAATGACCATGAACTAGTTGTATTTGTTCTCTTATTAAAACACTTCTTATAAGCGGGGCATTGCAAATAACTGTTGGCAGTATCGTTTGAGCATAAAACACCTTAATGGGCAGATAATAGACCTTGAGGCCATTTGTCAAATAACGTACACCTTTGCATTCTCCATAACAATGTGTAAGTATAATTACCTAAGAATAAACTTGATATCTAACTTAAAACTTCCAGATTGAACATCACTACATACATACCTTGTGTCCTCTTTTTAGAAGAATTTGTGATAAATTGAATATGTGTTCCTCTACCCCTCCTATGCTAGGATAGAAAAAGTCAGAGGCCATGCTGGGTAAAGACAAATTATTTAGTTAATTTTCCTAAAATTTTTAATATACTTACCATATTCGCATTGCTTGTGAAATTAATTTTGTTTGTTTACCTAAAAATTTACTGTCAGCGTCAGCTGTATATAGATGACATTTTTTTTTTATCGATAGCAAGATATAATTGAATGTGTAGTGAATGTACAGCAGTGTTGAAAACAGATAGCTTCATAAGTCGCAATTTACATTAGACAGAAAAATGGGCAGACAGACGTAGGCAAGGGGTTGAAGAGGTAGAGTGTGTATTTCATGACTAGTGTACTGGACATTTTTTCGTTTCTCTTTTCTGCTTTTCGCTTTTTTCTTTGTTGCTTCACTTTATATTTCTCAAGTCGGCCTCATTTTAATGAGTTTCTAGTAGAATGTGCATGTGCGGAAAATGGAATTTCCACACATTAGGTATATTTTTCAAGCCGGCGGCTTTTGTAATATTTGCTACTTTCTTTAATGTTCTCAACAAAGATATTAAACACACAGATTTTGAAACACACAAACATGTAAAGAATATAACACAGAAAATAAAATGTGCAAAAATCTGTCTGTCTTGTTTATGTCCAATGTAAATTGTTTAAGCAAGAGCAAAAGAGAATTCAAAAAATGTCTGCCCTGTTTCTGTCCTATGTAAATTGCGACTTACAGATAGATCATAACTTATACTACGTTTTCACGACAAAACGAAGAACTTGGTTTGCTCTCTGAATCATGATTGCGAATCATACCGTTTACACGCCGCATACGTGCTTCGTTTTGAAGGATTTTAAAATTTATTGCACGATTTTGTTTTTTTACCACTTGATATACTCTTATTTGTGTTATATTTATCAATTTTAAGTTGTATTTATTTATATATAAACAACACACATAATTTTATTTTGTTCTTTGTTTACATTTTTATGGAAACAAAGAGAGCTAGTTCAGATAAACTTGATATACAAATTAGAGAAGAATAAATTATTCATGCTTCACGAGTAGATTCAAACTGAATTATCTCAAAATAAATTGCTTCGTTCTCAAAATTTTGTATGGCGAAGCAGGTTGATTCAAACATGATTGGAGTGTGAAGCACGAATGAGAGAGCGAAGCATGAATATTGGGCTTCGTAGAAACGTGCGTTTAAGCACCTATATCATGAATATTTTTTCCCTCGAAATATATGCTTTTTGACTGATGTTTCAACCGTGAATAATTCCCACAAAAGTTTTTCATATCAACAAAAAATTCTCATAATCGTGAACGTTTTTTTCCCTCGAAAATTTTTCACTTTTCCCTTTGTTTTGTTCATTTTATTATTGCTGGAGAACTGTTTCATAGTTTCAAGTATTCTGTGATATTTATTTCTTCTAGTTAGAATAATAAAGTTGAATATTTAATTTAATTAGTCGAACTATTTATTACCATATAAATTAATTTTTAAAGTTAGGCTTAAATTCTTTTATTCTCTCCGACTGCTAATAGCGTAAAAAGAACATTTTTAAAAATTATGTGATTAATTGAAAAAAATAGAAAAAAAATTAATTAGACATTACTAACTGAAAGCTTCCCTCTTTTTTGATGGTTTTTCTTTATTATTTACCAACTAATATTTGTTGTTGCTTCAGCCAACCTACGGCTAAATATTACGTCTTTTAAATTATGTATTTATTATCATTTCATGAGACTGTAGTCAACTTAGGTTAATTTCTATTTTTGTTTGTGACAATTTTATTTTATTCTACAGAAGAAAATGTCACAAAATTAAAAATACAAATTCATTTACAATCAAAAAGTTTTTGGCAAATTAGTTTTGATATGATAAAAGTATTTTTTAAACAAAAATATGTATATATATTTAATGTATGTAACTGTCGTCTTCAGTATAATTCAGTAGCTGACTACACGGCGACGATTGTAGCCAACGTTATTTGTTGTTATAACAACTCCGCTACTGTCGGAAGTTCTTTCGTGAAAATATTTGATTTATAGATATTAATTATTGTTCATATGAGTCACATGGGTGGAACTTGGAGCTGGAGAGATTGTGCCACCTCAGTAGGTCTTAGGGGTCAATAGGTCAATGGGGCGCAAATCCGTTGGCCTGTTAGGACAATTAAATAAATACACAATATCATGAGGGCTCTGCGAACAGGATGGAAAAGCGGTTCAAAGTGTCAGGAACTATTCGCTCCTGATAACAGTTAAGTATAATGCACCATGCTGCTCTCAATTATGCCAGGGTTTTATTGGCTGATATAAGTGGCGTGCGAGGAAAAGTGAAGAAGGTTGTCAAAGACCACACCTAGATTTTTTAGGTTGTTAACCGTAGAGATGCGTCTGCCTTTAACTGATATGCTTAATTTCGCCCCTACTTCCTTCCCCCAAGAAGTGAAAAGAGACACAACCAACTTTGAAGGTTATAGCTGGAGTTTACGTTCCTGCAGAAATTCCACGATGGTGGGCATATAGTTGGAAATCCTCTCACTTATTTCTTCAATCTGAATACCAGATGTTTAGATTGTGCAATCATCTATATAAGAAACCATCATGACATCTTGGGTGGCCCAGGAAGCTGGGCAAAATAAATATTAAAGGGTAATGATGACAACACTCGTCCTTCTGGCAAGCCTAAACTTAACAAACTCTTGCCTGTCACATAGGTAATAAGCAAACCGACGTTTGAGATAGTTGGGAAGAGTAGATTGAGTGATGTCATTTCGTGTCGAATACCTTATTTAAATTTAAGGCAGCTGTTGGTATGGTAATCTTATTTCAGTTTTCTCATGATATTTTTACACGATGGCAACACTCTTTGATAAATGCCAAACTCTTAAGAATTTTCTAGATTGCTTTAAGCACGCTTTACATTTTATTCAATAAAAATCTTTTTCTTGTGAATTACTGAATTCAGCTTTTTGTCTTTTGCTTTCGCAGCCGCGACTAAGATTGGTTTTTGCTCTTTTCGTATGTCGCAATTTACATAGGACAGAAACAGGGCAGACATTTTTTGAATTCTCTTTTGCTCTTGCTTAAACAATTTACATTGGACATAAACAAGACAGACAGATTTTTGCACATTTTATTTTCTGTGTTATATTCTTTACATGTTTGTGTGTTTCAAAAAAAGAAAAAAGCGAAAAGCAGAAAAGAGAAACGAAAAAATGTCCAGTACACTAGTCATGAAATACACACTCTACCTCTTCAACCCCTTGCCAACAAATCTCGTCTGTCTGCCCATTTTTCTGTCTAATGTAAATTGCGACTATCAGCAGCAAAAATGGTTCGTTGCCACGGCCATTGTAGATTGAGACCAATAGCGATTGTCCTAAAGGTTTCTCTGCAGCCGTGTTGGTGTGTAGCAAGCGTGAAATGCTCTTTCAGTGTTGGTAACATGTTGTTAATAAAGTTAGAAAAGAACTGCCATTTTATTAAAAATTTAAATTGTACAATGACATATGATTATGATATAAACTTACAGACTACTTTGTATAAATAGATTATTCAAGTATTCACAACATTCCACCTGAATAAATTATTTATACATTTAAATATAATATATAAAAAAAAATTATCCTAAACCATATCTACTAACTAACATATTAAGCTTATCGGCACTAATAGCCTTAGTGAGAAAGTCAGCCACCATGTTGTTGGTATCCACGTATTTCAAAAGAATATCCTTGTTATCTAACTTCTCCTTAACAAATTTAACTTTGAGATCAACATGTTTAGTTCTATTAGAAAACGAGTTGTTTTGTGCTATAAGAATTGCGCTTTTGTTGTCACAGTGTAGTATCATCGGCTCTTGAAAGCCCTGGATGAGTTCACGCTGTAATCGTTGTAACCATATGCACTCTTGCATTGCTGAAACAATTGCCATATACTCTGCCTCAGTTGAGGACAGTGCTACAGTACGCTGGCGCCTAGTACACCATGAAATTGCACCATTTTGCAATGTAAAAAGATAACCAGTGGTGGACAGCCTATCGTCAACGTTGCCTGCCCAGTCTGCGTCACAATAACCAATTAAGTTATTTGGTTCACATACATACGTTAGGCCCTTGTTGATAGTACCTTGGAGATACCTCATTACCCTTTTCACTGCGGCCCAATGAGTTTTACCAGGATTTGCGTTAAAACGACTTAACAAATTTACGGCATAACTAATATCAGGGCGAGTTATTTGAGCTGCGAACAAAAGACATCCCACAGCTTGCATATAGGGTACCTTCGTCATTTCTTGTTTTTCATCCTCGTCGGTAGGACACATTTCCGATGTTAATTTTTGACCAACATCCATAGGTGTTGATACCGGCTTACATTCACTCATTGAAAAACGATTTAACACATCCTCGATGTATTTGCTCTGATCAAGTTTGATTGTGCCACTTTGATCATCACGCGTGATTCTAACGCCCAAAACAGAAAACGCTTCTCCTAGATCTTTCATTTTGAAGTTCGTAGCTAAATCATGTTTCAGTTGATTGATCATATTCATGTCGTTGCAAAACACCAAAACGTCGTCTACATAAATGGCTACATAAAGTATAATTTCACCATTGATGCAAAAGTAGACACATTGGTCGACTTCACTACGTTGCAAACCAAACTTTAAAAGAACTTCGTTTAGTTTTTTGTTCCATATCTGGACTGCTTTAAGCCATAAAGAGATTTTTTTAAGGAACATACTCGACCGCGCCCATCGTCGAAACCCTCAGGTTGTACCATAAAAATCTGCTCCTCTAGTTCACCATTAAGAAACGCTGTTACCGCATCAAGTTGATGTACTATTAATTTGTATTTTGCTGCCAGAGCAAATAAAAATCGTAGTGATGTATAACGCACTACAGGAGCGAAAGTCTCTTCGTAGTCAATGCCCTTTTGTTGACTGCAGCCCTTTACGACCAACCTTGCCTTATGACATACTTCATCGCCATTTGCATCAACTTTGGTCCTGTAGACCCATTTACACTTGATGGCCTTTTTTCCTCTTGGCAATTACCTTGGCACCAGGTATTGTTTGCTGATAACGATTCCATTTCAGAAATCATTGCCGCTTTCCATAAATCGGCTTGTGATGAAAAAATCGCCCCATCAAACGTTTCGGGGACACCGTGTATGCCGCCACGTTGATCTTGTTGAACACATAAATTGTATCTGCGTCGAGGCTTATTCGCAATACGTTCTGAACGGCGGGTTGTACCGTTTTGATTTTCAATTACCTTGTTGATTTGGCAATCACTGCCGATGTTATCATCACTGTTGCTATCGCTGTTGTTGTTGTCATCATCGTTGCTACCATATGCGTCTTCATACTCGTCACTGTCGAAGCCAAGAAATTTTTCTCCTTCACCAGTTGACAATTCTACGTTACTTTCCTCCACTGAATTGGCAACTTCATCTTCAACGCCAATGTCAACTACGGTAGAATTTCGATTATTAATAATATTCTGATTGACATATACCTTGTTGTTGTTGTTCTCAATAAAAACGACATCACGGCTGATGATGATGTTGTGAGTAATCGGATTTTGTAGCCTATACGCCTTACTTTCGCTGCTATACCCCATCAAAATGCATTCTGTTGACTTCGCATCTAATTTATTACGTTTCTGTTTCGGTATATGCACGAATGCTTTGCTGCCGAAAACACGTAAATGTTTTAAATTGGGTTTTCTACCCGACCACATTTCCTCTGGACAGCTTTCATTACCCCGGCACGGCACAAGATTTATTAAATATGCTGATGTCATAGCCGCTTCAGCCCAATACATATCATCTAAGCCTGCATCCAAGAGCATACATCTTACACGTTCCATGATTGTGCGATTGATGCGTTCAGCAACGCCATTCTGTTCTGGCGTGTATGGCGTTGTTTTCTGATGCTGTATACCACAATCTGACAAATACTTTTTAAATTGATTACCAGTATATTCAGTACCATTATCGGTACGCAAAATTTTTATTTTTGCATCACACTGTTTTTCGGCAAAAATTTTAAAATGTTGAAATTCTCCGAAAACATCAGATTTACGTTTTATTGGCACCACAAATACTTTACGTGAGTAGTCGTCAACGAAAGTTAAAAGAAAACGATTACCAGAAAAAGATTCTGTTGGTAGGGGACCCATCACGTCCGAATGCACAATATGTAACAAACCATCTGCACGATGACCAGGCTCCTTAAATGATGCTCGTGTTTGCTTACCTTTTATACAAACAACTCATTTTTCATTTACGACGCCACCAACCCATCGTATACCATTTGATGCACCGATCACCTTTTTCATATTACCAGCACAAATATGTGCAAGTCGCCTGTGCCATAATTCAAAATCGCCTGCAGCTATCATTGCGTTTTCGCTTTTGTTTATATTCACAACACAATGCAATTTGTATAAGTTGTCAAAAACTTTAGCTGTTGCTAACAATTCACCACGATCATTAAAAATTTTGCAACTATCATTTTCGAAAATTACTTTGTTGCCTTTTAATGTCATCTGCCGTACAGAAAGCAAATTAACAGCCATTTCGGGAACATATTCAACATCTTTTAAAAATGCGTTTGTCTCTTTCTCGCCTGACTGGAAAACAACATTAACATCGCCTGCACACTCAATAGCCATTTTTTCATTGTTTGCTATTACCACATGTTTATCAACCATTGGCTTTGTGTTTC
Organism: Phasia obesa; assembly: GCA_949628195.1. Lineage (NCBI taxonomy): Eukaryota > Metazoa > Arthropoda > Insecta > Diptera > Tachinidae > Phasia > Phasia obesa. The sequence continues at coordinate 94,721,215 of OX451218.1, forward strand.
GCAAAATATTTTTCGAATTTGTCATGTGCGACGTCGCCCCCGAATCAATGAACCACTCATGGATGTTGTTTTCTGCAGCAAGTAAAGCTGATGATGATGAAAACAACGATGCAGCTAACGACGATTTCTCTACTGTATACTTCTTCTTGGTTGCATTTGACTTTGCCTTTTGTGTACAATTTTTGGCAATGTGCCCCTCTTGTTTGCATGCATAGCATTTTATGGACTTACGTGGGATAAATTTCTTCTTAGAAACCAAAGCCTTTTCTTCCACCTTTGATGAATCAAACTTTACATCCTGTAGAAGCAAATTTTTCACCATGTCCACGCTTAATTTTGCCTTCGAATTTTCGACTGCCATTACAAGGGGTACGAATTCCTCTGGCAATCCAGCTAGCATTAACGATGCCACCAATTCATCGTCGAGTTTAAGGCCAGTTTGTTGAACCTTAAGCGACATCATGATCATCTGGCTTACATACTCCTGTACACTTTGGAAGTCAGATAATTTTAGTTGAACCAATCGCTTTAGGAGTTCCACCTTTCTGGTCAAACCAGTATCTTCAAAGGCATTCAACAGTGCGTCCCAAGCCTCTTTTGCAGTGTTCGCCGTCGCTATATGAGCAAAATTGGCTGGCTCTATCATCAGAGTAATCTCGGCAAGTGCACGTTCGTTCTTCTCAACATCATTAGCATTGGGAGGATTAGCTACCCCAACTACCACAATATTCCAAAAACCTTTCAGCACCAAATAAGATTTTGCATGGCGTTTCCATACGTCGAAATTTTCACGTCCACGCAATTTTTCAAATGGAAATGACAAATTATTTGAAGCCATTGCTGTACTTAACGATTTCCAGGAGAAATTTCAATAAAACCACGATCAATACAATTAAATTTAATTAATTTATTTTAATTTAATTTTAAATTAATGTTTTAAAAAAAAATTCTCGCGCGTCCTGGGCCCATAACCTGTTGTTAATAAAGTTAGAAAAGAACTGCCATTTTATTAAAAATTTAAATTGTACAATGACATATGATTATGATATAAACTTACAGACTACTTTGTATAAATAGATTATTCAAGAATTCACAACATAACAGTACCGCCTCCAAAAGGAGGCGCTACAAGTGATAACAGGGAGATCGGGGGTCATTTGCAGTCGTGTAGCCGCTGTCGTCTATGTGTTTAATGCAATAGACTGCATGTATTATGAGATAAGCTTTTTAATTTTTTACAAGCGGTTTTTTGTGATTAAAAAACGCAACATATATGTGTTTATTAAAACTACCATCCCTAAGTATACATAAACAATTGTATTATTACATATTTTTGTCACCTCTACTTTGTCAAATATTTTTTTTCTACACAAAACAGACGAAAAATGCAGAACTCGAAGGCGAAAATGGACGAGTTTAAAACAAAATTTATGGATTTGTTACACAAACAGGTAAATATTTAGTAGTTATTTAATTAGAACTTTTAAAATACTTTAATAACTTGCATAATTTATTGCAAAGACCAATCGCCAATTGAAAATACCAGCAATGGGGTTTTCAGACTACTTTATACAAACAGTAACTGCAGCAGAGCCAAACAAAATAGATTCCAAGAAGTCTACTGATCAGAAAGATGAAACAGATGGCATTAACGAGGGAGCACAAAAATCTGATCAGGAAATTTTAGAATGTATTGAAGGAATATATTTTCAACCAGAAAGCAATGCACAAATGTATGAACTACAGGTAAGTAAGTGTGCTACTACTTTTGTGTGTGTTTTTAAGAGTACGACTAGGTGGAAAGTTAGAGGGGAAAGTAGGTTATTTTGAATGTGTGCGATGTATTCATGATACATCGTACATGATACAGCATACATATATTTATTTCAAGAATATAATAAAACCTGTTTTAAACCCAATTGTTTTTAAGTACTATTGTTATTAATAACATAATTTGTTTTTTTATATTTGTTTACACAGAAAGTTTTAAGCAATGGTGTCGATTATGAACTAATTGAAAACACCATGTTTCAGCTTCATACCCAACATAAGGTCTTGTCAAAACAGGTTTTACAAAACATTTTGGAACAACGTAGTGCCTGTAATATTGAATTTGCTACTATCAATGAAACTCAAAAAGAACTGGAAGAATCTCTATGGACCTGTCGCAAGGCTCGTTCCTATTTAAATTATGCTAAACAAAATTTAACCACTACAAGCCTGGAGATTTTAGCATCATATCGTAAACGTGAAATACTTAAGGAATTATTAAATACTTTACAGGCGATCAAAAAATTGGTAAGTTTTTCTACAAAATGTTTAAAAACTTTATAAAAAAGATTTAAACATAAGCGCCAAGGCGAATAGTATACTAGGTAAAACTAATAGCCCAGCTGAGCATTTTTTTGTATTTAAAAAATTAAAACATTAAAAATAATAAATTATTTCTTGCAAACTAACGAAAACAATTAACGAAAATAAGTAAAGTGAATAAATAAAAAATTATTTATAAATATACATAATAACATATATACAGGCCTGTTCTGAAAATCACTTTGTATCAAAGCGATTTAAAAATCACAAAAGTTTTTGAAATCACGTGATTTTAAACCGGTTAGGTCTGTGATTTCAAATCACTTGCTTATTTTTGAGAGTTCTTTGTTATTAATTTTATAACAAACTGTTCAATTAATAGTTTAAAGTGATCTTTATTTACTATTGTAGTAAAATTATGTAATTTATAAGAAAATTGCACATTTGTATAGGCTTTTCTTTTGCAGTAATACGAGCCCTAACCACTATTAATTCGTACACCAGTTATTTTTTCGCTCTTTATCAGTAAACGCCAGAATAAAGATTTAATTATGTTAATTACACCAACAAGTTTATAATTTTCTGAAAGGTTGTTTTATTTCATCTAAACTGATTTAGAAATATTCTTAAATTCTGTATCAAAATGTTAAAAAATTAAGTAAACTAAAAGGCCTTTATTATTTATTAAAAATAATTTGACCACTATTAATTCGTTCAGTGTATAAATTGCGCTCAAGCTAAATAAAAAATCAAAAAGTAAACAAAAATTGTAAATGTACCATTACAATAAGGGAATAGGAATGTAAAGCAGCCAAAAAAGGAAACTTTCCACTTTATTTCCATCATTTTTAAAAAATGGCACGTGGTAACACTGTTTGTGCGGAAATTCGAATTTTAATCGTTTCTAATCGGGAATGACATATGGGCAGATATCGACCGATCTTAAAATCCCAAGATCTACTATACAAAGTATTGTTAGAAAATATGAAATTGTGGAAATTTCAGCAATAATCGGGTATGTTCTGTAATCCGAAACCGAGTGAAATTGAAATCGAATAAATTTTTAAAGAAAAATATAACTTAGTTGCGCCTATTATTTTAAAACATTAGCAATCAAGGAAGTTATGTGAACGGTCCTTAATCAAATGTATAAAAAATAATATCAAAATGTTGTAAAATTTAAAAGTTATGACAATTTAAAATTTCATTCGGATTCAATTTCACTCGGTTTCGGATTACAGAACATACCTGAATGTTTCAAACAGAGGCCGGACTTCCAGAATTAGTCATCTCGATTAAAGAGCTCTGGCAAATATCTTTAAACTAAATCTTCGAAACACTATTCGAGATATAGCCTTATAGTGGGCTGAAGCAATTGGAAAGCCCGTAAAACGTAAGTGGGCCCGACTATAAATGAAAAGCATAGGTTATAATTTTTATAAAGTAAGTTAAAAACTTCGAAATCAACTTGATAATTTATATAATTTTTTTAGGCCAAGGAAAAGCCATTTTGGCCATAATCGGGAAGGGGCAAGGGGTAGTTTAACACCCCAAATCGTAATTTTTTTTTTCTTTTGAATATACTTTGAACTTTTATTTATTATGTAATATATCTAAAAAATATCTGTTTCAGTTTGGTATGGTAAAGTTGAGTGTAGTCCATTCCAGTTTTATTTTTTTTTATTTTTGAAATGTTGGAACAAGTTGTAAATTTAGCTAAAAGGCAGCGCAAGAAAACAAGGCATTTTTCTGTTTCAAACCGGTATTGCCTGTGTTCTTATTATTTCCAACTTGTTGTATCAATTTAATATAAAAATATAAATAAAATATAAAAATTGTATGACCAAATCTATAAAAAAATAAACAAAATAAATAAAAGGTTTCCACACTAATATTTAAAATCAGGGACCGAAATAGCTGTTTATAGATTTTTAGCGAAAAAATTAAAATTATTTTCTTTTAGAAATCTACTGATGTTGAAGTTCAAAAACTTTTAAGTGAATACAATTATTCTGGAGCCATTTCCGTATTACTCACATGCAAGGATTCAGCAACGGAATTTATGCAATACAACTGTGTACAATCATTGAATAAAAAACTCCAAGAAACTCTTTTGCTGACGGAATTTCAGCTGGATACAGTTTTAAATGAGGCAAGTAATGCTAAAATTAATATTTTATTGTAAAAGATGGTAACTTTTTACGATCTATTAAGAAAATGCAAGTTTACAGAAAACTTACGGAGAAATAATTATAATTACCTTAATATTTGTGAACTTTATGTCATTAATTTTTATTTAAACTGATTTTTTAACATGGCTTTTAGTTAAGACTACTGCGTTTTCAACTGAATATATGAATTTTTTAAATGTTTCCAGAACTTTTAATTGAATACGATAATTAATATGCATCAATTCTCCTCGTTTGTTTTTTAAGAAATATTAATTTGAATACAATGTATTTTACTTAACGTCTTGTCCATCATATGTTACGATATTTTTGAATTTTCTGACAATTTCTGGATTCCAGCCCAAAACCATTTCTCATCCTTCCAGGCCAAAAACGTATCGAGCCAATTTTTAATATCTAGTTTTGAAGTGAAACTTATTTCAGCTAAAAGTTACTGTTTAGAACGAAAAAAGTAGCAGTCAGAAGGGGCATTTTCTGGGCTATACGGCTTGTGGGCTCTTTGAAGAATATTAGATAAGAAGGTTTTATAAAATATTTTCCAAATAGTTTTTAACTAACTGGTCGCTCAACATTAGGCTGAGCATTGTCATAATGGAAAATTATGGCCTCGTGTCTGGGTTGTTCAATACTTTCTTCAAACGGGTCATATATGTTATGTTCGGTACAGGTCTCCCGTGATCGTTTTACGTATAAATGACCTTCTGATCCCTCCCAAATGCAAAGCATTCACTACCTGAGCGCCACCAATATTCGGCTTTAGTGTCAATGTTTTTAGTTGGCTGGTCAACATACCATTTTTTGTGCTTTGGATCGTGATAATAGATCCTCTTTTTATCGCTAGTAACAATTCGATTTTAATAAAACTTCGCTTTTAAGCGCTGAAGCACCATTTAAGGCATGAAAACTCTCCTTTCGACGTCTCTTGTCCTCTTGGATAATTCTAATTGTTCGTAAACTTCTAAAATGGGATATCGTAAGTGGCTTAGACGATTTAAATAGGCGAATTTCTTGTGCATGATAGGCAGCATTGTTACCAGCTCGAAAACTTTAAGAAGTGGAGGCTATGCGCTTTCAAGGCTCGTTTCAAACGCAGTAAATGCAAGCATTTTTCGGGTAACCAGGATGCTGCCTATCAAACACATCGAAATCACAAATTTTATTCTGTTAAACACCTCCGATTACTTGTTCAGCTAGACCACGAACCCCATACACTTCTACCAAAAAACAATGGCTTTTCTTAAAAAGTTAATAACGAAGTATAACTTCCTGCAAATATATACAAAAAAGTGCAGCTTACGTTTCAACAGAACGACAAATGGTAAATTAATGTGACCGCTTATAGTGTAAATCGATAGGAATTAGTGTGTATAACCAATATTTTAGAAATTTCTTATTTCATTTCTAAATTTTGTAATTGTGTTTAAAAAATGTTAAAGTGTATTCAAACTGTATTTTAGAACTTTCCAATTGCATTAATATTAAATTTTAAGATTCATTTAGACATTTCTTAATTACAGTGCACTGAATTACAATTGAATATTTCTGAAATAAATTTCGGAAACTTTGTGGATTTTATATAAATTTTTTGTATTATTTTTCACACAATCCAAACAAAATAAGACTTAATTTTCGTAATATTTATAATTTTAAAAAGAAATGTGTATATTGTTACGAAAGAAGAATTTATTAAATATAGGCTCTGAACCACAATACTCTCGAACAACAACAACATTAATGGTTTGTTTTCTTACAATGATGAAAGAAAGAAACAAACAATAAAGAGTAACGCCTTAACCAAACATTCGCATATACACACACACATTAAATAAACACTCATCAGTTAAATACACAGCCACATACATAAATACAAGCATAAACAAATAAACAGCCACACATACATGTATAAAGAAATAAACAGCCACACATACAGGTATAAAGAAATAAACAACCACACAAACAGAAAACAAGAGCAATAACAATCGAACCTGCCAGATCTGTCTGGAATAGAACATTCTGGTGCTTTTAAATCACCTATATAAGTGAATCGTGCTGGCGAGTAGTATGGCAGTATTAAGAGTTCAGTTGTCGAATTTTAAGAGTGTTTAACAGTTTGCTCTATTATTGAACAGTGGTGTTAATAAATAAAGTGACTTGCAGTAAAAATAATAACAGTGTGTATTTATTTTGCAATTAAAAGAACCCAACGTAAAGTAAAAACGTAACAATATGTATATTTTTATTTTAATCTTCGAAAAATTCACACTTAAATTCTTCTTTTGAATATCTCACTCATATCGACTATGTGTACTCGTATACAGACGCTCACGTAATTGAAAAGTAAAGTTACTCACGATCATTCGCGTTCAGTCGTAAAATAATATGAATCTACATTGAACTTTATCTTTTACAGATGATTTTGAACTTTGATATGCGCAAATACGCTAAATTGCAAGAAGCTTATAAATTACTCAATAAATCTTTAATAGCAATGGATCAGGTAAAACATTTATTATTACCGACCCTGTTTGTTATAAATTAAAACTTTATTTTCTTTTAAAATTAACAGCTTCATATCAACTTCATATCTGCCATACATTCCTCCGTCAATTCGGTACTGCGTGGCTACAGTGATCCTAACCTAGATGAAAACATGAAAATGTTGTATGAACAATTGTGCGAACAAGTCGAGGCCGATAAGTACATACCCTGTTTGATTAGTTTGTGCAAAACATTTTGGACAATATTGGCGTCTTACTATCAAATAGTTATATGGCATCAGAACTATAAATTATATCCTCTCGATATGGCTGAATCTCCAGATGTTTATATACAGGAGAAATTGAAAAAGGGTCAGTCACGTATATGGAATGATATTTTAACGAAAATCTGTATATTTTTACAAAGTTCCAAGCTTAAGATGTTGAAATATGATAATTTTATACAAGTTTTGACCATCATACAAAGACTTAAGAAGGTGGGTGTGGAATTTTGTGGCGAACATTCCGAAAAGCTAATAGAAACTATGAAACTGCAAAGTGAAGAGTTTTTTCAACGTTATCACAGTTCCTGTTTGGAGGAAATTTGTCTATTTCTAGATAATGAATCGTGGACAGTAGTCGACTCTTTTTCAAATATATTGCAATTACCGGTGAGTTATTATAATTAACCAAACATCAGTTAAAATTATTTAGGATTTAAACTCTCAGGAATTTCGTTCGGTACGCCATACTTTAAGACGTCATAAATCTCCACCTATTGCCTTGTTGGTAACAAGTTCAACGTCCGTCAACAATTCTCCTACTAGCAACAATCACTGTGATGAATTAGTTTCAGTTCATTCCCAAGACGGTGGCAGTTCCGTTTATGGTTCCTATGGTTATTTTTTACGTTTTAGCGAGAAAAGTTCTCCTTTTGATGGCGGTCTCGATGTGGCCATGTTGGAAGAAGATATTCTATCGGGTATTGTAGATGAGGCATCCTGTTATTTCAGTGAGGAGGAAAGTGACGAGGAACACAAGAGCCTGCAGAGTAAAGATTTTGAAGAGTCCTCCTCAAATCAACAGTTAATAATCAATAATACCACATTGAATGTGTTTCGCTGCATTGGACGCTACTTGCAAATGTGCAAACTTTTGCATTGCATATCACCAAAAATCATAGCCAGCATGCTGGAATTAATGGATTTTTATGCATTTGCTGTTCATGAAATTTTTGCTAAAGATGCGGTAAGATGAAGCAACAAATAATCGAATGGTTTTAAAATCTAAATTATTTTAAATTTTAGCCTGTACAAATGGATAATTTTTATTCTGCTAAATTGGAGGACAAATTGGAAAATGTTAAACAAAACATTTTGCCCAACATAAAAATCTGGCCTTTGAACTTTTCCTCACTAGTAAGAAATTAAAAATGAGAAAATTATTCTTGCTAAAACAAAACCCAAACCTAAACATATATTATTTTGCAGATTAACAATGAACTCGCAAGTCCTGACACTTTATATGGCCTATCCCATCGTATTGTGGCCGTTGAAAGTGGCCACTGTATGACGCAACAATTCCAGATTTTACACAACTATTTAAATCATTTGTTGCCTGTCCAAGAAAGATCTTTGCTTAGATCTTATTTTAGTTACATTGATTATATGGTTGATGTAGCACGCCCCGTTTATATTTGTGTTACTTCTAGAATTTTCGATTTACCAGCCCTTCTGGTCATGATAGCTAAAGTTAAGTGGGACGTTAATCATGTTAGCTTTCAGCACAATGCATATATAGACATCATGAATCGGGTGAGTGTTTGTGTTTATATTTTGCTAGATAAAAGACTAATTATATTATTTTATCTTATTAAGAATATTCAAAATTTTACTATGCGTTTGGAAGAAATAGCTAAGGAAATAACTATACCAGCTTACGCTGTTTGGCAGTCTATGGCGCATGTGGCCACACATCTTTTGGTGGAAGGGTAAGTTTGATAAGTCAAAGATGTTTCCTTATTTGTTTTTTCATATTCCCTTCACTTTATCTTGCGGTGAATATTCTAATTTTTCAACGAAAAATTTGAAATTCTATAAAAACTGAAAATTCATTAAAAATTCGAAAATTAATAAAAACGTCTCAAGACGAATTTATATAAGGTGGCAGCAGTGATTGCAGTGGTGAAAAAGCATATGCTTGAAATCGAAATATAAAACTCCACACTTGCAGAGGTGTAAATAAATCATTCTTTTCACATAAAAAAATTAATTGAATGAAATTTGAATCAATTCAAATGAATTAGGCAGAAATTAATTGTAATTCGTTTCCAATTCAAATGCATTTGTAAAATGAGTTGCAATTCATTTTTCAATTCAAATGAATCTGCAAAATGAATTGCAAGGTAGACTCTTGAAATGTTCACAGATGATGTATAGCTGTTGCCGCTATAGCAACAAATACTAAAACTTATAGGGTGTTCCGATAGAGTGGTTTTATTCACAAATATGTGCCTATTTCGTGAACTGTAGGTGGGATACACTTGAAATTTACAAACATTAATTAAAACTTAGTTCACTATATAAACAACTATAAAAAAATAAAACTAAAAATTAAAGGGTGTTCCGATAGTGGTGTGATTTGCATGTATAAGGCCTAAATTTTGAACCATAATAGGTAGATGCTTGAAATTTTTACAGAAGGTGTATAGCTGTGGCCGCTATAGTAGTAAATACTTAATCTTATAGGGTGTTCCGATAGAGAGGTGTTATTTACGAATACATATGTGCTTTTTTCTTCAACTGTAGGAAGAATACACTAAAAATATGCAAGCAGTAATTAAATCTTAGTACGCTATATAAACAAGTCTAAAAAATAAACTTAAAAATTAAAGGGTGTTCTGATAGTGATGTGATTTGCATGTATAAGGCCTAAGTTTTGAACCATAATAGTTGGACTCTTGAATTTTTCACAGAAGGTGTATAACTGTGGCCGCTATAGCGACAAATATTAAAACTTACAGGGTGTTCCTATAGAGAGGTGCTATTCACGAATATGTGTTTATTTCTTGCACGGTAGGAGGCATACACTAAAAATTTACAAACCGTAATTAAAACTTAGTTAACTTTATAAACAAGTCTAAAAAAATAAACCTAAAAATTAAAGGGTGTTCCGATAGTGGTGTGATTTGCATGTATAAGGCCTAAGTTTTGAACCATAATAGGTAGACTCTTAAAATTTTCACAGATGTGGCCTAAGTTTTGAACGATAACAGGTAGACTCTTGAAGTTTTTACAGGAGGTGTATTACTATGGCCACTATAACAAATAGTAAAAATTAAAGGGTGTGCCGACAGTGACGTGATTTGCATAAACATTGACTAATTTTTTAACCATAATAGATAGACTTTTGAAATTTTCACAAATGGTGTATTACTATGATCCCTATAAAAACAATAAAAATTTAAAGGGTTTTCCGGCAGTGACGTCTTTTGCATGTAAAACGACATATTTTTTGAACCGTAATAAGTAGACTCTTCCAATTTGTATAGAAGATGTGTTGCCATGGCCGTTATGACAATTACTAAAAATTAAAGGGTGTTCTGACAGTGACATGTTTTTCAGGTATAGTAACTTATTTTTTTAATAGTAATAGGTAGACTCTTGATATTTTCATAGCAAGAGAATTGCCATGGACGCCATAGCAAATAACAAAATTAAAGGGTGTTCCGACAGAGACATGATTTGTACGTAAATAGCCTTATTTTTTGAACCATAATAGGTAGACTCTTTAAATGTTTACAGTAGATGTTGTACTTCGGCCGCTGTAACAATTACTAATATCTAAAAGGTGTTCCATCAGTGACATGTTTTTCACGTATATTACCTTATTTTTTTGAACCGCAATAGATAGGCCGCTATAACAAAAATTGCTCAAATTTACAGGGTGTTCCAACAGTGATGAAATTATAACTTTAATTTTAAAATTAAAGGGTGACTCATAAGACATGAAAAAATTAACAACTTGAATTTTTAAAGTTGTACTAAACAAAGTACGGAACCCTACGTGTGTGAGTTTAACTCGCACTTGACTAATTTATTATTTTAAAATGCGCTAAACGACAAGACACGTTTAATATTCAAGAAACAATTAATATTTTTGAAATTTTCAATAAAAAACAAATAAATTATTTTCTTATTTGTTTTTTATTGAAAATCTTAAGCAAAAAAAAAAACAAAAAATAATCACAAATTTTAAAAATCCGCCAATTTAATTTTTAATCATAAAATTTTTTTCTCTTAACTAACAGTTTCTCGAATGTAAAGAAATGTTCAGCGGGTGGTCGGGCTCTAATGCAACTTGATTTCACCAATTTTATGTCAATATTCGAATTAATTTCGAATCAGAAATTCACCGAATATCGTTTATATGTTGATGTATTCATAAAAGCTTACTATTTCTCAAACGAACAGTTGGAAGAATGGATAATGGAACAAAAGAATCTAGAAATACCACAATATTCGAATAAACAATTAATGAATCTCATACAGTGTGTTTGTGTAAGTGATAAGAGGACACGACAAAAATTACTTAATTTATTAGGCAGCAGTAATGGAAATGGAAGTGTTAATTTAAATACAAGTACAACTGCCACATAGCTCAGCACAAGTAACAACAACATTAGTTTACATGTAATGTAAAATAGTAGTACATAGTGTAAGTAATTGTTTTTGATTTGATTATTTTAAGATACATTTTATAATAAGAAACGGAAAAATTTTATTATATATATATTTTTTTTGTTCAAACTAGTTAAATTATTTTAATTTTTCATAACTGAAAAAAATTGTTCTAGAATCTATAATTAGAGTCAGTACTTATTTTAGAAGTTTTATTAGAACGAGATTTATTCACATTATTTTTATCTGGACTTTTTTTAATGCTTTTAAAGCGATGTAATTATTACAAATCTTTACTAAATTATGATTTTTTTTAATATTTGTCTATTAAATATTCGAATAATATCAGTGGCAGCTTGCTCTGCTTTTCGTGACCCGTTTGAGCTCCCTCATTGGCATAATCCCGTACAGCAGCTGTACATGGATGGTGTTGCACTCTATTCTCCCTTTTGTGGCTTAGACACGACTTTACTTAGGCTTTTTTTCACGACTCAAATCTTTCTACCACTAAACCTTTACTTTAAGCACTCGATTTTTTTCTTCTCATAACACAAACCCCGTCTACATTAGTCATTAACATGTCTTAACAAACTTCATATTAATAATTATTTTTTTTATATTAAGTTTGACTTTTGTTAAGACATGTTAATGGTTAATGGAGGCGGGGGTAAGGGTTAATTCACAGAATAAACTTAAATCTTACATAAAAAAAATCTTCTTCGAAATTTTTAATTTCAATTGAAAGATTAACCAAAAACTAATATTGTTTCTAATATTTCCTGCTAAATGTAAAGAAAAAATAGCTAAATCAACAGAAGCTCCTCCGTGGGCAATATTAGAAGATAATGGAGGGTAAACAGTTCATCCTGTCCCAGCTCCATTTTCCACTATACTTCTTATTAGAAGTAAAGTTAGTTTTTGTTCTCAAAAGAATCTCGTAACAGGTTTTAAAAATTTTGAGTAATAAATATACAAATTTCATTAATTAAAAAAGAAATTTTTCGTCATGGAATTGGAATTAGTTTTCGTAATTGAAATTAGATTTCAACTTCAATTCCCTGATTTTGGATTTTCTCATGATTATTTATAAACGATGAATCAACTACAGCCTTTTAACTCAAGTACTTTATAGGGTTTCCTATACAGGGTTCCGTACCGTAGATGGGATACCGAAGCAGATAATTTCGACGATGATTTCGACGTAGAGTTTATCTTTTGAACAATAATAGACAAAAATTTAAAATTTACACAAAAAGTGTAAATTTGCCTGCTACAACAAAAAGTTGAAATAAAAACAAATTAAAATTTAAAGTGTGCCCCATAAAATAATTATTTAGAGCCTTATCAACAAGTATGCAAAATAATATTTTTATTAAAGGATGTCTTTAAAGAAAATTTGTTTTTGACGTAAAAAGCCTTATATAGGCAGAGACTTGAAATTTAGTATATAAATTATAATAAAAACCAAAGCGTGTGCCCATAAGAATTGTAATGTTAATGTATCTTTTGAACTACATATATATTTGAATGTTACACAGATTGTAGTATGTCCACTTTAAAAATTATAATAAAAATAAAGGGTGTCCTCATAGATAACGTGATTTTTACGTATATAGCCTTACTGTTTGATATTTACACAGAGCGTGTATTTCTATGTTCATAGTAAACAAGTAATAGGTTAGGTTAGGTTAGGTTGCACAGGTGTACAGAAACCGATTAACTTGGGTCCTTGGATAGGACTGGGCAATGACAGAGAACGTGCTTCGCCCTCTATTCCTCCTCCTCCTCGTCTTAATAACTTCTACATATTCAATCTTTTAGCGTGGACACACATGACGAAGCACAGCCACTAGCGTGCGCATCTGTCCTCGAGGGGTTTGCAGTAGGCTTGTAGTCTTCTTGCAATCATACTGAGGCCATAGAAGTCCCTCTCTTGAAAGCGAGGTATGAAGACTCCTCCACCTACTCGATAGTCCGTTTTAAATCCGTCTGTATAAACTTCAATTACGCTTTCATGATGGCGTACATTCGCCGTCATGGATGAGGCTAACATGGGTGAGGGATAGCAGTAATCGATATTCCCAGGGATAGTTGAGACACATCCCAAAATAGTTGCATGTTCGAAAATCGTGGGCTCCATGCCCATGTTGCACTGAGTCGTGTGGCCGAGTTCATGGCCAGTTGTTTGGCAATTAGATCAGCTAGGAGCCTGTGTAATATGGTAAAAAGAGCCTTCGATGACGTAGTGCGCATAGCACCCGTAATCATCAAGTAATAAAAACAAAATTTAAGTTCACGTATATTGTTTATCTTTTATTTATTTTCTTTTTATGCTTACAGGTTGCTCTCCTTAAAATATTCATTTTAGACTCCAATGTTATGTGGGTACTAAAATTAGTGTTGGTAACTTCCTAAAAACCAATGGAAAAATATAGACAATTTAAACATCTTTTTTATGGTACCTTTAATATAAAGTTAATTACTTTTCGTTGGTACGGAACCCTTCGTATGTGAGTCCGACTCGCACTTAACTGTTTTGGTTTTTGCAAGAACTATATTTTTGCTATTTTAATTTTATGTAGGAACTAAAATTAGTGTTGGTAACTACGAGTCGGACCTATGTGAGTTCGACTCGCACTTTACTATTTTGGTTTTTGCAAGAACTATATTTTTGCTATTTTAATTTTATGTAGGAACTAAAATTAGTGTTGGTAACTAGCTACAAAACAAAAGGGGAAAATTTAAGAACTTTGGTTATGGGACCTTTAATGCAAAAAAGAGCAGCTTTTTTAAGGCTGTAGCCTACCACACTATTAATTTTGGTATTTATTGAAAAAAGTTCAAAGTGTCGGAGTCCTAATATAACGAAAACACTTATAGAGAAAATTTGTAAATTTGTTTGTGATCATTAGACATAAAATTATAGCGGAATTCAGTCTTTGCTTTGTAGACCTTTTACATCTTATAGGTTTTTATTAAATATTGATAAACAACAACAAAATACATAGGTTATTTTAAATTTACCAAAGCTACAAGATGTAAAAGGTCTACAATAGCAAACCGTGATAACACTTATGTCTCTTTATTTTAAGAAAACTTGTATATAAAATCATAAATTAATTTATCATTCCAAGTATTTTATACAAATTTTATTATTGTTTATATTTTAATATTCTATTCTTTACAAACTTACACTATTTTTGTAAAATATTTAAAATCTTAAAAAATATTTTTTTTAGTTTTTATTATTTATGAACGAATCTCTATTATATATTTTGGCTCTCTAATAATTTGTTAACACTTTTTTGTACACAATTTACTTAATATATTTTTTACACATTTTTTTTTAATTTATTTATTATATTGATGTTATTTTATTTAATAAAATATTTTTATAAAAAAAAAAATATATATTTATTTTTTTAAGAACGTTTTTATCATGTACCTTATGAATATTTTTAATTATTATGATTCAAATAAAATGAAAACGGACAAATAATATTTATGTAATTCAATTTAAAAATAATAGTTTAAACATATTATTTTCATTTATAACAAAAAGAAAAAAAGAAACAATATAAAATATCACTATGCATTGTATCTATTTATTATGAAAGTATTAAAAATTAACAAAGAAACCAACAAAAGACACATTAAGAAGAATACTAATAAAATGAACATATATATTTTACATAAAATCACGCATTAAATAATTAATAAACAAATGCTTGAATTTTAGAATTAAATAGAATAAGGTGTTCACTGTAGGTAGATTATCAGTTTATGAGTTTAAATATGCAATCACAAAATACAACAAATATAAACAACTATGCGCTACTTATACCTTTGTTTACAGATTATGTGGTTATCTACTTATTTATAGTGTTGAAAACTCTTATTTAAAAAAACAACGGAGGATGCTGTAGCTCATCTCGTTACCACGTTGACTACTTGAACATATGGTCACAAGTTCGATCCCCAGTCGTGGCGAGATCGATTTTTCTGATATGTATAAATTCTATTCACAATAAAACATATAACAGCACCCTACTTCGCCGGTATTACCGTATAGCACTAATCGCTCATACTCAGGGATGTCAACTTTTCAAAGACCCAACGCGTCGACCAAGCGCTCAAAAAGAGCTAAAAAGCGCTAATTAAAAAGAGAACGGATTTTTCTTTTTTCAGTCCTTGTTATATTTGTACTTGAAAGAAGTGCTAAATAGAAAAAATTCGCCTCAGAGGGAGTCAAAAAGAGCTAAAAACAGCGCGAAAAGATCTAAGGGTGCGTACAGAGTGGCGAGCCGAGCCGACTGACGCTTATTGCGAGAACCAATGCTAGAAAACTGGTACTATACAAATTAGTACAAATAAGCGCAAACAGGTCGTAGTGGGCGCCGAGCTGGTCAGAGCGCAAAGCTGATTGAATGAAAGAAAACAGTTCCAAAGCGTATTTTAGCGCCAAAAACATTGTTTATGTTATGTTGTTATGATTTTAACTTGTTTGGAAAAAACTATAAACAAAAATTTAAGAAAAAGTAAATAAAACATACAATCAAAAAATTAAAAAATTATAAAAATTAAAAAGAAAATAAAAATTTAATAAAAATTAAATAAAAATTAAAAAAAAATAAATAAAAATTCAAATAAATAATAAAAATTAAATAAAATTATAACAATCATAAAAAATTAATGCGCCTAAACACGTGTCAACTCAGTGTTGCCGAAAGCGAAACTTTATTATCTACTGTAACCATATGTCTATCTACTCTATCACGGCATTAGTAGACTGATTAATACTTATCTTTACAAAAAAAAAAAATAAATAAAGCCGTTTTCTACCCCATTACGACATTGTGCCTTCTATTGCATTCTGCTTGTTGTTTGGCATTTATTTTATTTAAAGATTTTAATTGTAAATTATTGCGAACTAGGTGACCCGGCAAACCCCACTTTGCACGAAATTTGTTTTTTTTTAAGCAAAAATAAACAGATGACGCAATAATCAGGTATGTTCTCTAATCCGAAACCGAGTGAAATTGAATCCGAATGAAATTTTAAATTGTCATAACTTTTAAATCTTACAACATTTTGATATTATTGTTTATACATTTGATTAAAGGCCATTCACATTACTTCCTTGATTGTTAATGTTTTAAAATAATAAGAGCAACTAAGTTATATTTTTCTTTAAAAATTTATTCGATTTCAATTTCACTCGGTTTCGGATTACAGAATATACAGAATATCATTTTAAACATAGATTGAATAAACCCCTTTTCGAATTTAATTGAATTCATTATACTATATTAGAAAAGCTGACCCTACAGACTTCGTCTCGTCCAGTATTTGGGGAAATTTTAATCAAGTATTTTGTTGATTGAATTCTATTCTTTTTATTGAAATTTCAGGCTGCACGCAAGGTATATTCATCAGGTAGCCTCACTACGGAGGGGAAATATTAAGGCGAAAAATTTCCCCCTTAAATGGAAGTGTAACTGCCAAACTTCATATAAAAAAATTTTAAAATTTTTGCCTTGATATTTCCTTTCCGTAGTGAGGCTACCTGATGAATGAGCCTTGGCTGCACGATATACATTTATGTTGTTGTTGCTCATTGTCAGCGATTGTCAATCATTCTGATTCTGAGTTGATTTCTTTTAAATAGCACGTTCCTTTCCGTTCGCCGTGCTATATAATTTCGGTGTTGTTGGATTCTGAGCAATCTGGTAACACCGATCAATATTACCATGACCTCTTTTGGCATCGTAAAAAATATCGTACGGTAATCATTATAATTTTGCATAATTCGCAAAATGAATAATTTACATTTGAAATAGTCAAAATAAGGAGAGCAAACGAGCAAATTGATAGTCAACAGATTCACAATGACTTTGGACTAGTCGTTTCCAAGGACTAGTCGTTTCCAAGGTATATTTATCTTACTAGGTAGTGACGTCCCTACAACAAATATAACAATATAAGAACAACATGGCATTTTGTTGTTGCTTCGTAGTTCGAAATGTCAGAACAACATAGAAGAAAATTGAGAAGGCGTGTATGTGTTTTATTGCTTTCTCACTTCTGCATTATAAAATTTCTAAACACACAATTTTTGACATGACACTACCTACTAAAATAAATATACCTTGGTCGTTTCCAAGTTTTAAGCATCCGAACAAACCACGGAAAACCAATGCACCCACAAAGAGTGGTTTATTTTTTCCAAAATGAGGCCGGTCAGGCAGTTACTGTGAATGGTGTTCGCTACCGTTAGATGATAACGAACTTTATATGGCCCGAATTGGAAGATATGGATGTGGACGATACGTGGTTTCAACAGGACGATGCAACTTGCCACACAGCTAACGAAACAATTGCTCTTTTCCGCGACAAATTCAATGGTCGTGTTATCTCACGTGGTGGCGATGTGAATTGGCCGCCAAGATTATATGATTTGACACCGTTGGACTTCTTTCTTTGGGGTTATTTGAAAGAAAAGGTGTACAGCAATAATTCAAGAGCTAAAGCATGAGATAATTCGGCACATTAACGGCATATAGTCTTAATTATGCCACAGCGTCATGCAAAATTTTGAGCATCAGATGGAGGTGTGCCGCCGAGATCGCGGCGGCCATTTGACCGATATTTTGTTCCATACATAATTGAACCATATAAATAATTTCAAAATAAAAAGAAATGACAATAATTTCCTAAATAACTTGTGTTTTATTCAAAATCAACATCGGTCCTTAAAATTTAACCACCCTTTACATATGTACTTACATATGTATATAGAAGATTTTTTTTTTAATTTAAAAATAAATCAGCCTTTTGTCTAAAAACAAGCAGATTAATAAAATAAATTGAATACTCACGGGGCACGTAGTTTTATTTTAACATTTTAACTACAGGATAACCAGCCTACCGTGAACACCCAGTTTATTTGTTTAATATTTTAACTACATAAACTGATAACTTTAGATAATAGAAAAAAGAAGAACAAAATTCAACTAAGTTAAAGAAAGGAGGTAAGATACATACATACATATGTAAAAATAAGTTAATTTCGCTTTAAGTGAACTACAATTTTTGTATTTTCAGATAAAGTTAGCATATCTGCTCAGGCAAATATCTACGTAATAAGAAAACACAAAAAAACATTTAGTTTTTGTGTTTTTTAACAAAAAAAAAAAAAAGGGGTCTCAAATTTTGGTAAGTTGTTTAATACAATTTATTTAACATACAAATGAATAATTCAAAGTAGGCTGAAGTTCGTATAATCTAGATACTTCATTTGAGTTGAAATAATATTTTTTTTTAATCCATTTTTTCATAATCGCATTGTTCGTATCTATCTACTTTGGGTATTTAATTCTACCTTTATCATCTATTTAAGCAACCAAATTGAGTTAAAATAATACTAGAAATTTAATTAAGTTTTGAAGCAACAAAAATATAGGTGATAATAAATAGAGAAAACAAAAATAACATAAAAGAGAAAGCTTTAGGTAGTGGTAAACCAAGTTTTTAATAAAACGAAACCGGTTTTTGCAAGAATACAATTTTTCGATTAAAGCGTAAACCGGTTTCTTGAAATGGCTTCTCGAATTCTTTACTAGATTGCATTTTTGTTCTATGAAAGAGCGAATGCTTTGAGAACAGAATAAGTCCTAAGTTTCGGTTTGATAAACAACACGCACCGTTTAGACGTAAAACTTTTGTTTCTGAAATTTTCGTAAATTCTCATTTATTGCAATTTTTGTTTCAGCAATTTTCTTCTTATTTTGTTTCTTTTTTTCCGGAAAATCCAGCCGACCTGTACCTTTGCACAGGAAGTAGGCTCGGCAGTGTCCACTCCTAGAGTATTATTGGTCTCCACCAGTATCAATCTTAGTTATTTTTATTGGTACTACACCACGTCAAAAAGTGAGGTTACAATCCTCATTTGTGAGTTTTAATTTGGTCATCCACCAGGTTCTATAATCCAATTGTGTATTTACTTCTTTATATCAAGTATTTTTGAGTTCTTTTATTTTTGTCTCCACCAGGTTCTTTCATCCACTTTTTTATACCCTTCACCACAGTATACATAAGTTTGTCATTCCGTGTGTAATTTCTACAATATTCATTTCCGACCCCATAAAGTATATATATTCTGGATCCTTATACATAGAGAAGTTGATTAAGCGATGTCCGTCTGTCCGTCTATCCGTCTGTCCGTGTTAGTGTGGTATGTCATTTGCCAAGGCACCAGAAGAGATACAAAAAATTTAAGCACACCAATCTGTCAGGCATAGTTTCGAAAATTTTGGTATTGTAATTCAGCAACATCGGATCATTCTTTGGAGGCTACGGGCCAAAAACCACGCCCACCTATATTTTTTTCACGTTTTTTCAGGTTTTTTTAATTTTTTTCAGCTTTAATGATTCTGTTTTGCCTTTTTTTCTCAAATAAATATTAGACTGCAATAGGTAGATCGCAAGGAGTGCATACAGATCTCGGGGGATCAATAACCCCCTGCAAGGGGCGATTTTTGTTTGTTTTTAGATTGGTAGGGTTTTTCTGCTTTGATTTGTATTAGTGACCTTAATAGAAAGCAATACACATAGAGGTAGCCAATGGACCAACAGGGTACCCACTGATAAATAGGAGCAGTTAAAAAGACCCCCATGTGTCAATATGAGGAAAATTTTTTTTTTGTAAGGATTTTTTTTTTGCTTTAGTCTGACCATTCTAGCTCAATATAGACTGCATAAAGGTCCTAAATTTAACAAAAAAATTTCAATAAAATTTAAAAAAAAAAAATTTTTAAAAAAATTTACAAAAAAAATTTTTACAAAAAAATTTACAAAACATTTTCAAAAATATATTTTATAGAAAAATATTAAAAAAAATTTTTTTAAAAATTTTCCAATAAAATTTTACAAAAAATTTTTAAAAAATTATTTTTACAAAAAATTTTTACACACAATTTTCGAAATATTAAAACAAAAATTTCAATATTTCTTTGAAAATGAAAATCATGACTGTAACATAACATATAATTAATATTAAGATTATACATATGTATGTATGTGTGTATATAGAGTAACATATTTTTTTAAATGCGTTTGATTTTTATTTTAAATGCGTTTGATTTTTAAATAGATGATATCTCTGTTTTAAAACCTAGGTGCATTAAACACATAGACATCATCAGGATACCGACTACAAACTGTCAAAAATAAAATACACACGTTTATTGGTAAACGATTCTTTTGAAGCCAGCAAAGCTACATGGCTACACGACCACCGTTGTGGCTGTCGTCAACTTAGGCTAATTTCTATTTTATTCAAGAAAAGAAAATGTCACAAAATTGTAAATTACAAATTCATATACAAACAAAAAGTATTGGAGGAAATATTTATAGCTTTTTGAAAAAGTTATTTTATTTTATAAAAGCAAAATAAGTATTTCTACAACAATGTCAGAGTTTACGATGTAGCTGTCGGCTTCAATATCATTAAGTAGCTGACAACACGGCGACAATTGTAGCAAACGGAATTTGTTTTCATTTGTCTTCTATTTCTTTACAATATGGATAATGCTGTACATGTCTGTATGAATAAAATCACCGTGGTGAAGGGTATAGAAGATTCGGCACGGCCGAATATAGCAGTTTTACTTGTTTAAAAACGTTTTGCCCCTCGTAAAATCTTACATATCAGTGTGTATTTTTCTTCTTTTCCTATGTTTGTTTTTTCTTCCAATTGTTGAAATTTATATGTACATACTGTTATATTAACAGTTTCACATCTTAAAATAGAAAGTACAATTACATAAATGTACAGCTGACAGTTATCCTTAATGGAAAAAACCGTAGTTCGATACAGTTATCAGAGGCTAACCAATGCCAATGCGAGTGTGAGACGCAAAACTTCGTGGTGAATTAAACAGAATCAGACCTTAAAAAAATAATGACGATGCGCGAGAGTTGTTTATTAAACCGGAGCTGCTTTACGACTTTATGTGCTTTAAACCAGAGTACGTATTTCTCTATTCTTTCATATTCCATATTCATGAAGAAACTGTTGATTTCCTTTTTGTTTTCTTCACGAAAGAAAATTTGTATTGCGTTTGTTTATTTAGTGCACACAAATATGTAAGTTTCACACACACATTTTTCATATTCATGGATGTTTGCTCTTCAAACTGTTCACATCTCTTTGTCCATGAAGTAATTTTTGTTCAGCTTCTTTCTTTTTCATCGCCATGAAAGAGCAGAAATTTGTTTCAAAAATTGAACACCACCATTCTTTCCCTTACATGTTGTTCTTTCCCCATACATTAAATATTGAGTATGATTTCTTACGTTTGTACGAAGTGTGTCATTGTATGTACATATGTAAGTATGTCATAGTGTTTTACCCAAAGCAGCGAAAATTTGTTTAAAATCACTGTTTATTACATAGGTATTAAAATTTCTTTAGAATTTAAAAAAATAAAAATTATAACCACATATTTTTTAACAACTTATAAAATTATCTGCTCATGTCTCTTTTACATTTTACAGTGAATAAACAAACGTAATACAAATTTTCATTCATGCAAAATGATAAGAGAATGAACAAAAATGTACTATTCATGGTGAAAAAATACGTTCCCTGCTTTAAACCAATGTTCGAAAATTTACCTCACATAATGTACTTAAGTGTTTTGTACGGTAGAATATTGAATACACAAACGTAAATAGTGTAACAAATACAAAAAAAAAAGAACTGTTATTCTGCTTGTGATCTTTCTGCACAACGAGAATACTGTGCTGAACAAACTCAACATAAAGATCAAACAAATTTCGTTGGATCAGCCCATTATTCTTAACGTATAGTTTTTGCATTTACTAGTAGTATTCGTTTGGGTTTTTACTTTAAACTACTTAAACCCGCCCATCTACAGTCATTAACATGTCTTAACAAAAGTCAAACTTCATATAAAAAAACCAGTCAATCATATAAAAAAAATAAATTTTTTTATGTGATTGACTTTTGTTAAGACATGTCTAATGGAGACGGGGGTCACATATGCAAACAGAAAAACACAACAGAAAGCTAAAATATTATGTAGAACATAACCACTAAATTGTACTGCTTTAGGATGACATGAGAACGCTACGTAATGTTTGTTACGTGCGTTAAAAAATCGGGTTATGACACAGAAACGTGTGTGTACAATACACAAAATAATGTTCAGTAAATTATCGAACACTGCATTCGTATCCATACATTGAAATTTTTGTTTCTGCAATTTTCTTCTTATTTTGTCTTATGATGCCTTAAACACGTACGACGACAGCAGTTGTACTCCTACACGACTATGTTAGCTACAATCGTCGCCGTGTACTCTGCTACTTAATTTAATGGAAAACGACAGCTACATAGAAGTAAATTTACGATTGAATAATAGAACCAGACAGAGAAACAAATTAAAACTCACGTGGTTCAGTAGCAATAAAAACAACTGAGATCAATAATACTCTAGAATGGAGTGCCTATTTGCTATGCACAGATACAGGTCGTCTGTACTTCCCTAAATAAAGCTCCTCTATGTTGATAGACCCTGACAATATAACTTACTAGTGTTCGCCATTTCTACATTAAAAAAGTGATGATAATTTTGACGACCCAAAAATATTGTTGTAAATACATGTTGCGTTGAGAAAACCCTGACCTATTACAGACTATTGCAACTTAAATAAAAGTTAAGTTTTATGCCCTTATTCATAAAAAAATAAACTTTACTTAACGTATACTTTGTATGAAAATTTGTCATGAAGTAAACTTAAATTTTTATGAATATGGGCATTTTAGTTTTACTGTGTAACATTGGAATAGAGGGTGTTTAAAAATAGTCTGATGTTCCCGGGAGCAATAAAATCACATTTAAGTTTTTGGCTTATGATGCTGGACGCAGTGTTAGATTAGCTAATGCTCAAGAATTTAAAATGCGTAACTTCGGTCCTTCAAAATGGGAATGCATCATATTTAAGTCGTATCTTGCTTACAATTGTTGAAGAAAACCCATGGCATTTGTTTTGTATCTCAAAAAAGGTGTTGTTTTATTTGCTCATTCTTAAAAGTACCATACAATTTAATTATAATTCACAATTACATACAAAATACATTTCACTCTTCTGTTATTTTTTTAATAAAAAAGAGCAAAAAAATCACTTAAAATCTAATTAAAAAATATAATTTAATTTTAAAAATATTTTGTTCTTACTTTTACTCAATGATGTTTTTGTTGTTGTTTTTGTGCTTATTCAAAACTTTGTAACGAGGCCTGTATTTTTTGTTAAATATTTATTACAAGTAAATATTAACCCTTTATAACGATAATGATACTTAGCAGATAGAAGTAATTAAATAAGTTGTTCGCCTGTTTGTTTTTCTTTGTGTAAAAAAGGAATTGTTAATTTAAAGTTTTTAAATATCAAAATTTAGGCATTTAAAGTAAATTATTCATAGAGATAATTTAAATATTTGAAACAAATGGATTAAAAAAAAAATAAAATTGTTTTTAAGTCACCTGTCATTATTCAATAAGCACCCACCCACTGGGCTACTAAATAATAAGAGTGACATTTTTTTTTAACTTAAAGTTATGAACAATACAATACAATATGTTGACTAGTTTTAAAGGAAATAAATATATGAAAAAATGGCTCAAGTAATTTGGTCTCTTTGTGTTGCATTTCGTTTTCGTTTTTTTTTCAAATTTATTTTACTTAAAACATGTTTTAGATTCAAATCGACTTCGTTTTCGTTTGGCCTATATGGCTAGTGTATTTATCATTAGTCTTTTAGTTGCTCTTCTTAACATCCTTGCCTTCACCTTCTTTAGCCTGGCCTCGGCCCAAAATTTTAGCCAAACTATCCCAAATGCCACCGAAGAAAATAGCACAGCATAAGTTTTCGAAAGGCAAGAAGGGATCGTGTATGCCCAACAAAATCGACGACAACTTGAAATATACCATGAAAATCACAATACCAAAATAGACCAAGGCATGGGGAGCAGAAATCCAATCGGTCTTTTTATCCAAAACGAAAATAATGGAAGCCAAAAGGGAAGCCTTTGTATAGCTAAGAATAAATAAATTCATTTTTACAAATTTACGAAGAAAATCAAATTAAATTAAAAAAATAAAAACATACAAAGATGGTTGCATAAATTCCATCGCTGTAGGCGTCCAAGCACCGCGTATTAAACGTTCAAATAGTTTTGTAAAACCAGCACCGTTGCCCTTTAATGTACCAATGATAATCATTATAATCCAAGCATTTGGATACAATTTGGCAGCATGTGAAACACCGTCATAGACTTTTTTGGCACGATAAATTTCTTTCATAGCACTGGCCACCACCTTAATGGGTAAAAATTTGGCAACCTTGTAACCAATATCAAAAGGTGTGTAAAATACCATGTACCTGTTAGGAAAAAATGTATTTGTTTTCAATTGAAATTGCAACTGCTATAAAGCGTTAAAAATACAACTTACCAGACTACTGTTCCCACCATTAATTGTGGTGTATTTTTAAGTGGCGACAATATAGGCTCACCCAATAAACCATTTGCCACCATCGCTCCCGAGAATATCACCAACATTGTGGAGAGCCAACAGGCCATAGGATGTTTGCGGGAGAATGCTTGAGCATTTGAACCTAAATCTTCACGTACTGCTAGGGCGGCTAACAAACTGTGTGCTATATCAAAATATGGAAACATTTTCAATTTAATGACCTGATTGGCCATATCTAAAAATGCTTCGGGATCCATGTTGGAAGATTGTGTTTTTTATTTATCTCTATATTTATTTTTTCGCTTGATACTGTGGAAATGAGAGAAAATAAAAATTATAAAGTAAAAAATGTATTTTTATAAAATTTTATCTAAAAATTATCGTGGCCCACTTTTGGTATTCAAATTAACACTAATGCATTTGTAAAAGCCTTCAAAATGTAGTTGCGAGCAAAATATTACAATGCAGGATATTAAAACCTTCTCCAATTCATATCGCACAGTGGTTTAAAAACATTGTATTTTAGAAATAATTCGTTATCTTATTAACTACTAAAGATATCATCAATCGGTGCTTTGCACTCAGGAAATTTTACATTAGTTCATAAATTTTGCTTCAAACTGGGCTTTGATTTAATAGGGCTACAGAGAGAACCGTTACAGTTTATGACTCAATATTTCCTTCATACAGCCAATATCTTCAATCCGATCTTAAATGAAGCCACCACGTAAAAAGACCAAGATAAGGTCGGCCATTAAAATTAAAAAATATATTTTCAAAGTTAATTTTCTCCCAAACTAATTTAGATAACCCAGACATGTCAGCAGATTTTTTTAGATATTATCTAAGACTATATATAAATTTAAAAAATCTTAACATTTAAATCTATATATATAAAAATGAATGTTTGTCTGTATGTCCTTTATAGAATAGTAAACTATGCATCTGATCATATTATGATCCTAAGCAAAGTTGTTGCCCATGAGCCGGCGAAGATTTCTAAGTTGGTTCGATTAACAGGTGGCGCCACGGAAAATTAATCAAAATTAATTAAATCGTAAACTGTGCATTTGATGATGGTATAATCTTTATCAAAGTTGTTGCGCATGAGCCGACGGAGGTTCCTAAGTTGGTGGGGTTAATTTCCGACAGGTGGCGCCACAGAAAATTACTCAAAACGAATTAAATCGTAAACTGTGCAATTGATCATGCTATGATCTTTAGCAAAGTTGTTGCGAATGAGCCGATGAAGGATTGTAAATTGGTGCGATTAATTTCTGACAGGTGGCGCCACTGAAAATTACTCAAAATTAATTAAATCGTAAGCTGTGCATTTTATGATGGTATGATCTTTAGCAAAATTGTTGGGCATGAGCCGACGGAGGTTCCTAAATTGGTGGGGTTAATTTTCGACAGGTGGGGCCATAGAAAATGGCTCTTTTTTCTGAAAAAGTGCTGAAGGGAAAATTTTCGCGTTAGAGGTAGTCAAATAGCGCGAAAAGAGTTAAGTTGGCATCGCTGAATACAACACTAATGTTTGCTTAGGGCCAGCAACGCGGACCGGGTCAGCTAGTTATAAAAAAACTTTTGGTGACATTTCACAAAAAAATGTATGCCCCCTTTACTCTAGGGGGCCGGTCGTCTACAGCTCCACTCGAAAAGATCCCCGATTTGCTTTATTAAAATTTCGTCAAGACAGTGGTTCATGAGCTACCGAATTATTTCCCACTGTGCTTCGTTTTTATTGTTCTCTACAATTTTGTTACTGCGACCAGATCCTCTCTATACAATTTCATTAAGATAGTGGTTCATGAGCTACCGAATTATTTCCCAAAAAAATTGTTTTTAGACCACTGTGCCTCATTTTTTATTGTTCTCTGCAATTTTATTACTACGACCAAGAAACTTCAACGTATTTATTTTATTTATTTACTAGCTATCACCGGTACGCTTCGCTACACCCGTCCACAAATAAAAACAATCAACACTTAGAAAAAAAGTATGGCTAACCTTTAACTCGAAAACGCACGACGCTATTCTCATGAGAAAGCTGTTTCAGTTTATATGTAAAGTACGACGCCCACTGTTTCAATCTAATTTATTTTTTGTTAAGCTATGCCTAATAACACGATAATATTTTACTTTTTATGCGAGGTACCACTCCCACTATCCTGGTCTAAGTTTACGATAAGGATAAGGGGCGAATGACGTCAACAAATGTGTATATTTTAAATTGGATGAACTGCGTCATCTAACGAAAATCACACGCATGACGTAATTTTGTATCTACCTTTATTGGTCTAAACTAGCTTATGTTAGCAGGCAATCTATTGTAACTGTAACTGCAAAAATCATTGGTCTATTCATTCGGGGTCGATTTTAGCTTCCAGAGATGTAATTTTTTAACCAGAGATGTATTTTTTTTACTACAGAATACTTTAAAAAAATTAATATGGTGCGCTTTATGAGCTGGAGAAATCATTAAACGGCAAAAAGTTCTCTTCATCCACGAACGGTATGCAGCAATGATTACCAATTATTTGGGCCCCCAATTGGATGGAATGTTTACTGAAAATATGTTTTCTCAACAGGACAGCGACACATGTCATGCAAAGCATCAAATAATTGACGTACTCAGGGAAAGATTTTGCGAACATATTTCTCAAAATGACGCAGTTAATTCGCTACCAGCATTGTTATAAATTTAATTGGTTTAAAACACCCTGTCATAAAGTTATCCTTCTAATAAAGATACTTATCATTTGCAAGTGTATTCTTAGCCTGGTCCATGATGACGCACGAGTTCCTTCTGTTTAAATTTAATTACGCCAGGCAGTAAATCTTAGTACATTATTTCAATTTAAAGTGTACAGTTCACCTTTGCATAAAATATGCTGTTTATATACCGGCTTATACCGATAAAAATATAAATACAATTTTAAAGTGAATGCCGGAATGCCTAAGCGGTGAGTCGCGGTATTTTCCTGACTTGATTTTTACAACCGTATTTGGTAGGCACTTGCAATTTTTACATATAGTACTAAAAATTAAAGGGTATTTCGATAGTGACTCGATTTTAAGGATATGATGATTAAATCGCATACAGAGACACTGTATTTATACAGAGTATGTAAAATTGTTCCCGCAAATGTAACACAAATAAAATTGATATTTAATGGGTGTTTCAATAGTGATGCCATTTTACGTGTATGAACTTATTTTTGAACCGTAATTCAAATTTACAGACATTTCAAATTTACACAATTTATAAGAAATGAAAGAGTGTTCCCTAGAAGTTGGGATTTTCACGATTTTGGCCTTGTATTTATTCAGGGTATGAAGTACTATGCTCGGTATAATAACAAGGGTAACAAAATATTAAAAGTTATATGGTATTTCCATAGAAGACGTGATGGTTATCTTTTGAACCGGACGAAGAAGACATTAAAAAATTTTAAAAGCAAGTAATAACAACATAAAATTACATAATTATAAAAGGTTCCCCATAAAAGACGTTAACAAATTAATATCTTGAACTTTTAAAGTTGTATACTGAATCTATGACGGAACCCTACGTGTGTGAGTGATGTGTTACTGATTTATTTTCATCTTATTTTTTTACCTCCTTGGTAAAATTTTTTATGCACAATTACATGATTTTGCAGTTTAATGCTCACTTAAGTACGTGATTTTTTCGAAAATCTGTCAATTTTGCTGATTAACAGCCTGTTTTCATAACACGTCAATCAAAAAATCAAAACGAAACGGGACGTTTTGCAACGCGCTACTGATTTTTCATTTGACTTACGTTTTATGGCATATTTATCACCACTGTGTCAAATAACAATATTGCCAATCTGTTATAAAATTATTTTTGGTTACTTTTTCTGATTAAAATGATTTTGTTTAGCCTACAAAACTTGACGCGGCTTTCGAAACAAGAAAAAAAAAACAGTTGACTTTTATAAGCAAAATTAATTTCATTGCAACAATTTTGAAGAACTTTTACGAATGAAAAATTGCATTTAATTTGAATTGTCATTTCTGACATTAAAAAAGCGATTATAAAAAAGCAAAAAACTGATAGTTACGTTTTTTACAAAAATAATATCATTTGCAATTTAGAATAGCAAAAAGGTGAAATCTAGTTTAGTGAAAGATATTTTCAAAGGCTTTTGACACCCATATTAACCTAATACGTTCAAAAATATAGATGTATAATATATAGATGTGGCCACTATAGCAACAAATGCTAAAGCTTATAGGATGTTCCGAAAGTGCCGTGTTGTTTGCCTTTATGTCTTTATTTCTTGAGCTATAGGAGGCAACCACTTAAGATGTGCAGACAGTAATTTAAACTATCTTCGCGTTATAAGCAAGTATACAATATTAAACCTAAAAATTATAGGGTGTTCCGAAAGTGACGTGATTTGCATGTATATGGCATAAGTTTTTAAAGGAGGTGTATTACTATGGCCACTATAACAAATAGTAAAAATTAAAGGGTGTGCCGACAGTGAAGTGATTTGCATAAACATTGACTAATTTTGTAACCATAATAGATAGACTCACAAATTTTCACAAATGGTGTATTACTATGACCCCTATAAAAAACATAAAAATTTTAAGGGTTTTCCGACAGTGACGTGTTTTGCATGCATAACGACATATTTTTTGAACCGTAATAGGTAGACTCTTCCAATTTGTATAGATGTGTTGACATGGCCGTTATGACAATTACTAAAAATTAAAGGGTGATCAGACAGTGACATGTTTCGACAGAGACATTATTTGTACGTAAATAGCCTTATTTTTTGAACCGTAATAGGTAGAATCTTGCAAGGTTTACAGTGGATGTTGTACTTCGACCGCTGTAACAATTACTAATATCTATTTTTTTTTTTGAACCGCAATAGGTAGACGCATGTATATTTTTATAGAAAGTGTATTACCATGGCCGCTATCACAACAATTACTAAAATTTAAAGGGTGTTCCAGCAGTGATGCAATTTTCGCGATTATGACTTTAAGTTTAAAATTAATGAGTGACTCATAACAACTTGAATTTTTAAAGTTGCACTAAACATAGTACGGAACCCTAAGTGTGTGAGTCTAACTCGCACTTGACTGATTTATGTATTTTTAATTAGAGTAGCATCACTAAAGTAAATTTATTTCGACGTTTTTCACGTTATACCTATGAAGAAATTGTGTTCTGTAAACAGACTGTTTCACATACAGAAATTTACAAAGAACCCTCTTTTGATGTTGTCAAATATTGCATGGACTGCATGTAAATTATAAAGAATATCAAACTATTATATAATCATTAAAAAATATGATTACAAGCTTTTATTTTCGCCATATTAATTTTTTTTTCTTTTTGTTGTGGAACGTTTTTTAGTGGTATATTTTGTTTACACATCTCGTTAACAAATCTTGCACATTGAATCTCTTCATATGAGCGCATTTTTCGTTTTGTTTGTTTAATTTTTTGTTAGATACATACATATGTATGAAAAAGCATAAAAACAATAAGACAAAACATTTTATTGAGAGAAGAAATAGAGATAAAAAATAATGTGAAAAACCCCGCACGGTATATGAGCTCCAAAAATAAACACAAATTTATAGCAAGAGACATACCAAAGGAAAAAAAACACAAATAGAAAAATAAAATCTACGCAATCCAAAAATCACACAAACAAACTTATGGATATTTTATCAAAATTCTTAAGAAATTTTCTTAAATTATTTTGTTTAACAGGATGTTTTTATTTTTGATTTTTTTAAGCGACTAGAATTTTTTAAAAATAAACTTTGCGCAAACAACACCGACCGCACCATTAGAAAAAGTTGAATAATAATATCGACCCCCTGGGTCTTATTTACACCTTTTTAGTTTCACTGTTAACTCTCTTTAATATTGTTGATAAGAATTACACTCAAAAAACTTTGTTAATTTAATTTGTTTAAAGAAAGTAGATAAAAAATAAGTTAATTATTACTTTGCGTGTTTTTTTCTTCTTAAATATTAATTTTTATTATTAGCCAACCGCAGCGCAGCAGCTCTAAATAAGGTTTTTCTGTAAAATTAAAAAACAATTTGGCAACGAATTGACGGCAAGCACACGTCCGACCACGAGAGCAAAATCTACAACACAGAGTTTTTAAAACTCAACGATGTACAAAATTTGCCTGCAAAGAACAAAACAAAAAAACTAATTTTTGTTTTAAATTTTTATATTTAGAATCAGCCATTTGCTTACGGCATAATTTTGAAATATTTATACTCAGACTAACTATTTTCACAGTGGCTGCTAAAAATACGTAGCGTTTATTAAATTTTAACTTTAAAGTTAAGCATTGCCCTAATTTTTAGTCTTGCGAAAGGTCATTACTCTTCTATGTGAAAGATATGTACAGTGGCACATACAATTATATACATACATATGTAAATTAATTAATTCTGCTAAATAAAGCAGAAAAACTAGGAAACCACATCGTCTGTGTTCAAATTTGTATACTAACTTTTTATAGGTCTGTAGCAAGGCGAATTCATACCAGGTGTAGGCAGTAGAGCAACAACTACAACAAAACAACAACTTTGACATTAAATTAGCAGATATGAAACAATGTATTTTTGACAAGACATTAGTAAAAAAAACGAGAGCAAAAACAATCAGCTGGGCTATCAACACCACCTGGTATGAATTCGCCTAGGTCTGTAGATATGGTTTATATGTATATTTACTTTATATAGAGGTACCCATCTCTGGGTAATTACTCAGGATGTTGCAAAAGGGAGGCCGATTACACAAAAATAAAATGTGCTGCCAAGTTTTCAGTATTAAATCGGTATCTCTATTTTCTTTTCAAAATGAGTTATTTTTACGGGAAAAAAGTATCCAACATTTGAACCAAGGTACCTCTCTACAAAATTTTATTGAAATACATTAAAGACGTTCGAACACAGACAAACAAAAAATTTCCTAAATTGGTGTTTTGTATTCCATATCGAATAGTAGCATCAACAAAATTTTCCAAAAATATTTTTCATGTACCGAGACACAATCCTTTTACAGTTTTATTATACATACTTATGTACGAGATAGTTATGTACATACATATAATATAATTTTTAGATTTAGATACGCTAAAACTCCTAATTGAGTGAGGTTCGAAGAATAATTTTTCGTGAAAAAATGGGGGAGGGGTGGTGTGTGGGAAGGATACTCAAAGGGATCAAAAACAGTGGTAAAATCTACAAAAAAAAGCTTACACTGTAGCTGCCCCTAAAGAGGTAAAATGTAAGATCTAATTAACAATCAGATTCAAGTTAACAACCACCCCACTTTGTTCAGTTTTTCATGCGGGATGCTGTCAAACTACATACTTACATAAAAAATTTGTATGAAAAAATCATGGCACAATAAACAAGGTAGACTCGCGGCGAAAAAAGAGTACAACTCTGTAATAAAAATACGTACATTTTGTTTTTGTATAAATCATTTTAGGCTGTCAAAATAAAAAATGTTAGTACATTTTGACAGTGAAAGATGAAGACATAAAATAGTCAGCTGAGCTCTCGAGTTTACCTGTTATGAATTTGCCTTGGAAAAAATGTTGCAGAAGTAGTACTCTGTTTTTACTGTAGAAAAACATTGAGATGTTTCTGGCAACATTTTGTCAAAGCTGTGAAATTTTGTCAAAATGTGGAATTTTTCAAACAACAGCTTTAGCTAACATTTGTAAAACAATGTGGTATAAAATCGTAAAATTCTTCAAAATCGTGAGATAGATACCATATTTCATGTGTAAAATTTTCCTTGTGAAATATTAAATGTTGCTCAACATTTTCCACAAATTCGAACAGAGTACTAGGCATTAACCTTAATTATCTTACATTTTACTTGATATTTATTGAAATAATTAAAAAGCAATAAAAATATAAGCATGAGGTTTCAAAAATATACATATATTAGCAATAAACGTGCCAATTGTTATTATAACTGAAAAATAAGAGATTTAAAATATTTAAATATTTTGCTTACCACTGTAAATGGCTAATATGAGCAGGGTTCCCATTAATTCATCGAGTCCCATCCATGAATATACGTCAGAATTCGTATACGAATTCTGTCAGAGTTCTGACCAAGAATTATATGAAGTAGTTGATGCCTGGCAAACATATCTTGGGAAATTCTGAGTTTCTTGCCCATATGTCTGATATAAATGTAACAGAAATCTATCTTGATTTCTGATAGCTATCATGTCATGTGATACTCGCCGACTAATCGAATAGATTTCTTATAGCAAACTGAAAATTCTACGACTTACATATATTTTTTTCCAAAATACATATGTATGTATATACATATATATGTTTAAATTTATGTTTGATTCAGACAATGTCGGAACATTTTCCTGGCTGGAAAATTATGTATATTATTGATTATAACATACACAGAAAAAAATAATACCTAATCCCAAGAATTTTGTCATAAATATTATGAATCGAACATGACTTTTTCCCACACTTTTTTCATTCAGTTTATGAACATTGTAATACAAAATATTTAATTTTCATATTTTCCTAAGATGTAAGAACAAATTATTAAGAAAATAGGAAATTATTTATAAGCAATATTAGACGTAATTATTCTTAATCTTCTTAATATTTTACAGATTATCTTAATAGATAAACTGTAAACTGCCTTTATTTATTTTTATTTATTTAAATATTTAAAAGTCTACATAATAATTTCATACAGACTTTAGTAACAAATTTAATAATTATTTGTAACAATAATTTGCAAAGACAAAAAAGTTTAACAATTAAGGAAAAATATAATAAATAATTATTGTAGTTTTTGACCTTTTTATATTTTTGAATTCTATTTTTTAATAAGCACTAGGTCTTTTTATAAAAATGTTGTAATAATTTTTATTTTCTCAATATTTCGCTACACCATTGGGTAGCATCTTCAGACCTAGGCTTATTAAAAAAAAGAATTGAAAAATATAATATTGCGTTTTATGACGGTAAAGCTTAAAGAGTAATCAATAAAATGATACAGTTCATTAAAATTGGCACATATTCTTCTCAGCATAAGCATAGTTCATACGAAAACATTTAATTGCCAGAGGATGAAAGTATCGTATCGGCCGGTGTGGAACATTAAATGATATACTTCTTAGAATGAATTCAGAGTGTAAATCTCCATTAAGAATACTTAACAAAAACGTAACGTTTAGCATAGTCCTTCGGCTTTTAAGAGAAGGCAACTTAATTAGCGATAATCTTTGATGATAAGGAGGCAAATTTAATCTTGGATTCCATCTTAAGCTTCGTAGGCTAAATAACAAAAACTATTTTTAAATAGACTCAATATGATCATTATGAACATTATACAACGGATCCCAAACAACTGAGCCATATTCAAGAATAGGTCTAAGGATGTGTATAAAAGCTTAGTTACATATGGATCGATACATTCCTTTGCCCATCTTTTAACAAAAGCAAGAACGCCTCTCGCCTTATTGACCATCATATTAATGTGTGGAATAAAGCTAAGCTTAACGTCAAGCATTATTCCCAAATCCAGGATGGAACAAAGTAATTCCAAAGGTTGTTTGCCCAACAAAAAGTTGACACTGACGAAGTTGCCCCTGATAAATCTATGTGATTGCATTTTTTAGTGTTTGGTTCCATTAGGTTTACATTGCACCAAGTATAAAAGTTATCAATATCATGTTGTGTCTTGTGTCTAAGTGTGAGTTGAAGTGTATTCCAGAATTCCTCTGGAATACAGGTACATTTTTGGAGATTTTAAAATGCAAAACTAAGGATTAATATTTGCACTTCATAAGAAATATTATCTTCAAAATCTCTTACTTACTCAATTGATAATATTTATATTCAAACTATTTTCTGTGTACATACTTCAAGGAAAATTTTATGTTTTCAAAAATTTGAGATTTGATAGAATATGTTTTAACATTTTCTATAACTTTTTTAAATTTAAATTACAGTGAAACATCTGAAGATAAATGTTAATTCTAAAATTGGTAACCAAGATCCATTGCATTTTAAGGTAGAGGCAATTAAGCAAGTACTAATGCTTCAATTATTTTCGCTATATCTTTTATCTTCATTTATCACTCATACTTTCAGAACATATAACAATTGAAATAATAAAATTACAATAATTCAAAAAGTAAATGAAATAAAAATAAAAATCTTTAAGAAATCTATCCCCAAAACATTGAAACTAACTTCAACGATCTCAAAAAAAAAAAAAAATTGTAATAAATATAAATCCCCGAAATGGGGATAAGTCTCTCAATCCGACAACACCGAATATGAGTGCATGAGACAGTGTTGGGATTTATGGTACCATTTTATCAAATTTGTTACAATCGACAATGCAGTGCTACACTGGTACATTCATGCTTTTTAGGTATAATTTCATATAAAATTTATTCAATAATTTTTTTTTTTATTAATATTTTTTTTCTTTACTTATTTCTTATAATAAGAAGAAGTAAAGAAAAAAATAAACATTTATAATTTCATAGTTCTCCAACCCTATCTACAACTAACTAATGCCCCTATTGGCGTTCTCAATTCAATTAAGTTTGGTCGTCTGTCAGCCAACCCGACTTTGACTCAACCAAATTATTTTTTGGTGTTGTGGAACACAACGATTTTTAGTTGTGTTTGACACAACTGCTAATAAGCAGGGGCATAATCACCGCATTCGATATCGAGTAAAGTATCGACTCGTATCGAAATGTTATTCGATATGAGTCGAGTAAGCAAGTTATGTCATTCGACATGTATCGTATCGTAATTTTTATCAAATTGTAATAGATTAATAAACATATGTTTTCATTTTGTAAACAAATAAACAAATAAAAAACACGCTTTAAAACATTTACGAAAAATAAAATAACATTTAAATGAATTTATATATTTGAATTAAAAATTCATAGTCGTATAGTTTCCCAATTAATCAAGAACAACTGCGTCCATATGTGAATGTGATCTTTGCAGCAAAATCTTAACCAACAGAAATAATTTCATTTCTCCATTGAAGCCTTCCAATGCGACGTGTGCAACAAGTCATTTACTACTCGGCATAGTTTGCAAGGTCCTTAAATCGGACACTCGGGGCAAAGGCCACTTATTTGTCGTATTTGGAACAAGTCTTTTGTGGCCATGAACACATTCACACTAGTGAAAGGATGTTTAAATCTGTCTTTTGTCTAATTGCATTTGCCCAGCGCACAAATTTGGTCCGTCGCAAGAAATCTACACATTTAAATTAAAAATTACATAAATGCAACATATCTTTAAGATCCTTTAAGCGTAAACGTTTATTAGACAATTCAAACGGAAAACCATACGCCTGCGAAGTATTAGCAAACAATTTAATAGTCGCGGCAATCTCAAATTACGATACTTTTTATTCGATATCGAGTGCTATAATGCCAAAATGAAAAATTACGACAGAATTTACTCGATATCGAATGCGGTGATTAGACCCCAGTTATTTATATTTATCGTTTTTGTCAACCAAACTCATACAAAATGGTGAACCGCAATACCATCAAACACAACCAAAAAGCAACACAACACAACCGCATTAAAGTTGTGAATGGCAATACCGATTTATGAAAGACGACCAAATTATTAAAAAAGTTGTGAACCGCAATAGGGGCATAAATTGCAACATTCTTGATTTATTATTATTATTATTATTTACTTTGATGACCCTACTATATAAAAGTATTAGGTGATTTCGTTATAATGCCTTTTTTGCTGAACGTTTAAACTTGTTTGCACCGTCTTAATCAGTTTTCGGCACTATTCGGCTGATGTTTTTTCCATTATTCCAAGGCATATTAAACAAGGTGATAGCGTAAGGGAGAGGAAATTTAAGCAAAAAATTTTTTGAATTTTTTTTATATGGATTTTGACAGTAAAATAGATATTATTCTCTCTTAAAAAACCTGATTAATGTCAAACTCCATATAAAAAAAATTGAAAAAATTTCTCTTTAATATTAGCTCCGCCTTGTGCAGTCACCTGGTTAAATATGCCTTGCATTATTCTATTACTGTTTAATTGTTCTTACAAATAACTCCAGATATACTACTATGGTGGAGTTTCAAGTATCTGATGATAATTGTGGTGTAAGCAGCTCTTAACATTGTAAGCCTTTTGCTTGTGAAATAGGTAAGTATTTTGACAAAATAATTGTCAGTAAATTAGCAACACAGAAACAAGAAATCAAGGTTAATTATCATTACTTTAAAATATTTTAACGTCGAGCTATTGTATGTTTTGTTTTTTTTTTTATACTAAATCCAAATTTTCTATGGCGTGTAATGGGATATGGCTCTCCAAAATGTATAATTGGCTGACTAGTTTTCAATCTCATCATTAGATGTTTTTTCATATGTTATTAAAAGAAAATTTTAATTTTTTGATTGTCGATCTTCGATAGGTGGCGCTGTTGTTGAGATCTAAGTAAAAGTTTTATCTCCAAGAATACTCATTTAATTGTAATTGTAATTCAACCTCGTGTAAAATGAGCTAGTTATAAATAAAAGTAATTCTAAATAATAAATTGAAAAACTTAAAAACGATTTTTTTAATGAGATATACATGTAATTTGTAAAAAATATTTCGATTTAATGATGCTAAATTATTTACGACGATTTTTAAGAATTCAATGATTTTTTCTGGCAACTATGTTTACAAGAAATTTATTACTTTGCATTGCTCCTGTTAGGATTTTTTGTATTGCTGTCATAGCTTCCATTGCTGTATTTAAAGGCATTTTTTCCAACTGCATGCCCACGGATTTTCCGAAAAAAGAAAACATTGTTTCTTGTTCAGAAAGTTGCGCAATAATTGCATCTAACGCACTGTTAATCATTTCGTCCCTCTTGGCTTTTCTTTTCAAGTTTCGTTTTTTATCAGAAGTATCACCTCTTTCGGAACACTGATAGTTAACATTCAGTGAAG
This sequence comes from Phasia obesa, assembly GCA_949628195.1. Taxonomy (NCBI): domain Eukaryota; kingdom Metazoa; phylum Arthropoda; class Insecta; order Diptera; family Tachinidae; genus Phasia; species Phasia obesa. The sequence continues at coordinate 94,759,472 of OX451218.1, forward strand.
GATATTCTTCAGCTTCTAATGTTGGACTATACTTTATAATTTCACTGTCTTCCTAAAAAATAATAATTGAACAAAAAATTAGGTAAATAATCATTACCAGCATATGAGCGGGTAGCAATAATTAGCTTAGCGCAAGGTGATTTATTTCACCAGTTGAAAACAAAATGCTAATATGCTGTTAAAATTGCATAATTTTATATGACAAATTGTCTAAGTTGTTGTTTGTTGCCGTAGTGCTCTCACCAGGTAAAATCAAGTCGCCTTGGTCTAAGAGAAGTTATTCATTTGCGAAATGTTTTTTTCAATTCAAAATTTTTATGTATAAGTTTGAATTTTTGTGGAAAGATTCTGTGAGGTTTAGCCCGGTTCGAGTTATTAAAAACGGGTTTTTAGCCCGAAGAAATTTACATACATACATATGTACATACATACATACCTATATACTTTAGTCCCACATTACGGTTTTCAAAAATTATGAATTAATTTTGCCTCGATAGACCGCCAAAGACCTTGAATGTTTTCTGGAGACAAGCAAAAAAGTTTCGCAGAGGTAGTGTTGTTTAAAAAAAAAACATCATTGATTGGAAACAGAAAATTATGTTCAAACAGCACTGTTATATTGTTGTAGAGTTCTTTAAATACCCGTTTAATAAATAAAAGATGCTGCAAAGTTTTTACTACCATTAAATCGGAGGTGAATATTTAAATTTTGTGCTTAAGTGCGTTTTTGCTTTCTAGAAAATGAATTCCATTCTGCTAGTGTCTAAAATTACATTTTTCCCAATTTTTTATTTAATATTAATTACCTAATTTGCAATTTAAATTATTATAGAATAAAACGAACTTAAAAGTTACTTAAAATTTCATCTGCATTAAATCGGTACTTTCAATATCTCATCTCTATTTTCCTTTGGAAATGGGATATTTGTACTGGAAAAAGTATCTTATTATGTAACCGAGATACTAAGGTATCTATCTGTTAATGAAATTTTATAAAAATTGATCCAGTTGTTTTTACGTGATGAGAAGGCAGACAAACAAAAAAATTATGTTTTATATTCCCTTTCGATTATTATCTGCAACAGTAACAAAATAATAAAAAAAAAAAATTCTTGTACAGAATCGGTACAGTTTTGTTATATCTACCTATAGATACAAAATCTTAGTGTAACATTAATCCCCTACCAACAACCCCAAAAAGGATGTACTTTAAAATCAGTCATACTTTTTGCAATGTATAGACTTGTCATTTTGAGAAAAATACTTCAAATCGAAATTTAGCTATTTTTGTATAAAAATCGTCAAAACGTCGATAAATCGTCAAATATGGCAACTGAGGTCATAATAAGCAACTTATAGCTAGTCAAGTATGGTTGTTAATATTTTTATACATTTGTTAGCTCCATATTTTGTGCCCCATACTTACATTTGACATATTTGAGATGTTTTTTGTTTTTCTTGGAGTCACAGACGGTTCCAAAAACGTCATCTCATTATAATAATACAGATGAGGTATATAAATCTCCTCTGTCGACGACCCAGACCCATTTTTGAAGGATTCAACCTTTTTCTTTTCAAATAAATATGCCGACCGCAGATTTTTGATCTTTTTCTTTATCGCATCTTTATCCTTTTTCATAATTTTCGAAATTTGTTCCCAGGCTTCCTTCTTTTTATCGACTCTTTTATAAAAAGGACATTGTAAGTCCCATAAGCACGAGAACTGTCGATACAAATCAATGACTTTTAGGGTTTCTTCCTTGCTCCACTCCATTTTACCAACCAACTGTAGGTAAATATGTAGTATTGTGCGTATTTATGTGTTGGGCAATATTAGCAAACAAATTAAACAATAAAAACACGAAAATTATAAAAACTGTGTGTAAGTATGTATAAGTAATTTGTTGTTAAACTTTATCATTTACACTTTGGCGGTATTTTTATAAAAAGTTAAATGAACAACTAAATCTTAGTTTTCATCAGTTTTCATTGAGCAATAAATGCTGAAGCAATAACACAGATTTTTAGTCCATGAGCAAGACGCTGGCAATTCATTGCCATAGTCTATTTTGTGTCATTGCGTCATGAATTGACAAACATATGTATGGAAATATGTATATTTCGTCTACACGGGCAATATTTATGGAAGCAATATAACTTAACAAAAACAAACATCAATTTTTCCATATGAAGACATACATATACCTCTTTTACAATAGAACAGAAAATGGGCAGACAGACGAATTTTTTTAGGCAAGGGGTTGAAGAGGTAGAGTGTGTGTTGGTTGCATTACTATCTATACAAATCTCGTCTGTCTGCCCATATTCTGTCCTATTGTAAAAGAGGTAATAGGAGCAAAAACTTGTTTACACCGCGTTTACATTTGACAATGCTATTAATACAATAACAATGCATACACACTTTTTCACTAATAATTTTTAATTGTCAGAACTAAAGTCTTGAATATTTTGAAGACAGTAAGTAGGATAGTGATTTGACGAATGCCGACAATAATAAAAGGAAAAATCAAAAACTTCAACAGTTGACCTATCCTCAAATTGTTGTGTACAGAAAAGGAAAAATCAAAAACTTCAATGAATGAGACAATTGTCAACATTTTTGACAACAAATACGTATTCTTTTATTGTCATGACAGCATTGGTAAATGTTAACGCTAGATTAATACATATGAAAGTGTAAAGAATCCTATAAAAATCAACACTAAGATAATGTTAATATTAAATGTAGACTGCCCATGTTAATGATTTTTCCACGTATTAACATGGTTACAATTTTTGTTATAAAAGCTGCGAGGCGAATTCATACTGTTAAACATAATTTTCTCGCCTATTCCTTTATTTTTTTGTATCACTATCACCCTTTTGCCAGAGTTGTTTTTTCACATAGTTTTAATTCTTTGAACCACCCTATGTGTTTTACGAAAACATCACAAAAAGAAAATAAAATAACATTTTTTCTTGTTTGCTTTTTTACCATTCCTTCTATTTCATTTAGTTTTGAATTGGATTTAAGTAGGAAGGGGTGTTTTTCGTTTTGACTCGTTTAAATTAAACGCGTGTGATCAAATAAAAACATAGAACACTACAAGTTAACATTTATACGTAAAATAATTTGTTTAACCATAGTTTAAGAAAACAAAGCAAATAAATTTTTTCGACCATTTTAATAGGCTCATTCATTCAAATTGAAAATAAAATGATTTAATAGCTATTGCTGTGTTATATTTTAATTTAGCTTTTTGACATTTATTGAATGCTAACAAAAATAAAAAAACTTGTAGTACCAAGCTTGGATCGGAATGTTGCAAAGCCAAAAATTTAAACAGCTTTTTTTAGTTGGAAGAACCACTAGAGTTTCTGCTGTTGTGTTTTATTTTTTACATTAAGTATACATATACATACCTACTTATTTTTTTGTTCTGTATTCCCAAATAAGTGGATGGTTAGTTAAATGGCTAGTTGAAGTGATGTTGGTGTGAGTGTGTGTTAAATTCAAGACAAGATGCTGTTGTTTGTGGCAAATGCTTAAGACTAGTAGCTAATGTCGTTGTTCATCGTGTTGATGATGATGGTAAAGAAAACGACTTTTTAACAAACTTGAAAGAAATCAAAACGGTAGCCCTCACAGACAATTGCTGAAAACCGGTAACATTTCAAAAACCACAACATTAGTAAATAATTGCCTTAATTGCCAAATAATTCAAAAAACAATCTTTTAAATTGAAGTGATAATAAAAGTATAACAGAAAAAATATTTAATAAAATCTCTAAATATATGTATATTTCCTATTGAAATCAAAATATTAATTTTAAGGATGCTAAAAAAGCAAATCAATTAACTAAAAAATATTTTTGTAGCGACCCAGTTGGACTGGTTCTATTGCTGCCATTGAATATTCTGTAGTGCATGAGTGTGTGTGTGTTTTTGTCACCTTGTTTTAATAACTTCATACATCATAATTAGAAAACAAAGCCTATCGACAAAAAGACGTCTAAAAGCCGCCGTTGCCTTAAATTGCTGTCTGTATTGTGATTTTAGAGATTCGTGTGCAAAATACAGATATGACGAAAGAATTCGATTTTTCCAAGTCGATTCCATTTAAAAATTCTAATTTTCCAAAATTTTTTGTTATGCATAACTCCATAAAAATTTACAAATTTCTCTTTATAATTTGTATACAGTTTGTCATTTCAAGATATGGGGAAGTTAATTATGGGGAATTCGCTATTATTACTATTGATTTTTCCAAGGCGATTCTATTTACCGGGTAGAAGCAATGGTGAATTAGTTAATTTTTAAAATTTTTTTGTTATGTAAAACTTCATAAAAAGATACAAATTTCTTTTAATTTCTATACAGTTTGACATTTCAAGATATGGGGAAGTTAATGAATTCGATATTGTTACTATCTTAAATTTATCCATATCAAGAAAATAGTAATTTATTTTAAATACACTTCAGTTCATTTAAATAACAACAGTAATAGTCATTGCCAAAAATTGACATTTCGATATATGTACTACAAATCGCTTTGTGTGTCCTTACATATTGTATAAAGTGACCACACTGGTTTAAAAAAATTTGTAAAGGAAGAATAAATAAGTCCCGTTACGAATGTAGCGTTCAAAACCTACTCAAAATAGTTCATTTGAGTAACAACAGTTGATAATTTTTAATATTCTTAAGCGAATGTGCTACGCAGATTTTTCAGTCTTACGTAGTTTGATAATTTGCACTTCATAAAATAAAAAAAAAAATTTAAAATGGGACGAGGAAAGCCATTAACATTAGAAGAGAGAGGAAATAATTAAGCCTATTTTGAACAAAAGTTGTCCCCTAGAAAAAGTGGAGAGAACATCGGAAGAAGTGCTCGTGTGTGTTGTCTTCAATTACATAAAAAATTGGTATTCCTATGGGAACAACATGAAAGGAAGACCAGCAAGTGTTTTATCTCCAACAGACAACTGTCCAGTTTTAAGAATTGCGTCTAATTCCTATGATTCCGTACCAAAAATTAAGGCAAAAGTCGGAGTTCCTGCTAGTATTTCGACTGTTCGGCGCTTGATTAAAAATACGCTGTTTGATTAAAAATACGCTGTAACATACCAATTTTTTTCTTTCTTTTTTTTCTGAACTGAAGTGTATATTGGAAGGATAATATATAAAAATATTACATATACATAAATGTATAAACATTGGCATTTGAAGGTAAATTTGTTCGAGCTTTTTTAGTTCCCTGTCACTTTTGTATAATTTGTTTTACCATTTCGAGCCAGCCACTCTCCTTTCTAAAAAATAGCTGCAATCAATTTCTTTATTCAATACTATTGTAAGTCACGAAACGATACGAAAAATTTGATCTTGAAGATTTTATATTGGATACATATACGTAAATCTGTCTGGAACACATAAGGACACACATTATTATGTACCTTTTTTCTTGTGTGATGACCTTTTTCAAATTTCTTAACGGTAACCCTAATTCTATATGAGACTGTTGACGTATTCGGTTCTCTTTTTAGTGCCGTTTCTGTATTGCATGCGTATAATTTGTAAAAAAAAAGTTAAAAAACAATAGCTTTTCACTTATTTATACTTATTTGCATGACAAATTCTTAGTTTGCACTGCAAACTAAGCCGGCGTCGACGATAATTCTACATCGGCTAAGTATCATTTTTGAAAATTTTAACAGTGACTATTGTTGCTTTGGTATCATTAAAGTAAAATAAAAACACGACAGCAATATTCGTCCTAAATAAAAATATATAAAATACTTTTTAAACTTGTTTTCCGCCAACTTCTTTTCTTTTTGTTTTTTTAACACACATACATTTGTACATAAAACTCTTTCAGTGCACGCGTATCATTAATCTTCGATTATTAATTAATTTATGCGGTTGTTTATTTGTTCGTTGGTTACTGTATGATTAACGGTTTTTTGAAAATTCCTTCATGTATAATGTTTTTTATAAATTCGATAACAGGACACAGCAAATAATAACAATAAGGTAAGTTTATTTTAATTTTTATGACACGATTATTTATATTACGTACATATGTACATGCATACAGTTTGTGAGGAATGAGTTTATACATTCATACGATTTTATTTACGTTATTAGCTATTAGCTAATAACTTTCTGAAATTTTCACAGTTTGTTATTAGATATGTATGTATATGGTTGTTAAAATATGTCACTTATTTTTTGAAATTCGACGTGGGCGTGGCATCTCCCATACAAACTAAATATTTATCATCGTGTTGCTTGGTAAAAGTCATAGGTAGAGACTTGAAATTTTGCACCAGTATACTACATATTAACATACATAGTTTAGAGAAAGATAGACTAGATTGGAATAGTCGGCGTGATACCTCCCATATAAAGTGAAAAATTATTATCCTGTATCTAGAGAACTGCAATAGGTAGCCCCTGGAATTTCACACCAGTAACCCCCATATTAACATTAATAGTTTAGCTAAACACAAACTGAATTTCAATAGTGGGCGTGGTACCTCTCATACAATGTGAAAATTTATTATTGTGTTTTGTCGAACTACAATAGATAGAGCCTTTAAACTTTGCAAGAGTAGCCCCTGTCCTAATGCGCATAGTCTGCGCAATAATTGGGGCAGTGTACGTAGGATCTCCCATAAAGTTAAAAATTAATATTGTGTACATATAGAAGTGGGTACAAGTCAGCCCCATACCCATGCGTATTCTCTACAAAAACATAGGCTGAATTGGGACAGTAAGCATGTTACTCCCCATACAAAGTAAAAAAATTATTATCCTGAATCTAGAGAACTGCAATAGGTAGCGCCTTAGAATTTTGCATAGGTAACCCCCATATTAAAATACATTGTGTAGAAAAACACAGACTGGATTGGAATGGTGGGCGTGGTACTTTTTATACAAAATGAAAAATTATTATCCTGTACCTAGAAAACTGCACGAGTAGCCCTTTTACTAATGTTCACAGACTACCAAAATGCAAACTGCCTTTGGGACAGTGATCGTGGCATCTTGCATACAAAGTAACAAATTATTATCGTATTTATACGCATAGCCAAGATCGGATAGATAAGAATAGTGGGCATCGTACCTCGCATACAAAAATTTTTGTCGTGAAACTAGAGAACTGCTTATTGTGCTTATAGTGCTTATTGTATTTTTTGAAGATGGTGTAGCGAAATAGCTAGTTGGCTATAAAATTAATTTTTTTTTATCGCAAAACGTATTTGTTCGTTGTATCTCATTTAATTCAATACTTATAAAGATATAAGAAAAAAGAATTCGATTTTATCGAAAAATAAGTGAAAAGTACTTTTTATGGTTGCTACGAACCCAACATGGTACATTGGAATATGAGTTTCGTATCTTTTTACTTTACCATACGCAATATAGGTAAAGTTAGTAATCGTGAAAAAATCTGTCATGATTTCAACAAATCTTTACGTTTTGAAGTCTCCTGAATTCATTTTTACCAATTTTGCGATGATATCTGTGCGTGTGTATGTCACTTTTTTGTGAAGGCTCTACAGATTATAGCGTACGACATAAAATTAAATTCAGTATGTGCCTTTGGTATATGAAGATGAAGAGCTGTATAAGTATGTTACTTCTATAAACACTATGTCTTGACGAGCCATTACCAATGGAGAATTTGAGGGTATATTTAAAGAAAGAAAAAATAGCTAAACAATGCAGCTTTGAAAACCGCAGTATAGGAAGAGTGTAGAAAGGTGGCATCCAAAAAAGTTTTTTAGCTTAATGAAAAACCTTTACAGTGTGTGCCCAATATTTAAAGTGGAAAAAATTATTTTTTTGTTTAAGCTACTGAAACAGGAAGCAAGTTAAAAAAGGTTAACTGTCTGTCCCACATAGTCGTAAGAAACCGTTTTCTCGCACGATTATTTTTCAAATACAAAGAAATTCAAATTGTATTTTAATTTTAAATGTAATTGTGCGAAACAACGATATTTTGCGATATTTTGGGACAGGCTATAAATATTTTCGATGTATGTATAAACTCATTCTTCACATACTTTATGCATGTATGTATGTTCATGCTATGTATGCATTTTTATTAACGACATCTATTAACTATTATTTATTTATCATAACATAAACTATTATGCTTTTTCCCTTTTTTGAAAAACTTAAGCATTTAACACATAGACGACAGCAGGATACCGACTACAACCTGTCAAAATTAAAATACACACTTTTATATGAAAATGATTATTCTGACGACATCATAGCTACATGGCTACACGACCACCGTTGTGGCTGTAGCCAGCTTAGGCTAATTTCTATTTTTGTTTGCGACAATTTCATTTTATTCACCAAAAGAAAATGTCACAAATTAAAAATACAAATTTATTTACAATCAAAAGGTTTTGAGCAAAAAAATGTATGTATTTGTTTTGATATGATAGAAGTTTTTTTTAGAAAAAGTAATTTTTTTTATATGTTAAATATGTATTTCGACAATATTTTCATAGTCGCTGTCGTCTTCAACATAATTCAGTAGCTGACTACATGGCGACGATTGTAGCCAACGGCATTGTAGTCGTGTAGCGGTGTAGCCGTTGTTGTCTATGTGTTTAAAGCTTTAAAAATGTTCGCATTGACTTTTTCACTTATTCAAAAATGCTTTATTTGTATTGTTGTTAATCTTAGAATAAAAGTGTTCTTTTTGTAAAATAACAATTGTGTTAATGATGTTCGTTTGTAACGCCAAAAGGTCGAAGTGTTTTGACTATTTTTAGAGTTGTTTAAACCGGTAGAAGGTGACAGTCCGCTTTAAATATTTAATCTTATACAATTTTTCAAATCTTAAAAAATGGTCAGCGTAAAACATCACTAATTCCATTAACCCATTTACGTCCGCTGTCACCAAATGGGTAAATTCAGATAATTTATTTGGGATTTTTTGCATAAAGGTATTGAATTCGGAGGTTAAGAATCTTGGCTTAGATCAAAATTGCGCTTCTGTTTTTTATATTTACATGCATACATAAGTAATTTTTATGATTTTTTGTTTTTTTACTTATAGCCTTTCGTGGAAAATTATAACATTAAATTGAGCATTTAATAATGTTTGACAGAAAGGGGAGAAACTTTGATATGGTGTCCCCGAAAGCTGCCAATGTTATTTTGCTAAAACAGTTTTGTTTAATTTTAGCAAGTAAAGCAATAACCATTATTATTTTATTCTAGTCCATATGAATTTTTCCAGTAGTTTCAAAAAATATCATACATAAGCCCGTTGTCACGAGTTAAGAACGGACTTTTTACCCAAACTTATTTTTTTAAATAATTTTTTGCTGTAAAATATGTAATTCGTCCCCATAAAGTTATTTTTAAATATAACTTCCTGTTTGTATTTGGGTTCAAAATGGGTTAAATTATATGTCATTTTTATGGTTAAAAAGTGTAGTTAAATATTGTACTATGATACTGAACTCTTCGTTTGAGATTACGATTCTTAGAGAATTAATTTATTTTAAATGTTCGCTAATCCTAAATGGAGACTTTTGAATAAACGTAAAGTAGAAAAGATTTTTGATAGGGCACATATCAAACCTATTAAAGTTCTTTCATTATGCGCTTTTGATCTTTAAATTTAAATAATTCATAGAGTGTGTGAGATATGTAATACAGATTTACGTAAGTGCCTAGCTTGCGCATAGCTACACAACAAGTAAACATTTAAGAACATAGCTGGCAGTACCTTGATCGAATTCCTTGCTTAGGATTTAGAGACTATATACACTCTTTGCTAAACGCTCTTCCTGCAATTTATTTCCCAACGGGGGGTATGCCTCTGGGGGGAATATGTGTTTGTTTCAAAGGCCTATCGATTATGTATGTAATATAACATCGTGGAAATGTCTGCGATGGCTTGGATGGGTGGCATGTCCAATGAAGCATATATTGAACACACTTATCGTTGGTGTCCTTATCATCTAATTCAGGCCAAAGAAATGTACTCATCAATCTATTGAACTCGCTGTTGACAGTGATGGCCTGGCCAATGTCGTTCTCAAAGAATTTTAGTCCGATAAGGACGCCAGCCAAAAATCCATTTTCGGGCCTCATCGCAGAAGATGAAAAGCAATTATTTTTTTTGCGTGTTATTGAATGGTAATTCGACAGAATCGACTTCAACAAAAGGAACGCTATCCACTGAAAAAGTTTGGAAGTCCGTACTTGAAGACCCTTTATAGGATGTTATATACATATCTTGATAAGAACAAAAAATAATTTAGTGGTTACGTCTTTTTCGTCAAATATTTCACATGTCAGACAGTAAATTAATAATGATGATGAATTCAGATCCAATAGATTGTGATGGTCAATCCAAAGTAGGCACATCAGATTCGATAGCCCGTCTTATTTCCAAAATAAAAAGTTTTTAAACCACTGTGCTAATTTGCATTTTTTTTCTGCTCGCTACTGTTTGTACTAAACCGTTGCATGAGCAAGCTCATATAATGGGTATGCTCACAAGCTCAGGAGCAATAAAATATTTGTTAAAAAATTCAGTGTTTATTGTTTGTGCACTCGCCCACGTTTGTTCTTATTATGTTCAGCATTTACTCATTCTTATTCAAACTTGTTTATGGAAACTCTGCAAGCTCATCGCATTTAGCTCGTTGGCCTTCGCTGTTTATTATTGTCCACTTATCGTTAGACGTGTGCAATGAACAGACATGAGTTCAATGTAATATTATAATGAGCTCTTATGAGCTTTGTTTTTTCGTTCTCATGCAGTGCTTTAGTTTATACTCTAGTATACTCTTTTTGCTTTTCTTCTTAGCACTAAACCAATGAAATCTTTAGAATTATTGAATGCAAGAAAATTTTCTATCAGATTTTTCTCTATTACTATTGGTGTTTAAACATGACCAGTTAAAATTACATTAACTGTTGGGTAAATTCAAGTTTATTTTCGCCAACTTATTTTAAAACATGGTAGGTTTTAAGGAAATAGTTTTTAAAGGTTTTTTGATGCATATGTTCTTAGAAATTTAATTTAGTAAATATGTAAGTATTTTTAGTTTGTTTTTAAAATGTCAAATTGTATATTTCAATCAGCCGATCACTTGTTGATTAGATTAGAATGTTTCCTTGTAAGTTATTTACTTAAAAACTTTTTAAATTAGAATTTGCATGTGCTAATGAACAGTAATTGAAATTAAACATGTCATGACTTGTCGTGAAAAAATAAATTGTCTACAGTGCAATTGCGGCAATGTGAACTTATCACATGAATGCAAATAAACAAAACAAAAAATCTTAAGAATTAATTTTTAAAATATTTACAAATTTTACATTTCACAAATATTTACACACAGATGTTCGATAGGATTTATAATTGGACTGGATAATGATAATTCCAAAAAAAATTTAAGAAATTGTCTGCAAATTCTTTTTCGTTAACTTCATCGTGTGGCTTAGACTGATGAAAAATTCGCCATAAAACAGATAAATTCTCCACAGTCCATGTCCACATCTGTCAGTTTTGACGGATAACGAAAGCCATCGATGATGCTTTGATATGAACAGGTAAACCGTTACCTAATTAACTGTGTTAGTGACAGGACATGGAATAATCGTATCGTCAGAGATTAACCTATTCACATTTTGCGTATCATTGTGTATCTCGTTCAGTTTCCTCTAGTAGAAGTTTCCATAGCAGAAGAGAAAGTAAGTCTACCAGCGCAGAGCTCAACATTACGAGTGCTAGTTTATTAGTCAGGGGGTTGTAGGTTCGATTTTCATCGATTTATTGAGTCACTTGACCTCATACATTCCTACACATCGTACACCGAAAAAAATGTTTTCATCAATTGGATATTTTAATTAGTTTTATATTAAAGTTTAATTAAAATTTTAATTGTTTCAATTATGCGTATGTTTTCATATATATAAAACAGATCAAAAAAGTTCTTAATTATATAAATAATTGATTAAATTGTTTGTTGAATTAAATTTTAATCTGAAACTAAACCTTTTATTGGTGCAAATATGTTTTCTGTTTTCTGTGCTTTTAATAATCGGGCTTTGTAACGTTTATAATCAATTTTTTTTTAAGTCCGAGAAGTAGGAGCCCCTGCTTATTCCAGGCTTTAATTTGGTAGATACCTTAGTTCTACTAATATATCTAGAGAATCAGATCCGCTAGTTGCTTGCAGCAATGCAGTCCTGAAAAATATAGCACGGAGTACCTTATTTTTCAAATTAATTCTGTCTGAAAGTCTATTTTACACTGCAGGTCTCGTTCAAATCATTGGCAAAATTGTTGTTCCCTGAGAAAATTGACAATATTTTGTTGTTTACTTAGAATCTTATAAATAGTTCACCTGAAACTTTGGCAGTCATGATCTCTTCATAATTTCTAAACTGTCGTCTTTCAATGTTTAGTGTTGCCAATACTTAACTGCACAAATGATGTAGGGAATAAATTTTGCGTGTAATATATAACAAATGACATCCGTATGTTTCGATTATTTTAGCCTTATTTTCTTCAAATCACCTTACCGTGACTTTACTGTATTTAAATTAAATTTATAAGTACATACGTACAAATTAAACTGTGTGCGGGTAGAAAAGAAGATGTGTTTCAACATGTGTGTAAAACATATTTGTCCGGTAAAAACAAAACTATAATAAATATGTGAAACGTTCTAAACACAAATACATTCTGGCATAAATTAGCGCTCTCTTCAGTGTGAGCTGAAATAAATAATCGAACCACAGTACTTTTAAGGTCTGTCTACTTATTATTTTAATTGTCTTACATTTTCTTACTATTATTTCATGGCACAATAAACAAGGTAGACTCGCGGCGAAAAAAGAGTACAGCTCTGTAATAAAAATACGTACATTTTGTTCTTGTAAAGGGTGTTTTTTTTATAGAGGTATAGAACTTTAAGTTGGAATAAAACAACGATGGATTATTCGATTGACATGAATTTTATTTATCCGATAGATAATCTCGTGGCATTACATTTTAAATATGATTTTTGGCATATGACCGCCACGGCTGGCACGGATGTAGTCCAATCTGGACGTCCAATTTTCGATGACTTTTTCCAACATTTGTGGCCGTATATCGGCAATAACACGTCGAATGTTGTCTTCCAATTGGTCAAGCGTTTATGGCTTATACGCATAGACCAATGACTTTACATAACCCCAGCGGTGTTAAATCAGAAGAGCTTGGAGGCCAATTCACAGGTCCAAAACGTGAAATTAGGCGGTCACCAAACGTGTCTTTAAATAAATCTATTGTGGCACGAGCTGTGTGACATGTTGCGCCGTCTTGTTGAAACCACATCTCCTTCCTGGACATCATGGTTATTCAATTCAGGAATGAAAAGGTTAGTAATCATGGCTCTATACCGATCACCATTGACTGTAACGTTCTGGCCACCATCGTTTTTGAAAAAGTACGGACCAATGAATCCACCAGCCCATAAAGCGCACCAAACAGTCAGTTTTTCTGGATGTAACGGTGTTACGACATACACTTGAGGATTACCTTCACTCCAAATGCGGCAGTTTTGTTTGTTGCCGTAGCCATTCAACCAGAAGTGCGCTTCATCGCTAAACAAAATTCGCTTATGAAAATCGGGAACAACGGTAATCTCGTTTTGGGCCCAAAATGCACTATTTACAAGCGTTGTTCAGGCGTGAGTCTATTCATGAATTGCCAAACCAAACTGAGAATAAATCACTTGACAGCTGCTAAATCGGTCGCCATCTTGAAAAGTAATACCAACTTAAAGTTCTATACCTCTATAAAAAACACCCTTTATAAATCATTTTTGCCTGTCAAAATAAAAAATGTTAGTACATTTTGAGCTCTCGAGTTTACCTGTTATGAATTCGTCTTGTATTATTTATTATTTTAAAATGACATTTTTAAACATTTAAATATTTATACATGTATAAATGGATTTCTGGCTAACATGCCAACTCGATTAACTCCATATTAAAATTGAGTTGAATTTTTTTAATTCAAACTGTAAATTCTAATTAACTCATTAACACTCTCTATACATGACGCTTGGGTACATCTAATGAAAGTGCAATTGATGTATTTTAATGTTTATTAAGAAAGTAGTTACATAAAGTGACGATAGACGACTGTAGTAATTTATGTAAAAGCCAATTTTGGCGATGGCATGAAAACTATAATGTACAATAGTACATTAAAAAAATAGCATTAGTTCCATTTTAGGCGTTAATGGGTTAAATGTTCTCATTAAGAAGCGTTAATATGTACTTATAATCAGTAATTATCTTTTGATCAAATATGTTAATTTTAGGTGGAATGGTAGAATAGTACGAAGGGTGTCGCTGGTCTGTTTTGCTGCAACGTACGTAGGAAGTCCATAGTTGCTTTTATATGAACGGGTTCACCATTACATGTTAAACTATGTTAGTGACAGGTCTTGTAATAATCCATTATCATCAAAGATTAACCTATTCAGATTTTGAGCGGCTTCATTATGTATCTCCTTCAGTTTCCTCTAGTAGAAGTTTCCATATCAGAAGAGAAAATAACTTCACCAGCGCAGAGCTTAACATTACGCAAAAGTGTGCTATAGTGTGCTAGTTTATTAGTCAGATGTTGTAGGTTTGATTTCCTTTAATAACTTTACTGCAGTGCCGGCAGGAAAACCGTAAAGATGTTTTGATATGATCGCTTTAAGCTGGTTACTGCTCTGGTGACAGGAAACATCTGGCCAAGATGAAAGTCGAAGAATAGATAATAATGTAGACTGTGCATGTGACTGGAAGAGGCTGAAACGGTAGCGAAACACCTGGGACCTTAGTCCTAGACAAATGTTAGCAATTACGAGAGATTCTGTGATGAGAAAGAAGGTCGATAGTTAACAGTCGACAGCTTGAAAACACTACAGTCGAATTGTGTACCAAAATAATTAAGAGGTAAGTGGGCCGAAAAGGGACCCATAAATTGGTCTGCTTCAGTATCCTTCCTCCATAATTATGTATATAGGTCGCCAAGCGACCATCCAATTCTTGGCCATGGATCCTTTGTGGTGTGCTAATCCACCGTGAATAAAGTTAAACTTCTGAAAAGTTTAACTTTATTTTAGCTCATGTAATTAGCTCGTTGACCCAGCCCTGATGAGATCGATTTTTCTGATATGTATAAATTTTATTCACAATAATACTAACCGCCGGCGAAGTAAAATGTAATTAAATTAGTAACTTATTTCCGTCTGTCTGACTGTCAGTCTGCTTTTCATTTGTGTTCGCATAAGTTAAAAACTACTACATGGATTTTAACATAATTTTGTGAGGAGGTACCTTAGCATCCTGATTCTAATATAGGATACTTTTTTTCGGCAAAAATATCGCTTTTATTTTAGTAAAGTATATACAAAAACCATAAATGAAATGAACTAACCGGATATGCATACTTTATTTTTATAAAGTAAATATATAAACTGATATGCAGCATCTTTGCATATCAGTTTGCATCTTTGGTGTGGATTGCTTTCAAAGCAAAATCGAACAAAATATTGCAAGGACGCTGACGAAGTGGCGGGCACAGTAGTAATGAATAAAATGACTATACTAGCTTTAAATTAGCGCTGCAACACTATTCTAAAAATAAACATAACGGGCAATTGCAGTGCTGCCGAAAGTAAAGCTTTACTATCACTCTTACCATCTGTTTAATCTTATATCTCTTTCCAAAGGAAGTAACACGATTAATATAGTATCACCTCTTTAAAAAAGCAGTAATTTCTGTCAATTCATAACCATGGATTCAGAATCTTTTCACAAAATAATTGGCTCCATGCCTCATCAATTAAGAGCACAATATGAAAAAGAAAAAATTGAGAAAAGTTCGGAATGATGTGTTGCCCACCACTGTATTCAAGTATTTTAAAAAAATGGAAGGCAATTTAAATAAACTTGAACAATTTTGTTAACATCTATGTGTTTGTTTATTTATTTAAGGTTTATTCATAATATGACGTGACAAAATTCAATGATTTTATAAACTAGATAAACTTTTCAATACACAGTGTGAGAGAGAGAGAGAGGGAGATAAAACCATGTGTTATTAACAACACCCCGTTGTAAATGAAGTGCACTGTGTCAACATTTGTGGAATGTTAATCTTAAATTAAAGTTTTAAATTTGTGTATTTTGTAATTAGTTTACACAGACAAATGTATGATAAAAAAGATTACATGGAATTAAGTTTTAACGTGCAACATAAATACCAACCAACTACCTACTTTTATTGTTTTATCAATGAAAAAGTTTTCAGTTGTGAATTCTTTATTTTAATTAATTGCCATTTAGGGTTTCAAAATGAATGACGAGTTTCTAAATGAAATAAATGACGGACTCGATGTTTTAATACCTGCTTGAATGCTTTTTATAGATTTATTTATTGAATTGAGTTAAAATTGCAAGTTATTTGTAGGAAATCTTGCTTAATATGAAATTTAATATCTAGATTATGGATTACATTGAAGAAATCGTAGGAGTTCTTAATTTTTTCGCCGGCTGCATCGGAGAAATCGGACATCTAGGCGATTGGAAGCAGGGCTCATATAGATCTCTCTTTTTCTTCATGTTAAGTTTCTCCGAGTGTCGGTGACATTTTTGGCACAACCCTTCTTAACCCAACCCAATATAATTTATTTATTTTTTTTTAATAGAAAAAGAATTAAAATGCTTAATGAGGTATTTAAAAGAGTATTCTGGAAAGTAAGTTGTTACTTTTTGTGTTCAAAAATTTCATATCGGAGTAATTTTATGTCACATCAACCAAAAAAAAAAAAAAAATAGTTTTCAAATTTACCACTACCGATTTTATTGAATTTTTTTTTTATATTAATTTATTTTTTTTTTTATATTAATTTATTTTTTTTTTTATTTATATTTATCAAAATATCGCTTTTTTGCAAATATGGAAAATATGAAAGATAAATACAAAAGACACTATGTGAAAAATTTTAATAAAACTTTTTTTTTTTTAAATATAACAAAAAAAAAAAAATAAATATAATCTGGAGTGACTTACACTCAACTTTACCATACCCAATAGAAACAGATATTTTTATATACATACATATTACATAAAGAATATAAGTTCATAGTATATTCGAATAAAAAAATTTATTATTTTCGGTTTGGGGTGTTAAGTAAACTACCCCTTGCACCTTTCCGATTATGCCCAACATTTATACAGCTCTTCATCTCTATATACCAAAGGCTCATACTGGATTTCATTTTGATATGTCAAACGGTATGACCTGTAAGACTTCCCCCAAAATAGTGGCATACACAACCAACCACAGACATCATCGGGAAATTAGCCAAAAAGGATTCAGGAGACCCCAAAACGTATAAATCCGTCGAAATCCTGACCTCGATTTTTTCATAATTCTATACTTTTTCTTATACTACTTATGGTAAAGTAAAAATTGTAAAAATTTGTTTTTTTTCATGATTGATATCAAATTTCTCTCATTACCCAACTTCCTAGGGCTTATGGAACAGAAATTAGAACATATTTAATCCTCGATTGCATATGCTAAGAAGCGATATTTTTCTGTGCTGATACTGCATAGCTAAAAAATTGTAAGAGATAAAATTTTTTTTTAAATTATATTTGGATTCAGGGAGTCGAGGAATATAATTAAAAACGCTTCAATCAAATCTGAAGTAGTCATTGTTGATTTGATAGGGACTTTTTTGCATTTTAAGCGCAGCTCCGGTACGCTAGAGGTAGTGTGCTAGTCTATTATTGGGTTATGGGTTCGATTCCTAGCAAAAGATTCTGGGTGTTTTACTACAACGAGCAAAGTTACTGACAGCATTATATTGTTAACGAATAACGTAGAGGTAGACTTTCAATAAAATTTAAAAACCTTGATAAACCTTAAAAAACCAGTCAGCCGAAACCGATGGTTCTAAAACCGTTCAGTCTTCGTTATAATGCTCAGTAAATTAACTTCGAATATAATTTGTAATTATATTGTGACACTAGCTGTGGCCGCAATATTTTGCTCGATTTTATTTGGAAAGTATTCCAAACCAATTGCAAGACTCTTACTTTTATAGTGCTTCAGTTATGGTTTATGTATATTCTTTATATCAGGGACCGAACATAATTGTTATTTTTTTATTTCAGATAAAAAAGTTACATAAAAATTCATTTTATTTAATATTGGTTATTTTTAACCATTATCATTGCATATATATAATTTTGGTTATCGTAACCAATTAAAGAAAGAAATATTTGTTTTTGGTTGTAAGTAACCATTATATCGACAAAAAAAAATTTATTTTAAATAACTATTTTGTCAACAAAATTTCGTTTTGGTTGGAAATTCATTGACACTACAAAAAGCACAAGAAAAATTTACTGATACTGAATTTGTCTCAAGAAAATCAGTAAACTCATATAAAAAATGTCTATACTAATGACAACAACTCATTCTTAAGTGTTGCGATTACCAACGAATGACATTTTATTTTTTTATTTTATTTATATATGTAGAAATGATAACCAAAAAAAAAAAAAATAAAAACTTATGTAATGGTTATTTTTCACCAAAAATTCTTTTCGGTTGACATAATGGCTATCTGCAACAAAAAAAAATTTTGGTTAATATAATGGTTATTTATAACCAAAAAAAAAAACAAAACTATCACTTAAATTGGTGGCGATGACCAGAATAAAATATATCTTAGAGAAAGGGTTAATTATAACCATTTTATAAATTTATCAATATTAATGGTTAAAAATGACTTTTTTGTGATTTATCTTATAATTATTACGTCCCTGCTTTATATAAAGATACCCATTCGTGGATAAAATTCTAAAATTTATACAAATTTTTTAAAATTATTATAAAGCTCTGTAAAAGACAGATGGGAAATGAGTTACGCATTATTTTAAAACAGCGCCATCTGTTGCGCAACATTGCTTAAAATATACTGCTTTCAAAAATAAAAGACGCCTTAAAGTATTTTTTTTTTTATATTTTCCTCTAACTCCCACTGGAGCATGGGGCGCCAATAACAGCTGTTCTCCATCTAACCCTGTTTTGAGCAATAGACCTAAGTTCGTTCCAAGATATATCCAGTTGGTTCATTTCGGATTCCGTTGAACGTCTCCATGTTGTGCGAGGCCTGCCAATTTCTCTACCATCTTGTTGAAATGGGTTCCATCTAAGTGATTGTTTAGATACATTGTTGTCGTCTCGACGGAGAATATGTCCTATCCACTGTCACTTTCGTTTACGTATCTCGGTTGCTACTTCCATTTGGTTTGTCTTTGCTAGCAACTCAGCATTTGTTATCGTTCTAGGCCAAAAGATTCGTAATATTCTTCGTAAGCAGCGGTTAATAAAAGTTTGAATTCGTCTTGTTATGTCATTTGTAACCTTCCAGGTTGTACAGCCATAAAGGAGCACCGACTTAACATTTGCTTCGAAAATTCTCAGCTTTGTGGTTTGGCTTATTTTATTATTTTGCCAGATTGGGGCAAGTATGCCAAAAGATGACCTGGCCTTGTTTATGCTTGCGGCTACATCGAGTTCGGCCCCCCCATTTGCAGTAATCATGCATCCTAAATAGCAGAATTGGTCAGTTGTGTCAAATGTTTGGTGGTTGATGGTCTTTGGAACTATTGTTGTACCGATACTTAGTGTTTTTGTTTTGGCTGCATTTATTTTTAGACCTGTGTATTGAAGCTGTTTTTGAAGTTTTGTAGTAGTTTCTCATGGAAATAAGATATATAAGAATCAGGATACTTAGGTACCTCTTCACAATATGTTGCTCTTATATTATGGTTACCTGCAGCTTAAAAAAGCAACCGATAAGTTAAGTTGGTGAAAAATAAAATAATTATTATGCTGCAATAAAATAATTATTCATTTTGAAAATGGCCGTTAAAGTTATTTGATTAACGAAAAAATATCTTTAATTAAAAAAAAAACATCCTACTTTTTATTACCCATGTAATTTAACAAGAAGTTTGTCGTCAAATCAGAAAAACATATTTCGTCATACAGTTTTATAAATTGCATCAGACATTTTTCTTTATTCATACAAAATTCAATTAACAGTGATTTATCACGTTTCTTTTTGGATGAAAAAAAAAAAAAAATTAAATACGAGTATTTGTAAGATAAGCAAACTTTCAAAACTGCTTTGAAAAAAAAAAGAAACGTGTTTAAATTCCATAATTTAAATATAATCTTTCCAATATTTAATTTTAGTTTGAAAGATTTTTGTTTTTTGCCAATATTTAAGGTGTGTCTGAATGAAACAAACCAATTGTCTCGAAGTTGAGGTTACATGCTTGGTGCTGGTGCTAATACGAAGAATAAAAACCAACGTTTTAAATGCAAGAAATTCCAAGATTTTTTTTTCTAATATTTATTTGACTGCTCTGGCACTGGCGGTGGTAACTACTTACTATTCGTACATTTACAACCCAGTATTGTAACTGCCAGTCAACAATTGATATTCATTTGTTTTGGGTCGAACGTTTTTATTATTATTGTTTTTTGTAGTTTTTTATTTTATATTATTATTATTTTTTTCTCTGTGTCTTCGTCTGTGGTTCATCTACACGTTTAGTTTACGTTTCGAGCAATTACAAATGAATTAAAAAAAAGGAAAAAAAAAGAAAAAACCCAAAAAACTGGTTAAAGATCAGCATTTTTATATGATATGACAGACAAGAAGACATACTTTAAATGCAAACAAAACGCCACAGCTTACAAATACCGAAAATACATTAAAGCAAAAAAAAATAAAATAAAAATAAAAATAAAAATAAAACAAAGTACAATGCACAACATAACGTACATCTCTTTGAACTAAAGTCAAATTATTCTGCTTCTGCTGATATTTCTACTTGATTTTAGTCTTGGACTTAGTCGTCATCATCAGCATGAGCATCGTCTTCTTCTTCTTATTTTCTTACCCAACAAAGATATGGAGATTATTTTTCGTTACTTATTTTTTTTTTGCCGCCACACAAAACGTTACAGGCAGGCAGGCAGGCTAACGTCGTAGTCTACGTAAACGACCGCAACTTAAAAAATCCATGGACATCATTACTGATGATGACGATGACTGTGTGATGATGCAGTTGTTTTTTTTTCGTTTTTTGAAGAAACTTAAAAAGAAAAATGCACCGGCAAGGAGACAGACTATATTTGTATAAGAATGTTAGCACATTTCAATCGACATTCCGTTTGTAACCTCAGCAAATAAAATTTGCATACATATTTGCAAAAAGCTCTACTAACAGTTAGTGTGCTATACTATCAGTCGGGGTGTTGTGGGTTCGATTCCCATCTAAGCCTCTAGGTGTTTCACTGCAACGAGTGAAGAAGGTTAGGTTAGGTTGCACGGGTCGCCGGCTCCGTGTAGAGGGAAAAACAGACTCAGTTGGGTCCCGTTGTGACGCCCGAAAGAGGGATGAGCAGGAAGATACCTGCTGATCCGCACTTTAGGTTTGGTGCAAAAACCATCCAGAAAGCCGGATAAATGAATTTATCCTGTTAATATCGCAACCCGATAAGTCTGCAAGGTCTTGTAGTAACGGGCTGCCAAGCAGCGCCGCCCTTTCCGTAGATAGGGCCGGACAGTAACAGAGGAGGTGCTTCACCGTCTCTTCTTCCTCCTCGTCCTGACAACTTCTGCAGAAGTCATTATACGGCAGATTTAATCTCCTAGCATGTGTACCTATAGTGCAGTGCCCTGTCAGCACAGCCAATAGTGTGCCAATTTGTCCTCGAGGGGTTCTCAGTAGGGTTGCAGTACGTTTGCAATCATACTGAGGCCATAAAAGCCTCGAGATCATGCAGGTGGGCTCGTTCGATCATCTGGTTTGCGCAGCCCCCAGTAGTTCTTGCTGGAAATTATCTTTACATCAATTTAGCGGAAGAGTGAAGAAGGTCTTCGCTACTATTCAATTTGTAATTGTAATTTAACATTTGATTGATTGATTGTTATTTACCAGAAATTTTGAGGAAGAAAAGAGATTAGAAATTTTCCAGTGGTAAAAAGGAGTATGAAGGCCTTCTCAAAGGCCTCTTTGCTCCTTATCTAGAAGGCCTTGTGCCCCATTCCATACTCATATCTTTTTTAACACAGGTTGTCATTGTGAAGCAATACTTTCAGTCTCGCTTCTGTCTGCAAGCGTTCCAGAAAGGTCTCCTGAAATTTGTCTGCTAGAAGGCAATGATTCTACTAAGCATTCAATTAAATAAAGGCCAATTAAGTAAACTTAAATTTTTTATCAATGAGAAATCTAAAAATAGAGAATTATGTTTTTGCCATACAAAATGAGAGAATTAAAAATAAAACATCACACTTCCTTTCTAAGAGAAGGGAAGCAGCAATGTGAACTGTGTAGATCTGTTAGAAGGGACAGTCAAGGCCTTCTTTGCAAGGCACAAAAGAATGGGGGTCTTAGGGAAAGAAGGTGTAAGCATGTGTTTTAAGTTTTACCACTAGGTTCTAAAGCAGTGGTGCCCAAACAAAGGCTATCAAATTGTATGCATTTGTATCGACGTTGTGGTATCAGAAAAATTGTTTCCCTATACTCACGAGTATGGAAAATTTAAAGTGGGATCTTGCGATACTTTCGGTTTCCAACATTTGACATAGCGACCGTCAGTAAGGTTTCCATAGGTGACTTGCTAGCTTTCCTTTCGAAGAAATAGTGTAACTCCAGGGGGGTTATTATGTAATTCGATTCGAAAGAAAAAATTACGAATTCGTACAAATTGAATTATGCAGTACGATTTTCGGAAATTTATTTACGAACGTTCGGAAATACATTTTCGAACCGCACGTTTTTATTCCCCATACGAAAATCAAAAAGTACATTTTCGGAAATCAAATGTCAAATACGTTAAAACGTTCGTTTTTTATTCGAAAGCTATTTTGTTGTCGAAGAAAATAAAACATGTTAATCTTGTGATAAAAAAACCCATAAAACACAACAATTATAAGTTCTGTAATACTTTGATTTAAAGATTTGCATTGATAATTTCTAAAGGAGTGGATTTACATACATATGTATGTAAAACATAACACAAGCAAATTCATATAGTTGTAGATTTTATGATAAAACATATCAAGTTATTACAAAAGCAAACCAAAGAAGTTGGAGATTTAAAAAATTTTTCAGCTAAAGTTATGAAAACATTGTTTTTATTTGTTTTAAATATAATTCTGATTTTTATTTATAAACCTTTATTAACTTAATGTTTATTGGTTAATTTATTATATAATTTTTATTGGTTAATTTATTAAGCCTGTTCCGGTAGTATTTCTCAATAATTTACTATTTAGTGTACGTGTTTCTTGATTTTTAATTTTCCAACATACAACTCTCCCAAAATGCATCGATTAGTACTAATTCCAATACCTTTATATAAGGTATTTTGAGCCGTGGGCTTCTAAAAAAATTATAAAGCACACTTTAATTTACTTAAAATTTAGAATGCTCCTGCAAATGTACCAGTAGTTGCTTAATTTCATAATTTGTTAACCATTTCCTTTCGAAGTTGTTGATTTTATTATTTGTTTCCATATTTGGACTGCTTTAAAAATGTTATTAACAAATTAACGCAATGAGAAAATCACGCTACAAAGTTTTACAAAATTTGGCAAAACGTTTAGCAGTTTTATTCTGACCAATTTATTACACGTGGTTACTGTAAATTAAAAATAAGTATTTTTAATTTTATCCTCTTTAGGTTTAAACTTTTCTTCGTTTTTTTTTCCTTGATGTCTAAACACACACAACTTCTGACACCTTTGATATTAAAAAGCAATGCTGCCAATTTTTTTATCAGGACAAAATTTTGCATCACTTGTTTTTGCCCTTTTTTACGCAATACAACCATGCATCATATTCGAACGAATTAGATAATACGATTTTACTTTCGAATCGGAAATTTGTTTCGAAAGGTTTTGCTTTTCGAATCGAATTACGTAATAACCCCCCAGTAACTATTTCGGCAAAAGAAACGTGGTGGCTAAAGGTAGATATTGCCAAAGCATTTGATACAGTGTGCCATGATGCTCTTCTGTTATTGCTTATTACTCGATTTACATCGAGTTTTCTAACGATCTAGGGACTATGTAACATGTTATAGATGTTCAAGATCTATTCTGGGATACTTTCTGCCCTATTCTCTTTCATATTTTTTAAAATGATAACAACAGCATTTGCCTTTCGTATTCAATCAATAATAAGCCTAGCTAGTTGTAATATTTTATCTAAGAAGCTCATGATGAAATATGTATATCCTCAATCTGAATCTTGCAACAATCTCTGAATGGGCTCGTATGAATAGAGTCGATTTTAATGCTCGTAAAGCTCTTAATGTTGTATGATAACGCACAGACGAATGTTTGAAAATAAGACTTCATCTGATATTGTAGGTGATTTAGGTATAATGGTTTTGGAACATTCAGGAAAATGCTGGATAAACTAAAGCTATCAAGTGCCCTCAAATTTTTTAAACTGATATTCATACTATTTATACCACCCATACCCGGCTTTAAATAGAATACAATACCCGCTTACAGAAGAGGAATAGAAACGCATTGGTTATAGTAGCGTATCCAATGTTATTGACTTAGGGGAACTTTGAAGCAATGTTGGTTGTGTTTCGTTGTTTTAGCTTTAATGAAATTAGGGAACTCGTTTACGATGCTTCCATGCGTGTGTGATTATCACGCTTTACATTCAGAGCTCATTCATTTGTGGTCGATTGGTCAGTCAATCCCACTACCCACTATAGACCGAATTCGATTTTTAGCCGCGTAAGGCCAATTTTGTTCACCGAAACAAGGGAGTACATGTTAAAGTTATATGTCTCATGTTAAGGTTATATGTCTTCAACATCAATATCATCATGTCGCGACATCTAGCACCATTAACTGTAACTAGTTACTTATGTCTGATTTTCGAAATCAGGTACAACAATGTTTTCAGCACAAAACCTACACCAAACTGAGACAGGCTGGATTGCGGGTGCATGAAATTGTAATGAAATGCGACATACAGCGGATTTATTTAGACTAAAAAGCATAGTTATATCAGACACCTTTGGCAAAAATAAAGGGTTTTAAACTTAAAACGCTTTTCCAAATAATAATAATTTCTGGTTTAATAAAAACCAGATTTTGTTTTTTTAATTTCGGATAAATTTCCTTGTTTTGTAAAGACAAAATCTCCCAAACAAAATCTTTCTTACTAAAACTAAATTCCGGGCAAAACCGATTCTCCCTTAAATTTCTATCAATATATATATATATATATATATATATATATATATATATATATATATATATATATATATATATATATATATATATATATATATATATATATATATATATATATATATATATATATATATATATATATAAATATATATATATATATATATATATATATATATATATAAAGGAATGTTTGTCTGTATGTCCTTTATAGAATCGTAAACTATGCATCTGATCATGTTATGATCTTAAGCAAAGTTGTTGCCCATGAGCCGGCGAAGGTTTCTAAGTTGGTTCGATTAACTTCCGACAGGTGGCGCCACGGAAAATTACTCAAAATTAATTAAATCGTAAGCTGTGCATTTGATGATGGTTACCCCCGGGGGTTCCAATTGTCACTGCAGGAATGGCAAATGCTTTGACGCGGTTCACTCGGGGAAAATAGGGGCACCAGACGCTAGGGTTCCTAGAGCCTAAATCTGGAAGAAAATGTCTACGATAAACATTGGGGGTCCTCTTCGAGGCCCGACCAGTGCCCAAAGGACTGGTACCACGGGAATCGGTGGCCCCACAGAGAGCCTATCCTCTCTGTGACAGGTTATTGGTGAGGTCCCCTTCGGGGGTACACGTGGTGGTTGTGGTTTAAGATCGATTTATGTAGGTATAGTGCACGGTCGATCAAGTCTGCTGTTGCACTCTCAACAGACGGAGTTTGGATAGTCTCCAAACCCCTAAGCAAGAGGCTATAAAATGGATCTAGGCTTGCCTTGGATAAGGCTTGCCATATTATATAAATTGCTACTCATTGTGACTGTATCACACACAATTTGCGATTGGTGGCAGTCGTAAAGTGTTGTTATACTACACAATGGGGGCGCTAGTCTACGCCTAAGTTTCACTCGGTGGTAAGACCACCGTGAGATTAGGCCAACTAGGCAGGTACTCACGTTTATCATGTTCCACAATTTGATGATGATATGATCTTTAGCAAAGTTGTTGCGCATGAGCCGACGGAGGTACCTAAGTTGGTGGGGTTAATTTCCGACAGGTGGCGCAACAGAAAATTACTCAAAATTAATTAAATCGTAAGCTGTGCATTTGATGATGGTATGATCTTTAGCAAAATTGTTGCGCATGAGCCGACGGAGGTTCCTAAGTTGGTGGGGTTAATTTTCGACAGGTGGTGCCACAGAAAATTGCTCTTTTTTCTGAAAAAGTGCTGAAGGGAAAATTTTCGCGTAGAGGTAGTCAAATAGAGCTAAAAATAGCGCGAAAAGACTTAAGTTGGCATCGCTTAATATAACACTAATGTTTGCTTAGGGCCAGCAACGCGAACCGGATCAGCTAGTATATTTTATAACACTAGCTGTACCTGCCATGTCGTAGGCGCACTGACGTTCTTTTGTTCCATTTTGCTTTGAAATAATCCATACCAAATTTGAAGACTTTTACTTTTATGGTTTATATATTTACTTTATATAGAGGTACCCATCCCTGGGTAATTACTATATTTAAATCTAGATACTAAGGTACCTTCTAACGAAATTTTATTAAAATTCATCCAGTAGTTTTTAAGTGATGCGACCACAGATAGACAAAAATTCCAAAAATTTCTATTTGTATTCAATTTAGTTTACAAATTTTTAAAAAATATTTTATGTACAGAAATGGTACTACACAAATCAATTTAATTTAATATTTTAGAATTTATCAAAATAATTAGCAGAAGAAAAGGGTATTCAAAATTCGTAGCAATACAGTATTAATTTATTTATTTACTTTTCAATATCTCATAAACAGTTCAATAGCTTGTTGTGTGATGTCGGTCGGTTATTTCACAAAAAAAAAATTGAAAACAGGAACGACACAAGCATAAAATCCTTTAAAACTTTTCAAATCGATTGGAGCGATCAACCAAGTGGGTATGGAATACTATTTATGGCAACGTCTTCTTTCTTTTTCGTCGCAGTCATCTCCTGCTTTTTTGTAACACAAACAAGATGTATTGCTATTGTCCATGCTTTATGGAGCTTTGTGTTTTGCATTCTTGTTTATTTTCAAATAGATGTTTGCAGTAATGCCCATGCTTAGTGGCCAGTAATGTTTGCTGTGATATGCAAATAAATGTTTTTAAATCTTAATACATTTACTTCTTTTGTAACTGACTTGTTACTTCAGATCTTCGCCATTTGTGGACCGATTAAAAAATTTTTAAATTGAGAGGTTTTGTTTACAGATGAAATGGTTTGAAATGGGGTCATTTTAAAAACGAAGTGTAATAGAATTAAAAATACAACACAAGTGATTTTATTGCATTTCCTGAACTTTAAAGGGCAGGCATTTTAAATTCTCAAAATATAATAGCTCCCAACAACTGAAAGGAAAAAAACTAAACTTACACATCGAAGGGTGTCTCGATAGGCGAAGTTATTTCATGTGTATTGCCTTTTGTTTGAGCCATTCACAGTTCTGCTATGTGGAGCTTGCATCCACTAAAATGCCTCTTTTTTTTAGCTATTTCTCCACTCCGGTATAACTTTCGCATTTGTTTGGGGCGGGGCGGAGCTAGTCTTTGTTCTTATCGAACAGCCGTTGTTGCTCCTACGTCTAGGTCCCTCTTTTTTTCGGACCAGCACTCAGGGAATGACCCCTATTCATGCAGTGCATTGTGCCAGAACTAGGAAATTAGGTTATGAGAAGGAGGATAGAGGGAGTAGTGTTTACTATGGAGACCTCTGCAGAAAGATGATTTCACATACGAACTATACGGGTAAAAAACGAATTTTTTCTGTAATGCGTAGTGCGATTTACTGGACAATCGATCACAAATGGATGAGCTCTTAATGAGAAGCGGATATCGGGAACAAGTTCCCTAATCTCATCAGAGCACATTCCATTGTAGTAGCGATAGAACAGTGAAACACAACTCACATTGCGTCAATAGGGTTGGATACCCTACTATCATCGAGTAGCTCCAAAATAGACTTTGGAGCACCGGCCCATACATGAGAGTTGTATTCCATTTTTGGCCGGATGTAGGTTGTATAAAAAGTAAGGAGATCAGATGGACTGAAATATCTTTTACACCGTTTCAGAAAACCGAGTCATTTGAAACCTGCTTTTGAAACTTGAAAAATGTGTTTAGTCTATCGAACATCACACTGGATTTTCATGTCTAGAACATCAAGAGCTTCGGATTCCTTAATACTTATACCACCCATAAATACAGATGAAGCACCATTTTCGGTCGAACGTCTGCGCGTAAGCATACAACATTGAGTTTTACGAGCATTAAAATCGCCTCTATTCACATGAGCCTGTTCAGAGATTGTTGCGAGATTCAGATTGAGGTTATAGTTCATCGTGGGCTTCTTAGATCCCAATTTTCAACTTGCTAGGCCTATTACTGATTAAATACGAATGGCAAATGCTGCAGTTATCGTTTAGAAAAATAAAGCAGAGGATAGGGCAGAGGTATGGAGGTATTGCAGGAAGTATCCATGTCCAGAAAACATCTGTGTTACAAGATAGATAGTTGATTTCGCAATGTTTTCTGTTCACCCACTTATCTAGGTCAGTTATCAGTCTTGGGGTAGATAGGCACGCCGTGATTGGCTGTTCCATCTATCTTGCCACCTTTGCATGGTCGTGCCTCCCTTGTCGCTGCTTCTCCGTTTGTTCTTTCGATTTATATTCTGCTACTCCAAAGTTCTTTCCGGGCTTCGATACCGTGCGGTATGCTGAGACAACTCTTAGCGCAGCAGTACGATGTACAGTCGCTAACATCTTTCTTCGGTACTTTGCTTGTAGGGCATTAGCCCAGATTTCGCATCCGTATAATAAAATCGACTGGGTCTTTGTCAGCTTCCTTTTGCTGTAGTATGGCCCTTCGATATTCGCCATTAGTCTGCTGAGAAAGACTGTTGTTTGAGCTGCTCTGTTCAAGTTGCAGAATGGTTGAGCTCTGAACGTTAGTCTAGGATCTAACCCCAATTCCAGATATTTGAGCCATGTCCTCGTCTTTCTTTCTCAGACAAGACCCGTATGTCTTCCTCCAGTGGAATGTGCTTTCTTGTAATTATGAGCAGGTCAGTTTCGAAACGAAAATTATTTCAAATCAGGTAACGCATTAACCTTCCAGTTGTCTGCTGCTTTTAACTCCTCCCTATAAATTCTAGTGAAAACTTTCGTAAATATGTTTGACATTAACGTTGGACTACCATTTTTCTACACAAATCTTAAAAAACGAATAACAAAAGAATATTGAGAGTCCACACTTTAAGTCAATTATTTGTGTTTTATTTCTATAGGCAGATCAAAAAAACATAAAAAAAATAAAAAGAAAACGGTCGACCATAAATTTATCGAACCATCCACCGCAGCATCACAGCGCATATATTCTGCTGCTGTTTTTTCGTGTTTTTTTACAAAAAATAAACACTTTGGCCTGCAATTCGCATAAATGGAATGAATACATGCATCATTCTTCAAATCTAAAATCTGGTTCTATTTCATTCTTTACCCTTGTTTGTATACCTGACTTCTTATACATTTTCTGGTTAGTAACTGCTTGCAATACTTCGTTATTTTTCACTCTTCTTGTTTTGGTTTGGTGACAACACACCACTAAATCGTGTTCTTGATTTATGTCACGTTTACAAACACGTACATGATGATGATAATGATGTAGAATTTAGAGCAAGGCATCCATTAGTCTTTTAAAAAGGGTGTTCCAAAATTGTTTAAAGATTTGAAATAAATAGGAAATTTTTTTCCTACACAGGTTAGGGTAGCTTATGGAATAGCGTCTTAGGCATCCACGGCCTTACTGTCACATACGCCCCCTTTTTTCCCAAAATATAATGGACATTTTTGGCAAAAATATGGTTGAGTTAAATTTTCTTATTCAATGCACGGGTGGCTGTGTGCTTGTTGGCATAGACCTCTGACTTCAAATGTCCCCATTGAAAAAAGTGCCCCACGGAGACAATATTGTCTTGTTGACTTCTAGCACCTTGACGCTAATGCTCCCGGTGTATATGAGGACAATAGTCCCCGAGGCTAGCAGGGGCCTGAAACTGGAAGATAAGTACCGTCTAGGTCTGACTAGTGTTCAAACGACTGGAACCAGTGGAATCAGTAGCTCAACAGGGATTTCCCCAAATCTCTGTGCTCGGTTATTGGTGTTGCCCTTCTGGAGTTTAATCGCAGGTAATGCGATTTAGGGCGGTGTGTGCACTCTACAGACGCACCAAAAACATGTCTTGAGTTCTGAAATTGCTACTTGTTATATCGCTGTGTGCAATAAGAGCATTGGTAGACGAATTGTTTTCAGACAGTGGTAACTGTCAGGTTAAGGCAACACCCCAAGCACTGACTTAAATCTGTATCACATCCTCATTAAAGAAATCCAATTGTATGTAACCACACGACAAGGAGGGCATAGTCCTTTGATTACAAACAACGATTTCCCAAGAAGCTAGTTGGTTTCCGATGGGTACTAAGTATGAATAGGTTCAATAGGTTCCAGTAAGTTTATAGTTCTTGAGATAGTAGATTTAAGTCTTGATAACGTGGTAATACTTATTACATTTCCGTCTTTACCGTAAAGAAGGTTTATTGCTGCATGTAAAAAGTTTTAAGAATTAGTTTGAGAGTTATGCGTTCTGATTTTAACAGATGGTATACTGGGTTCAGGTAGACTGTTGGCTGTATGACGAATGCAAAAAGCTCCGATTATACGACGAAGTCTTAGTTTAATCAGTTGTCTAAAAATGCAATAAAACGCAGAAACTGTTTCGCTACCTAAAAAAGGGAGATATACGTGTGCCAAAGCTTTTGCTACTCCCCCGGGTAGTAAGAGTCTCTTAATTCCGGCTCTTAAAGAATAACTATATATGCATTGAACCGTTTGATTCGGCTTACCTTCCGGCTGGTAAGTTTTTTTTTAAGTCATTTTCATTTTTTGAAAAGCAGTCATCCACTCACTGGCCTGGTCTTTTCGCCTGGAGGTTAGCTCTTCAGTTAAGAACTAACTCATCATCATTCTGTTGTATTTTCAATGTGTTGCAAGCTTACCGCCCGAAGTCTTGAAAATTATGGTAAATTATTATCTTTTGAAGGATCTGGGGTTTTACAGTTTATAACAGCAATCGTCAGTACGGTTTCCGTCGGTGACTTGCTAGTTTTCCTGTTAGTAATTTAATAGAGAGTTGCATGATGCACTTCTGCCAAAACTTATTATTCTATCAAGCTTCCTCATAAATTGCTCTAAACGATTTGTTATATATGGAATTTTAACAAACGATTTTAATAATCGAGTACATGATTAAATCAGGTGTAACGAAAGGTTCTTGCTATTTTTCCTTACTTTTCTAAAGGACCTTTTTCATACTGTCAGGCCTATTTAATTTTTCGTAAATGACAGCAGGCTTTGCCATTTGAATTCACTAATACGCAGAGCTAGTTGGAGATTGGATCCAAGAAGCAAAACTTAAATAACCAATCCGAATCTCGTAACAATCACTCAACGGGGTTGGGCGAATAAAGTAGGTTTTAGTGCTTGTAAGACTTAATGATGTATGCTTACGCTCTGTTACAATCCTTAATATATGTAGGCATTAAAGATTTGGAAGATTTTTGATCTTCTCGCACTTGAAAGTCCAGTGAAATGTTTAATGGACAAAGTCTTCATCTTTAACAATGCCTTAAAAAGCCGAAGCACTTTATGAAGGCTTTGTTCACTAAACATTTCACTTCATCTAATCTTACTACTTATACGACTTGTAGCCGACCTAAAATGGAATGCAATTTCGTCGCATGCAGAAGATGGCGATGAAGCTCAATGGTTTAAGTAGGATATCAACTATCTATTACCTCACTGGAGCATGGAAGCAATGCAGATTCGTTTTACTGTTTTATCGTTACTACAATGGATTATGCTCTAATGAAATTACGAAACTTGTACGCGATACCCGAGTTTTTTTTTTTTTTGTTGCATTTAACACTTTTTTCGTTAAGAGCACAACCATTTTTGGTCGCTTGGCCTGAGTGCCTCAATAGAGTGATTGATAGAGCGCTAGTCTATCAGTCTGGGATTTGCGGGTTCCATTCCTGTCAAAGACGCTGTTTTCAGACAAACCAACAGCTTAAAAGTAAAGTTAAGGAAGAATTCCTTTTTTATTTTACCGTACGTAGTATAAGGAAAGTAGTATTCATTAAAAAAAATCTAGGTCGAGATTTCGACGGATTTATACGTTTTGAGGTCTCCTGAGTCCATTTTGTCTATTTTCGTGATGATATATGTGGGTAGGTGGACGCCACTATTTTTGTGAAGTTTGTACAGGTCATACCCTTTGACATATGAAATTTAGTTTATGCTTTTGGCATGTGGAGATGAAGTTTTTGGGTATAATCGGAAGGGGGCTAGGCCTAGTTTCCTTACCCCCATATTTTGTAAACGCTCTACAGCTTATACCGTTTGACATATCAAAATGAAATTCAGTATGTGCCTTTGGTTTATGGAGATGAAGAGCTGTATAATTTTTGGGCATAATCGGGAAGGGGCAAGGGGTAGTTTCCTTATCTCCAAATTTTGTGAATGCTCTACAGGTCATACCGTATGACATATCAAAATTAAATTCAGTATGTGCCTTTGGTTTATGGAGATGAAGAGCTGTATAGGTTTTGGACATAATAAGGAGGGGGAAAGGGATAGATTCCTTACCCCAAATTTACTGCGCTCTACAGGTCTTACCTTATAACATATTAGTACGTGCCTTTGGTATATGGAGGTGAAGAGTTCTGTAAATGTTGGGCATAATCGGGAAGGCGCAAGGGGCTGTATAGGTTATACCGTATGACATTTTAAAATGAAATTCAGTATGTGCCTTTGGTTTATGGATATAAAGAGCTGTATAAGTTTTGGGGTAAGGAGTAGTTAATTTAACACCTCAACCGAAAATAATTAAAAGCATCTCCACCTTATTTGGAATAAATTCCCTGCAGACGACTTTCCTGTTACTTTCAATGTAGGATAATTCAGATCGAAAAAACTACTTCATCTATCCTACTTGCTATAACAAAATTTCCCAGTTCCAGCACAAAACATTCCATGAGTTGGGATCATTCCCTGAGCAGCACGCTCTATTTAAAAGGAAATAAAAAACTAAGCTGAAACATTGGAGAAACTCTTGAGAAGATATCTTCCAAATATTGCCACAAATAAAACTGTTATTTGTGATACATTTTAAAGAACATTCGAATGTACTTGTTTTTCGAAATAATAACTCATAATGGTTTAAGATTCACCCAGATACTTAGTAAAGCACTAACCCGTGACTCATCAAAAGTACATTTCCATCTATTAAGCATAAATTTCACCATATTATTTGAACATCCCCCACCACCAACAACTTGAAAACATTATATTTTCTTTTAAATGCACCCAACATTCAACTAATTTAACAACGACACGTTGGTTACTGCAAACAAACTCTCATTCAATAATATCTATTTTGAACTGACTTTTTCTATTCACATATCTAGTTGTGATGGCATCACGTAACGGTAAAAAATCGTCGGGTTTACGTATACTTTGGATACCAGGCAGTCGTAAAAGTCATCCCAAGGGTCGCATCAATGCAACAAATAAACAAGTTTCTTATTCGACCAGACAGAAAAAAAGTGAAGTTTGGTCTTTGGGTGGCAGTAAAGCACAACATGATTTGCTGCAAGCGTAAGTTGGTTTTTTCTTCTTCTTTCCTTCTTTATCTTTGGTGTAAGTATGGATTGTTGCATTGTGTTGTGTTGTGTGGCATGGTTAGTTACTATAATGATAATTATGTTGGTTTAAGTAATACATAATTGTTTATTTGTTTGTGGCTTGAATAATACTAATAATAACAATAACAATCATTATGATGGCGGTGATTACGTTGGCATGTCTAAGATTACAAGATGAAATGGTCATGATGGATGCCCAATTGAATTTACATTGCCATATGCAAATCAAACATTCCACTCGCACATACATACATTCATATACCATAGACAAATACAGACACAAACACAGACACGCACAGTCAGCATGCAAACGTAATTCATTAATACACCAACCATCCGTTCATACAGCCAGCGAGCCAGCTATCAATTCATCTAACCAACCGTCAAAATCATGTCAAACTCATGAACATCATGAAAACAAAATATGTATGGTTTTTGCGGCTTTGACACTCTTACAATATTATTGCACAAATAGAACAAATAATTTTATTAAAGATTGTTTACGGTTTTAAACATAATTATGGAAACGTAATAGTACGAGGGTAACTCAATATGTCTTTAGAAAAAAATAATTTTTGAAAGACGACTGTCAAATTTATGGGAAAAAATGTCATTCAGTTTTTTATTAAATCTTAAGCCATAAGTAATCCTTCCTTGTGAACTACTTAATAAATGTTTTAAACCCAAATGAACCGTCTGATATAACTGTTGATGTTGGATCTCAGCCCCTTTAAGGTTTGATGATATTGAAAAGGCAATTGCTGTTTCCCAGTGGCGAGATGTTTTTGGAACTGTCCTTTGCTTTAAATACTATCCTCCGGCTTCCGTCGATGCCGAGTCGATCTAGCCACACTTTGACGAACTCTGTCAATATTGTTGGTCGAACGACCTAGTAGAGCATACCCAGGTGTTTTGCGCGCCTAGAAAATTTATTCTATACAACGAAAAATATTCACTTAAAGCACTATGTTTATTTTATTACGAGGACCCATTTTCATAATATCATTGGATAATTACCTATGTATATCCGAAGTGTATTGCTCAATGACTAATTTTGTAGACCCTGAAAATAAATATCATTATGTTAGTGATGCATACTTTAATGTTTTATAAAATTTTACAACACTTAGCGAAACAATAACGCTTTAAATTACGGAAAAACAGAAAACGGTAAAATTGTTTCAAATACGGACTTACTTCGTCCTGGCATTAAGATTACCTGGTCCTTGAAAAGCCAATCCGGTTTTAGACATGCCCAGATGAAAACCTCGCACCCCGCTAAGGCCGCAATACAGATAAACTTAAGCTAGTAAGGACCGTTTTGGGCATATCGTAGCGGATATAACTATACCCAGTAGAAAATCTATAAAGACATTCTCACTTCAGGTCTTCTAGAAATCATGCCTAGACCTTCTTTCCCTAGGAAACTTAATTTTTCTGTGCTTACTAAAGAAGGCCTTGGCTCTAAAACATTATGTACACAATCGTACTTCTCTTCTCTTAGGGAAGTAAATAAAGTTAAAGGTTGTTGCGAAAGTGACAAAAATTTATTTGGCCTTCCCTTTTACGCGTTCTAAGTTGACACTTGATATTTACCCAGGGTATTTTAGCCTTTATTAAAGGGTGCCCCATAAGACTTAAACCTTACGTGTGTGAGTCTGACCCGCACTTGACTGATTTCTCTAAGTCTCTTGCGATAGATTAAATCCGTAATGGAAAATTTTCTCAATATTGGAAATAAAATACTTATTTAAATATAGCATTTCTTATTAACTGGCGACAGCTGTATATACATATGTATGTATATACTTGACGTGACTAAATCCGACATGTTTATTTATAAATGTGCTTAATTGTAATTGTTTTAAAATTAGTGACATTTTTCGTTTCGTTTCGTTTTTTTTTGTTTTGTTTTATTTAAAATTTTATCAAAATTAGCCTACATTTTGCCAACACAGCAATTCCATTAACTACAACTAAGCAACAAAAGAAAAAAGAATAAATTACTTAAACATCAATTATATTTTGTAGATGCTTTTGTTGCATTTTTTTAAACCGATCAGCAAACAAAAATGGAAAATTATAATAAAAAAATTTTTATTTTTTTAAATAAGAAGGAAGTCTCTCTTTGGTCTACTTTCGAATTTTGAGCAGGCAGAGTCTCCATTAGTAAGTTTTTGACAGCCATTGAAGGAAGACATCCTCGTTAGTTTTAACGAAAATGAAATAAGTGAAATGGAAATAAGTGATCAAATATTGTTTTTACAATAAAAACCACCATCACCGAAACCAAAGAAATGCTTCAATACTACTATGGAGAATCTCCACCATCAATTTTAGTTATTCAAAAGTGCTTTACTGTAGTATCAGCACAAAATGACACCAAACGGTCAGGAACGCCAAATAAGGTCGTCACGTCAAAAAAAGTAGTATAAAATCTATGGAAAGTTATTGGACGATCAGAGATAATTTAGCTCAGTATTTATATATCCAATGGCTATCCGCGCAATGGGAAATTGTGTCATTTGCTTACTTATGCGAATAGAACGGTTTGTCTTTATTCTTCATTTGGGGGCTTTCATGATTGTTTAGAAAGGCTGTTTCATCAGCAAATGTCGAAGTATTCGGTTGCTAGTCGGCATATCCAAAGTATACAGCAAATATAAAATGGGTCGATCCTAATCTACTACCTTACCCAATCTACTCCGGCACTAATCGGTTGAGGTTAGCTTAAATAGTCTTCTTCTTTCAGTATGAGCTGCAGCAAGCTTATCTAAGTGTTCGGGCAAGTTCAGCTTTAACTTATATACTATAGTAAACCTTATCAAATACTTGAGAAACGTGATCGATGAAAATGGCAGAGCAATATTTTCCTTCTTTAAAGTCCTTTTTAAGTACATTTAGGCCCATTATTATAACTTGCCAATAGCTAAACTTAGGATTTTGATGGAGCGATAAGTAGTTTTTCGTTATATTAACGTGGATAATGGTCATTGCTATAACTTGTTGTTTTTAGCTTACGAAAAACTAACTTTAGCTATTGGAAAATTATGCTAATGGGGTTAATATATTATATTATATTATATTATATTTAATTCATACTAGCATTTGGGTAGTTAACAACACTTATTTTCGTACCCACATAACGTTAAATAGCAAAACACAAACAGCTAACACAGGATATTTAGTTTAACATTAAAAGTACCATTGATAAGGTGCTTAAACTGTCAATATTCCTATTGGCTCTTAAGTAGTTAACAACACTTATTTTTGTCTGTAAATAAAGTTAAAAAGCAACAATACACTGTTTAAACATACCAACATTTTATTCTCCTGCTGATATTTTATCCTCTTTTACTGCTTTTTGCATCATTACACTTTATATGTTTTAAATTTTAATTTTAATATTAATTTAATATTGCAGCCAGTGTTGCCAGAACCAAAAAAATTTTACAACCAAATTTTCTTAAAAATGTAACCAAATGAGAAAAGATTACCAAAACTAAAAATTATTTGATTTATATAATTTAAATTTGTTTTTTTATTTTATTTCAAATACAAAAAAACTTGTACTACCCAGCTGATTAGTTATTATACTTAGGCCCATTATTATAACTTGTCTTTAGATAAAGTTAGGATTTTGTTGGAGCGATAAGTAGATTTTCGTTATAATAATGAGGATAATGCTTATTGGTATAACTTATCCTTATAGTACGTGATAGTTAAAAGTGGTTTTTAGCTTACTTTTAATTACGAAAAACTATTTATCACTCCAACAAAATCCCAACTTTAGCTAAAGGCAAGTTATAATAATGGGCCTTAATGTTGTCAAGGCGATAAAATAAAAACGGGTACATTGCAATGTTAAACGAAGACGGACGTTTTTCCCTTTTTTAACCGACTTCAAAAAAAGAAGGAGGTTATCAATTCGTCTGAATGTTGCTTTTTTATGTTTGTGCCCGCAGAACTCAGTCATTTCTGGACCGATTTTAAAAATGTTTTCTTTATTAGAAAGGAAATGCTTACAGATTGGTCCCATTTTAAAAGAAGTTCAGAATTTTGAAAATTAAAGTGTGTCCCCATACAACATACGTGTTGTATTATGAACCGTAAAGGGCACCCTTTTAAAATTTTAAAAAACTGCATATCACTATAGCTGCCAATAACAGAAATTAATAAAAAAATAAACTTAAAAATTAAAGGGTGTCCCTATATGTGACGTCAATTTAAATATATGAACCATTTGAACCATTATAGACAATCACTTGAAAATTGGACAGAATGTCCAATATATATAATCAGAAATTAAATATTTATAATTAGAAGTTAAATGATGTCCCAATAGTTGATGTAATTTGATGTATATTGCAAAACTTTTGAACCGTAACAGAGAGACGGTTGAAATTTACAAAGAACCTGTAATTCCAAGTCCGTTATAACATCAAGTATATAATTTAAATTTGGAAACTAAAGGGTGTTCCCATAATTGATGTAATTTTACCTATATAGCCCTATCTTTTGAAACGTTATAGACAAACACTTGAAAATTAGACAGAATCTCCACTACTATGTCCCGTATATTTAATAACTTTTATAAATATTTAAAATTATAAAGTGTGTCTCAATAGTTGATGTAAATTGATGCATATGGCCAAACTTTTGAACCGTTTTAGACAGACATTTGAAATTTAAAAGAATCTGTACAATTTTAAATAAGTGTTTAATTTAAAATTGTACATTAAAGGGTGTCCCCTAAGTGATATTGTTTAACCTATATGGCCATATCTTTGGAACCTTTACTTTTTATTACTGTGTCAGTAATAATAATTGTAAAAAAATAAAGGGTGTCCTCATATTTGATGTAATTTGTCGTATATGGCTTTATCTGCTGAACCGTTATGGATAGACATTTGAATGTACAGAACGTATAAAACTATGTCCGTTAAAGCAACAAGTATAAAAGTATTTGATTTGGGTACTAGTTCTTACAGATTACTTTATTTTACATTTTTAGTTTAGAATTGATGCACATATATTTTTTTTTGTAGTCGGTTTTTATTTTCAAAAATAATAAGGGAGGTTCAGTGTTTGGTGCAAATGATCTTGCAAAAGTGAAAGTGGATAATATCACAGCTTTTTTGTAAAATCAAATTTGCATCAAACACTGAACACCGCTAATGTGTTTTTCTATGTTTTGTAAGGCCTTATTATTATCGTATTCAAACAATTGCAATTGCAATAAAATAAATATAAATAAAATATTGTAAACATTGAAAAAAATAATATAAACAATTGTTGTCTTCTCTAGATATTTATTTGAAAGAAATTTGTTTATTTATAACAACACCAAATTATGTATTTATTTCATCAAGCTCTCCTCTCAAACAACTTTGCGTTATATGCCCGCCAGTATTGAACAGGCACCAAAGTGTTGATCATTGTTTTCATTCCGTTTAATATTAAAATCGGTGGTTGCGAATTGTGTTTTTGTGACGTTGTCAAGTTCAATTCAGTTATAATAAAACTATTTTAATTGGTTTAAACAACTAAATAATACACCGTGGTGGCGGCAATAAACAAAAGAAAAAGCTAAACTTTTGACTTACATAAGAATATCTTTTTATTAATCATTTGCAAGTAAATTAAATTATCATTGAGTTTGATCATCTATCTGTCTGTGTTGTTCATTATTAACGAACTATTAAAAAAATGTTTAATTATTATCATCATTTTGTGTACTACATTTTGAGTTGCTGCTACTTCATTTACAATCTTCAACGGGCCCTAAAGTGGAGGTGTGGATAGTTTATAATGGGTGTCCCAAAATTCACGCAAGAAATTGTTGGAAACTTGAAAATTTGACAGCTAAGAGTTTAGGGTTAATTAAAATAGCCTTTTTTTTCAAAATATATAGTCCATTAATGATGCCAGTCCAAAATCTGCATCAAACAATGATACCTTGTCGACGAAGAGAGTTCGTGAAATGGATTATTGAACACCAACATTTGGATGCTGTTTTTGTGTAAGTGACGGTGGCTTCGAAACAGCTTCCTCAGCAATGTTGAACTCCAGGAGTTAGGTTATGATCTCCAATAGTCTTTCACAAAATATCTCAATTACAAATTCAAATTTCCGTTTATTATATAGAATATTTTTAAAGTAGAACAATTACAATAATTAAGGTAAACATTTATAATGGCTCGACTTTAACTACGAACAATATTTTTCCAGCTTATTTTCGAATGACAAAAACTAAAAGTGAAGTTCTTAGTAGCGAAAAATAAAACCAAAAGAAGACAATGACATCAGCGGCGCTTAGATGTCAGATGCTTTCAACCATAATTTGGCATCACCCACTATGAGCCAGAGATGGATAACCATTTACGTTCAGGCATGAACAGATGCTGAGTTTTCAAACAAAGTCATCCCAAGCGATGAAACACATTTTCACCTTGATGATTAATCGTCAAAATTTTCATGTTTGGGGTAAGCATAACCCACATGTGATTGTCAAACAAAAAAGGGACCCACAACATGTTCTTATTGGTGCGCGTTTTGAGCTGAAACCGTCAGTGGACTATACTTTTTTTTTAAATGATGCTATTTTTAATAACCCTTAACTCTTAATGCTTCCGGGTTACTGCAAAAGTGGCGGAATTAAAATTTTGCAGTAATATTGGGACACCCTTAATTTTTATTATAAATAAAATCTGTAAAACAATTTTATTTAATTGCATGCTCAAATAGCTTTAATAAATAAATAACATTGTTAAATATGACATTAGGTTTTAACTGTTTTGTACAATGTTGCCAAAACTAAAAAACTAAATCCCCTTTAAAAACGGCTAAAAAAGCAGAAAAAATCAGGCTAAAATACTTTTTATAAACATTATATTTATGTATATGTAAACCTAATATGTAAACTTCGCTTAAAATAATAAAAGGTGTTCAAGAAATTTACATCCGATAAAATTATTTTTTATATATTATACATAAAATATTTTTCATGTTAAAGCTCTCTCGCTTTTAATTAGATGACAAATGTTTACATAATCTGCGTATATTTACCCATTCCGGTTCAAAAATTAGGCTACATACACACGTAAATATTTGTCACTTTCTCAAAACCGTATAATTTTTATTATTTTATATTTTTTGCTATAGAGAATATAAATTTACACACTCTGTATAAATTTAGGTTTAAAAAATTTAAGTCATATTCGCGAAAATTGCATCTCTATTGCAACACCCTTTAAATTTTAGTAGTAGTTGCTATAGCGGCCATGGTGATACAATTTCTACAAAAATATTGGTAGGTATTATGCGTGAAAAACATGTCACTGACGGAACACCCTTTAATTTTTAGTACTTGTCATAGCAGCCGTGGCAATACATTTTCTGTACAAATTTTAAGAGTCTATCTATTACGGTTCAAAAAATAAGGCGTTATACATGCAAATCACGTCACTGTTGGAACACCCTTTAATTTTTACTGTTTGTTCTAGTGACCATAGTGACACCTCCTGTAAAAATTTCAAGAGTCTACCTATTATCGTTCAAAACTTACGCCATATATGTACATTCAAATCACGTCACTGTCGGAACACCCTTTATTTTTTAGGTTTAATTTTGTATACTTGCTTAAAAAGCGAACATAGTTTTAATTACTGTCTGCAAATTTTAGTTGGTTGCCTCCTACAGCTCAAGGAATAAAGACATCAACGTAAATAACGCGTCACTCTCGGAACACCCTATAAGTTTTAGTATTTGTTGCTATAGCGGCCATAGTTATACACCTGTGAAATTTCAAGAGTCTAGCCATTATGGCTCAAAACTTAGGCCATATACATGTAAATAACGTCACTATTGGAACACCCTTTAATTTTTAGGTTTATTTTTTATACTTGTTTATATAGCGAACTAAGTTTTAATTACTGTTTTTTTTTTTAAATTTTAAGTGGTTGCCTCCTACAGTTCAAGAAATAAACACATATACGTGAATAACATGTCGCTAACGGAACACCCTATAAGTTTTAGTATTTGTTGCTATAGCGGTTGCAGAGATAAAAGGCGCTGACAGACCGACGGACAGACATTGTAGCGAAAACAATAAGGTCACGTTTTTTTGTCCTTTGGGTAGGGAACCCTAAAAAGGCTAATGGCTAAATTAAGTAAATTCCGCTTAAATATGAATAAAAAGGATAAAGCCAGCCAGAAAAATGCGAAGATAGCAACGCTGGTTTTATTTCAATAATTTTACTTTTGTTTTATTTTCTCTCAGCCTCTTGCTAAGCAGGGTTTGAATTGTAATTTGAAAATTGGTTAGTCTAAAAATAAAAATTTGTAATACCATATTTTCCAATTATTGTTTAAAAACTAGATTCCAAAGATATGCATACATACATATATGAACATTTTTACATACAAGTAGTATTTAAATAACATTTCAATTAAGTTGTTATAAACTCATTTAAGTGTTAAGCAGAAACAGCTGTGTAAACAAAATCGAAAATTAAAAAAAAAAACAAAACAAAAGTTAGATGAAAATAAACAAATATATGAACAAATATATGACATCGAATAGAGATTTACTATACTGCCTGTACCACAATGTCCCAAGAAATCGTTCTTTCGCACAATAAACATTTAAAACAAAAATAAAATTATTGAATTTGTTTTTGTTTTTAAAATAGAACGAATTCTAGCGACATCGTGCGACTGATAGTTACATTTTATTAGTGATTATCAAGTAATAAAACTTACGAATAAAAAAATAACAACTTTCCCCCAAAATAATTAACAAACTGTCGATAAAAGGTTATGATTTGATACAGGGTATTTCAAAGTTAACGTCAAATTTGATTTTAAGAGTAAACTCAGTTTTTTCTATAGATCA
The DNA here is from genome assembly GCA_949628195.1 of Phasia obesa. NCBI lineage: Eukaryota > Metazoa > Arthropoda > Insecta > Diptera > Tachinidae > Phasia > Phasia obesa. Next base: position 94,802,515 of record OX451218.1, read on the forward strand.
CTATGGGTTTGTTTAATCAAAAAGTACTCAACAAATATGAGTAGGATTATTAATGCAATAGCATAACCGGCCTCACGGCTTTGTGATATTAGTTTCAAGGTGGCTGACTTTTATTGATAGGGTTTGAACGGTAGCACAAATGAAGATTAATTCTAAATTTTATATTATGTTGAAAAAAAATTTTATATATTAAACTATTTTTTAATGGATTCTCGGACTCAAGGAAAATCACTTCTACTTATACAATACATTGTGCCGGAACTAGGAAATTTTCTTACGGGAAGGAGTATAGTGTTTGTGAACATTCGATTTATCGCTGGGTAAATATAATGCGTCTACAATCACCCAATTGGGCATGTGCTACCCTATTGTTGAAATAACTAAAAACTCAATATTTGCATCTTGCCGCAGAAATGAAGGCAAATTCAATATGAATTTTTTTAACCTAAAGAATAGGAATTAAAATATATGCAGTAGTTTTCCGGTTTAACGAGCTGGTGCTATGTCAGGCCTGATCGTTAAATCGAAAAGTTCGCTATACGCAGTACTTATATAAATATCCGTATTACTGTTTTTTTGTAGTTGTAGTTTATTTTGTTTAAAATAAATGTTTAATATAACGTAAAAAAAAGAACGAATTCATATTACATGTAGAGCACATAGGTACGTACGTTTTCTCAGGTAGTGCCTTCCAAAAAATACCGGTTCTGTCGGCATTAAAACTTGCATCCAGTGGTAAATTATTTTCTAAAATAACTTGCTGCAGTTTCCTCTTAAAAGGTTCAACATATAGTGTATTAGATGAAAGTTTTTCTCCACTTTGTATTAGTAGCCGAATGCCAGAACGCTTTTTGAATCTGGTCAACCACCCGTGACTTGCGCTAAAAACTCCACCATAAAGCTTTGTATGAATTTCCTTGGCCTTGAACTGTAGAACTGTGCCAGAAACCGGCATGTAAGATTTTTTCGCTGTTGTTGAAACCAAGAAAAAAGTCCTGTCTCCATTCTATGAAATTCGCCTCGTTTAATAGCTTTTCTATTTTTAGATCCAAAGTTTGTATATTCCGCATTTTTTACAAGATTTTCCTTCGATTTTAAAATCGTACATACCGTGGTTGTTTTCAAACCATACTTTTTGCACAAATCAATAACTCGCAGTCCGTTTCGGTGATCGTCAATAATTTTTATTTTTTCTTTAAAAAAAAAATCTTTTTCTGGTACTCATTTTTATGTTCGCACCAAAGAGAACCCGTTCACACTACAAAAGAACATGCGTAACTGATATGGTAGCTTCATCAAAACAAAAATATTTTTTGCTCGTTATGTAAGGTACTCAATGTAACAAAAAAACCTGCTCGCTAAAAGCGATGTTCGCAGAATCGAATGGTCGTTAAACCGGAAAACTACTGTAATTCAAATATTTCTTAAATATAACGTAGCTAACAGTAGAGGAAAAACAGTAATAGACAAGGCCTTCAACAATATAAGAATAGAGAATCCGGACTCGACAGTAGAAATATCAGCTCCATTCTAGGTAAAGCATGCCTGCGAAGAATAGTGATTAGCGCTCACCATTGTGGTTGCTGGTAAATGATATCAGAAGTGCAACTAGTAGCTTATGTAGATGACGTTGTATTACTGGTTTTGAGAAAATTTCTTCCTAGTATCAGTGACATAATGTATGCAGCGCTAGGTGAACTCTCTAGCAAAAAACTCGAAGTAAACCCGGACAAAACGTACTTAGTTTTTTTTACCAGAAGCTACAAGCTTAAGGATTTTAGGCTACCAAAACTGGAAGGGGTGAGATCGAAACTAGCAATGGTGGCAAAATACCTGGGTTTTTACTTGCATGGGGAATACACAGAAAAGGCTTAAAAAGGGTCTAATGTGATTTCCAGGCGTGCTCAAAGGTGGTAAAAAAGTTCAAATGGGACCTTGACGCAATGATGGACATATGTAATTTAGGGTTGTGCTGGGTGCCGAGACAATGCAACGTCGAGTGCATTGAGATCGCTGGTCACCTGGGGGAGGTTGGGTTCGCTAATGAACTCTGAGGTATAGGAGAGAACGTAACAACCACCGATCAATTACTATTACAAGGAGCTTGATAGGTTAATTTAAAATAGAGTGGATCAGTTCTGAGGAGGTGCAGAGGATTGCAACTTTTCATGGTCGTTTTAGTTAAAATAACGTCTCATTCGAAAATGAGAAAGAGTTAGTGCGGCACATTTTCTTTTATTTTTAGCAAGATAGGTTATCGAATTAATGACAGATAAAGAAGCCTATTTTAATAATAGGAAAATCCAAAACGGAATTACAGTGGGCCAAAAGGTGTCTGAGTGGAGATTTCTTTTAATACATAAATTTTTAATGAGTTACATGGTCTATTTGATCAGTCCTAATTTAGACTACTTTTTCTAATAAGTAAAAAGTAATCCAGAGGCATTAAATCGCTCGAACGAGGAGTGAACAGGACCAAGTCTTGAAATAAATCGATTGTTAAGAGCGATGTCTTGTTGGAACCAAATGTTCTTTTTGCTTTGCTGATTAATTTTTAAAAACAAAAATTCAGTCAGCATGGCTCGATAACGCTCGCCATTTACCATAACATCAGCTTGAAAGAAATAAGAATCGAGGATGCTGCCAGCGTGCAAACGGTAACAAACATTAAATTTTAATGTATTTCTTAAGGATTATATTTGCTCCCGGCAGTTTTGCTTATTGACGTAACTATTTACCGAGAATAAGCTTCATCAATAAACCAAATCTTTGATAAAAATTCTCATATTCGGCCAGTTTCAAATGACCTCAATCAGAACAATGCGACTCAAACGATGGTAGTTTGACTTCAATTCTTGCACAAGCTGCATTTTATAGATACGTAAACCAAGAACCTACGAGAACCTTTCTACGAGAAAGACTTAGAAACGGCGTTTCGGCGTCTTATTCAATACTTCGCGCTACAGCAGCAATATTTTTTTTTTTGTGTTAGCATTTCTTAGTCTTATTGATGGTTTTGAACCGAGAAGAATAATATTAGTGAGAAAACGATCAACAATTACACTAATTGCTTGCTCACCACGCCGTTTACGTTGACCGTAAAATGAAAGAAGCGCTCTATGAACTTCGCGATCAGATTTATTTTTTCAAAATAAATTTCCACAGTTTGGAAGCGTTGTTCTGTCATTAGTCGATTCATGATGACTTGACAATCATTACTAAACAGCACTGTTAATACAATTTGATATTCTCAGCTTAAACCATAGTTAGCGATATCGATAGTTCTCAAGCAGTTAAAAAACGCTATATATATTTTCGTTTCACTTAAAACTAATAAAACCTTTATTCATTTTTTCTGTTTTTTTTTTTTTTATTGTGTTCCGTACCCTGATTTTTTGTTTATTTTTTAATAATATTTTTGTTAAATTAAATTTAAATATTTCTTTGAACTTTTTAATCGTTTAAGTAAACGACCAGTTCGTTTACACATCCATTAGTAATCCACCTACTGTTTAAACATCAACAAAAGCCAAGCCAGTCAACCTGTTGTTCTGCTGTCTGCCGGTTTTAAATCCAAGAAGTAACAAATTAGTCATTTCAGTGAAATTTTAAATGAATCAAAGATATAATAAACAAATTATAAATTAAGTTTAAGTCTTAATAACAACGAAAATTATAAACCAAACAATAGTTGCACATTATTCTGACATCATGAATGTAAATATAAAATAAAAAACATGCAAGTTGGCAAATTGTACATTTATAAAAACTACTACTAAAACAACAAAATAAAAGTAATGAGGGGAGAGGGCTCTTAAAAACCTACTACTTATCATAAATTGTTTCTTATTTATTTTGGACTAACGAACTGCCACTAGCTGGGAAACAAAAAAGAATTTATTAAATTCGAAATTAATTGTTGATTAAACATAAAATTTTATAAGTTTTTAAATCATTCTTGTTTTCACTTACAGAGCTCCTGATACACAACTTTTAGATGGTCCCTCAACATCAGGTTTATCATCGTTAGCTCGTGCTACTGCTGCCAGCGGTGCTACAGCAGTTGCTGCAGCTGCTAATAATTCTGCACAATGTTTGGAATCTCATAATTCACCTGATACTACAACATTCGAAAGTCCCTTATTATATAATAATAATCAACAACACCAACAACCACATTCACCTACTACTCCGAATAGTTCCACCTCAACGGCACCTTTAGTCTCACCTCCACAATCGCCTTTGGAGCAAAACGCACAGCTTGATAATAATTCAACAAAACCGTCCATTACTGGTAACACAACAGTAACAACAAACACAATGCCTGCTAAGTCTCACCAATTGTCTCCAGTTATAGTAACCACAACAACTACCGCTCAAATAATGGAGGTACATTTTAATTATTATTTATTTAATCAACTGCTTTTCTAACTTTAGTATCTTTTTTTTAAGGAAAATCGTTTTTCTCTATTGGCCGGCAAGGATATGGTAACAAATGAGTTGGATATTTATAGTTTACCCGCACCGCCAACAAATAATTTTAATTCGCAAGAAAATTTAAACAATTCGTCTGGTACGACTGCCTCACAAACGACAACCTCCGAATCGCCGCACAAATTGAATAGTGAATCACAAAATGGTTCCGTCAATAGTTCACCTGCTAAGAAAAAACATCAACATCGAAATCAAAATAATAATCAGGTAGGATTTTGTATTTCATAAAACCTAAAAAAACACACTTTATATAAGGAATTTGACATTTCGAGCAAAATAATTAATTGATTCGATTGGTGCCAAATTGACGCTCCTTAAACTGACAGAAATCTGACCTTTTAAATAGGTTACTTCGGTTCAATCTAGTTTTTATTTATAAGTTTCTAATACAATAATTAATAATATAAATTTAAACATAAAACTAGTTAATTAGCATGTACATACATACGTAATAGTACATGTTAACAAATGTTTTACAACGTGTATCGAATTTCGCGGTTTATCTTAAAAATCTACCTGGTGTCAAAAATTATGATTGTTATGAACGTGTTTAATAGATTTGCAACGGCTGTGCATTTATTTCGTTCGAATGCGTCGCAATAAGAGGTTTTAAAACAAATAAAACACTTTTTAATAATTTTAACACTGATGTTTTGAAACATACAGAGAAGCTAAAACAACTTTATGTTTATTTAAATGAAAATCTAAGCAAAGGCAATAACAAAATTACAAAAAAAGTGCAACTGAATACAATATTATTTCGTAATGGCAACAAATAATTGATGGTCTTAGCGGTTATAATGACTGCCAAACGAAAAATATTTTTTTTATGTTAAATAATTTATATGCGCTTCACTACAGGTGAAAAATGTACTTTTGCAAGCTTTTTACACCATTTGGAAGTTTGAAAATATCAATTATGTAATTAGCCAAAAGAGTACACAATAGGGAATCTAATCCCGGTATTATTTTCAAAATATTTAGTCCTAAAATTATTAACGGGAAACCCCAAGGGTACTTTTAAGTTTGCCATTCCATTTGTAAGTTTATGATATTTCTTTGAGACCTCATAAAAAAATGATGTCATAGCTTTCGGTGAAGACTGGCTGCTTATTTGTTACGGTTGGCGAAAGCTTTCAATGTGAGAACATCATTATCAAGCAGTGTTGCCAAAACTATCGAACCAATTCTGCCAAAGAAAAAAGCTGACATAAACCCCTAAATAAATTTATAAATAATTTATTGGTTTTATTGAAAGTTTAGACACAAATTAAAATTAAATTAGTTGAAATACAGACATACATACACTGCAGGAAATGTCAATAGTGAAACTGTACTTACTATTGACACAGTCACCAGTACTAGTGACTTATAATACCCCAAACAATGCTATTTACTATAGACATTTAACATGTGCTTGTCATTGAATATGCACTACTGATATAAAAATATAAAGACAAAGAATCTTCATGCTTTTTTTTTACTTAGTACATTTTGATAAAAATTGATTTTTTTCTTCAGTTAAGCCACATTTTAAAGTTTTCTATTCCCTTAAAAATGTTTGTCCATACATAAGGTCTGTTCAGTTACTTTCCTAGCAAAAACTAGCAACGAGAGAGTAAGACAGAAATTTACATAATTACTCTCCTAAACATGAAAAAGTAAATGAACGCTTTACTAGCAAAAATTAGCAAGTAGACTACGGTGGCGTCAGGATAGACTTAAAACTTGTACCGATTTGACCATCAAATAGTACTTTTGTAAAAGTAAAGGGCAAATATAAAGTAATCTACCGTTGTTAGCCTGAAAGGTCACTGTAATGAAGTTCAAACTGATAATAGTAATCTCAAGGAAACCATAGAAATAAATCAAGAAAGTTTTTGTAAACTCCTTCAATGCATTTAAGCTTTAGATGTCAATATTTTTGTTTAGTCAGTGCTAGTAAACATTCTTATTTCAAAAAAATTTTTATAATATTTACATTAATAATATTCCAAAACATAAATATGTGTATTGTTCAAAATATATTAAAAACTGTACAATACCAATTTTAAAATTAGAATTGTATCGACAAAAGTACGATTGCAATTAACTATTTATTAATTAAAAATAAAAAGACCTAAAATGAAAACCTAAATTTAAAATGGAAAAACTAAATTTTATCGTTTGATACCCTCGCTAAATTCAAGAAAAACAATACACCAACAAAATATTACTCACTTTTATATTATTTTAAAAACTAAATATTGATATTTTCCTTAATATTGTGAAAATTTATTTTTTTATACAATTTTTCAAAAAAAAAAAAATATTTTGAACACAAAATCCATACTTTTATTCTCTTGTTTTACTCTCTCGTTGGTAGTTTTTCGAGTTAATGAACATTTTTCCAGTACCAATTAGTAACAATTAGCACTAACTTTCTGTTACTGAACAGAGCTATAACCTTTCTCATATTTCTGCAGATATAATCATTGTTTATTTCTTAAAACTATAATATAAAATAATAATAATAATAAAATTAAATACAAAATGCAAAGTATAGACCATAGATTACACATAGATATCTAACTGAAATGTCAAAAATCGAAGTCTTTTGCCAAAAAAACCTTATAGAAAAAAGTTATTTAATTTAATGGATATTGAAAATTTAGATACTTATTTATTCAACAATTTTAAACAGCTTTAAGATTGACTTGAGATTCTGTGTTTGTGTTGTACAAGATTTTTAATTATTTTATTTATTTATTACTTAATTCTGTGTCTGTTCTGAAGTCCAGTTTTTTAAATAATAAGTAAATTAGATAAGGGGTTTTTGCAATGATGACATAATAATCATATCTAAATAAATGTACCCCTGAAGAAGTTTGAAAAAAGCAAACGAAACGTTGGGAGAAAAAATATAATGATTTGATTATTTAATTATATTTGGAAACAAATAACTGACCACAACAGCCCAAAGAGATAAGAAAAATCTCAAAAACAAACAGTTAAAATACATTATTGGTCACAAAAAACAAAAACTAAAAGAAATTTTTTTTATTTGCAATCGTTTATAAAACGTAATCGTTTATAAATATGTTTGACAAAATTTAAATTTTGTTTATGACTTATTTATGTGTTAAAAATTGCAACTTAATTTTGTATTCTTATAATTTTATAATATGTACATAAAAAAATAATTCTGATCAAATCTGATATAACAATCGATTTTTATTTTTAATTTAGACAAAGTGAAAATTCATTCGAAAATGTTTGAAAATATATTAATATAATAATCCCGAAAAACATATCATAATAATGTTTGCGGACAACATTGCTTATAAAGAAAAATAAAAATTTGTAATTTAATTATTTTTAATTTTAAGCTTTAGGTTGTTAATTATTTTTATTTTCGATATTTCGCTACTCCATTGTGAAGCATCATCAGGAAAAATTAAAAAAATTAACGTTATGAAAATTACAATTAAAAAAGTATTAAAAATTTTCTTCAAACTAACATATTTCAAAAATATGTGTATTTCGTACTTTTTTAACTTTATGTGGATAGGAATATAAGTGGTGTAAACTACTGAAAACCAATACGAATATTTAATCAATTTAATTAAGCACCTTATGTATGGTACTTTTAATATAAAGTTAAATATTGTACGTATTTACTGAACTAAATCTGTGTGAGCGCGACTCACACTTTGCAAGTTATTTTATTCTTTTTACCAAATAAAACAGGACAATATTTATTAATTAACAAGACAATATACCTCCTCAGATTATCATTATATTAATAACCAATATCGTATTTTATTTCCAATTGCTCTGTTTCAATTCGCCTCAACAGGGTGATGTCAATTCCATTGAAAGTATAACAGATGATAACGGAAGTGAAAAAATACCATCCGGTAATTTGGATTGGATCGATTCGGTGATACAGGAACGACAAGATCGAGAAATATTAGCCAAACCGAAGAAAAAGAAAAAGAAGAAAAATGCTAAGGAACTGGATCAATTGGATGGTGTACCCATGAAAGAAAATTCTACGGATGCATCTGTTAAGCAGGAAGATGAAAAGGTAGTAAAATGTCTTTATTATACATTAATGTGTTGTGACTGTACAATATCGTAGACATTTATAAAATGTATATGTAGAGACATAAATCGATAAGACATTTACTTTTAACGGTACTATCAAAACATGCATTTACCTTTTACTTTTATTTCGAAAACAAATTATTTTGTTTTCAAAATGACTGAAAACTTTAAAAGCAAAATAGAAAAAAAAACTTTAATCAAAATTTAATATGATTAAAAGAAACAATAAAGTATTTTTATATATATAAAAATATATCGAAAATAAATGATGTATTTTCTCAGAAATAACTAAACAAACATACATGCCAATTCGTATCTGTTAACATAAAATTCCTAATTATAATTAAAACTTATAGTATATTCTTTTTTTTTTTTGCCAAAAGAACAACAAGACATTTAAAATCGTAAAAAACAATGAAAAAAGAAAAACAATTTAATACTTAATAGTTTTTTAATAATTTATAAATTTATATACATATATACAAAAGATTTATATATGTATACACACACACATTTTTAAAACATAAAAATATTTACAAATAACTAATTTAATTTAAACAATTAGTTAAACGTTATTTAAAATAACATTAACTAATCGTTTAATTGTAATACTAAACAAAACGAATTTTGAAAATAATAAATAACACAAAAAATATACATACATATATTATTGATTTTGAAAAAGTATTTTCGAGTATATACATATACATATATTTTAAAATTTTGTGTATTTTTTTAATAATGTACACAATAAATAGTTTGTAAAAATAAGTCCTTTTTTAACATTATTGCTTAAAAAAATAGCTGTTTACACTAACTACTCGTAAAATAATTGATAGAATACCAGCTATAAAACCTATTTTAACAAAAGAAAAAGACACAAAATGTAAACAAATAAAATCTTTAATTTCTATATTTATATTTATTTTTCTTTTTCTCTACTTGAAATAAAATTTGAAGAAATCATTCATTTCTTGTTTTCAATAATGAACAACGACAGGTTCAATAATGAACCTCCACAACTCGAATCACTATTATCTCAAAACTTGGAATTTTATAAATTTTTTATAGAATTCTTTTTTTTGGAAAAAATCAATGGCAAGTATGGCGTATACATATAAATAATGAATAAGTATTCTTTAATTCAAACCGGCACTTATCATAAACTAAATATAAACCGTTTCCTTTGAAAGCGGTATAAGTCCATTTTAACAAAAAAATTGTTAACGATAAAAATAAATTCAATTCTCTATGAACTTTTAATAAAGGCTGCCATTTTGGAGTTACACAAGTTTAAATCATAATAAAACAAAGAAATATGTTTTTAATATCAATGAAATAGGCTTTATTGGATAGAAATTTTTATGACATTAATGTTTAAATGTGATACGGCTGGCAAAATCTGGAACACCAATTTTTACAAACTTTTCGCACTGTTTGCGGCCGAATTTAGCTAATAACTTCGAATTTTGATTTCCAAGTGTTCAATTGCCTCTGGTTTACCGACGTAGACAAGTGACTTTACATAACCCTAAAGAAAATAATTCAATGGGGTTAAATCACACGATCTTGGTGGCCAACATATTGGACAATTACGTGTTATAATTCTTTGATCAAAAGTTTCTTTGAGTAAATCAAGTATAGCGCGCACTGTGTTGAAATCACCGTCCTGTTGGAACTACATGTCAGCAAGATTAATGCCAGCTAATTGAGGTAAGAAAAAATTTATAATTATGTCCCTATACCGTTCACCATTGACAGTAACATTCTGACCATCATCATCGACATAAGGACCAATGATTCCGCCAGAACAAAAAGCTCATCACACAGTAATTTTCTGTCGATGTAATGGTGTTTCGACAAAAGCTTGTGGATTATCCTTACCGATTCAATAAAAAATGGGCTTCATCGGAGAACAAAATTTTGAATGGAAAATCAATATCAATGTAATTTTTTTTAATTAGTGGCGCATACGATGTTCGATTGGCTTTAATTCCTGCTCAAGTTGAATCTATCCATTTTTTATTCTGCCAAAAAAAATTGGTAAATGCCAAAGGTACGAGAGCAAAACGCCAGGGTTTGATTGCCTTAACTTCCTCCAAAATCTGCAGCGCGACCTATACCTTCCTGAGGTATAGCAAGTGAGACTCCAAATTCAGCTAGGTATAATGAATAAGAGTTTAATGGTGCTCCTCCAGTGAAAAAAAAAACTTGAGCTTAATGGTTCTCCTCCAGTGAAAAAATTGAGTTTAATGGTTCTCCTCCAGTGGAAAATTCGAGTTTTAAAAATGGTGCTCCTCCAATGTCTGACTTACATATTTAATTACAATTAATAGGTTATACACGATAACCAAAACGATTACACGTGGCTGATTAAAGCAACCACCAATACAGTACAGCTATTCGAGGAAGCCAATCAGCCAGTGTGAGTGAGACGTAAACCACTCGAAGGCTGAGGCAACAAGGATGGCCTGATTAACTTTAAGCGACAATGACGAGCGCACGTATACCCCAACCCAGAGCTATGTACTTTACGACTGGAATCTATTCGTAATGAAATGCCAATCCAAACTAACAAAAAACAATGCAGTGTTAAATAAAGCAGTGTTGTCAAAGTTGTCAAACTCTTAAAACAAAAAAATCTGTTGAAATTTTTATAGTTTTTATTTTAATTTTTTTTTTAGTTTTAATTACTTTATAAATGGTGTAAGATCACTTTCCGCAAAGACATACTGCTAGTTAGTTCAAAATTGTACTACATATTTTTTTATAAACATTTTTATATGATTATTATAATGAGGTAATATGAACGGATGGTACGAAATTTGGTTTTGTTGCTTGAAGCATTTGGAAAATGAAACCATGTTACAACATGTAATATGAAGACGAAATATATCAATGATAGGGAAGTAAGCTGGTTAAAGATATGCTGACTAAGGGTTTTAAAAGCAAACCATATATATTTAGTGAGAATGAGGATTTTAAATCACTAAATTTATCGCAGCGGTTGCCATAAATCTGGGAGTCGGTAGGGTAATACTGCGACTGTCTTTCCATATTAAGTAGTAAAGTATTGACGTAGTTAATTGTTGAAAGTGATTTTCTTAAGTTGCCTGGCTGATAATTTTATCAACATATAAATCAGAAATCGGAAACATTGCTGTAGCTTTGGTCCCGTAAATTTTAAGGTTCTCAGGTATCGACTTCTATATTTAGAATTTTTGTTTTTCTGGAGTTTATTTTGAGCACAGTATATTGCATGTTTTCCTGGAGGTCCAGTGTTGTTTTTTTAAGATCGCAAAGTCTGTGGGAAAACCAGTATTTATCGTTCGCGTAAGCTAAATAGTTCAGTTACTGACAGTTGATTTGCCACTATATTCCTTGGGTTTTATTTATTATTGAGCTCGGAACATATTTCATCACAACAAGGAATAAGAGCGGTGACAGTATACATCCCTAAACAACTCTGACAATTATACTACAAAAAGGATCATAAACGCTTGATTAGAGCTATAATTTTTTTCTCGGTATTTCTCTTCTGCGGAATGCTATTCATATGAAATTTCGATTAATGCTATCGAAAGGAGAAGTCAATAATAATAATGATGGGAAGGAGTTTTATATGATCGGCACACGAATAACCACTGGGGAAACCTGCTTGGGAGGAGCTGATGTTTTGATCTAAGTGTTTCTTTATGTGCGGATAACCTAACTAGGGTGACGTCAGCTTGACGATCCAACCTCGATACCGCAGCATTCATTAGACTACTAGCATTAAAATAGTTGCATGGCAAACATTCATAACATTCCTTTCATATATCGTCATAGAAAATGCAAAACGCCCTACCTACATAAGGAAGTTATGTTTTATAGGGCGTTTTGCATTTTCTTTGGCGATATGTAGAACTCTACATGTCTATCTTATAGCTAAAATTCATTTTCATTTTGAGTCGAAAATCAAAATCCTGTAAAAAGATGTTAACGACATAGATCATATTCGATTAAGATGTGTCTTTTAAATTTTTTTTATTAAAATATACAATTTTATAAAAATAATATACAAACTTTTCAACAACAAATTAGTCTTAAAATTAATATTTTCTTCTTCTATACGCTGTAATAAAATTCTATATGATCTAAATGTAGAGCAATACCAATCCATAACATTGTATTCCAAACAGCTTCCAAAAGTAAAACAAAATGAGTATTCATAGAACCAATGCGCCAATGCCATGGCAGCATTTTATGCATGACTGTATGACCGACATACATAACAATAGCATTCATGCCACACGCTTCAAACGGATAACCTGTCCACCAATGATGCACATCAATGATATAGTAGAGCAAGCTAAGTAAGATGAATGCCAAGGCAGTGGTAATACAAACAAATGATAATGACCTGTAAGTAAATTTTTATTTATGTTATAAAATATTGTGTCACATCGGGTATGTGATAAATAACGATCGAATTTAAATCTATCACTTTGAAATGTAATAAATTTCGATAGATTTTTAGAATCATTTTTGTGTCATTCTCAAAATATGAACTTCATCTGATTCGCAGTTCAAAAAATATTAGCTAAAGGCCGTTTCACACTATAATACAAGTATTAATACTTTTGAATAAAATGACACCGTAATCTAATAATTGATTGACATTTTTCAAAAAACAATAACTCATCATGTCAGGGATTCATATTCCTGAAATATATTAATACTTGTTTTATAGTGTCAAACGGTCTTTGGACTATTTAAACGATGCTACTTTACGTGCGTAAAATCAAAGAAAAAAAAAGTAATATAAATATTCATCAGTGTTTAAAAAATGAGTGCTTAAATCTTACTACTAATTTTTTGCGTATATACTATGGTAAAATGAAAAAAGCTGTTTTGAGTTTTTTTTACGTAAAGAAAAACTATTTGGGAAGCTCTTGGTTTGTCTGCAGAAAACATCCAGAGACTATGGCGAGAATTGAACCCACAACCCCCAGATTGATAGACTATAGAAAATCCTTTGTTTACAAAAATATCAATGATGCCAAGTAAGCTCTTCAATTTTTTTTTTTGGGTTACTTTGACGGAATTTACATTTGATAAGTTGGCATTACTTAGAAAAATGCATAACTGATCTAATAAGTTGTAATAGTTTTTTGCAAATTTTAAAAATATAAAGAGAGTCATACGACTGTCAAATTTTCATACAAATTTTCTCTCCATGTCGCATAATTTCATTACATATTACATTCGTGCTCTTTTACACAAAAATATTATTAGCCCAATTATGAATAACAATTCCCCGGGAAAATTTTCCCTTCTCCCATTCCTGCTAAATTTAAATTTCCCTGGAATTTTTTTCCTTTTCACTACCGAGGGAAAAATTGTGTATTATGAATATTAAAATGGGGAAAATAAATGACTGTTTTTGGGAGTTTTTCCTCATATATTTGAAAGGGAGTTAGCGCGGAAATGTAAGTATTGAATTAATAAAATAATGATTTAAAACTTGTTTTTAAGTCGAAAAAATACAAATACCATGTGCAATATACGCTGACCGTAATGTTGAGAAATGCAGCGCATCACAAAAATGACTAGTGCACTGAATAAAGACAAACGTATTTTATTTGTTATTTTTTAATCGATTGCTCAATTTTTTATCGCTCATAAGTCACAATAAATTCATTAATAATTTAGCATTTTGAAAACTTTCGAGTTCGAAATTGTAAACAAATGAATATTGTTTATCGTACGCCAATCGGCCCTATTCCCATTGGCGTTGTAGTTTGAAAACGAAATAAAAACGACAATTTGGCATCACCGTTGGCGTTAACGATATTCGTCGTAAATTCATCGGTTTACCCTATTTTGAAATGAAGATAGAAACGACAGTAAAACATTCGTTCACTGTCGTCATCATTGTAGGCAACGAAATTCAAACGACTATAAGCCAAAAAATTTAAAATGAAAACAAGAGTACATCAAGGCTGTTCGAAATTTTAGTTTCTTATGTGGAAAAACATCCCGCTTATGATAAGGACTTTCGTAAGGGAATAAAAAAAAAACATTAAGCCCTGAGCGCTCACTAACTGTAAAAAATTCTCCTATACATACAAAATATATGAGGCAACCCTAAAGGCCAGGATTCACTATCCTACACAATCGTACGATTCAATCACAAAAAAATCTGACAGAATTCCGTCCAACTCAAAAAATCGTTTCAAAATGGCGATTTTGCAACTCTGGTCGCATAGAAAAATACTATTTTATGAATTTTTTTCAAAAGATTATCAAATCGTACAGACCTGTCAACAAGTTTGTCACACGCATACATTTCTAATCCACACTATCATACTTTTTTAGCACTCATGCTATTTTTGACAGGTCGTACAATTGAGTATGATAGTGAATCATGGCCTTAAATAGCATGGCGTCAACCTTTTGTAATAATTGGACAATCGGATTTTGACAGAGCGTTAAGTAGCGAAATTGAGTCTTTTTTTTTTTTGTTTTGTGGAAAAGTGATGATATTTTAGTCACTTTTCGGGTAATTTAAGGATTTTATCGCTATTTTGCGTTTAAATTATTATTAGTAATGTATGAGATACAGCGTTGCGCTCTTATT
The DNA here is from genome assembly GCA_949628195.1 of Phasia obesa. Classification (NCBI taxonomy): domain Eukaryota; kingdom Metazoa; phylum Arthropoda; class Insecta; order Diptera; family Tachinidae; genus Phasia; species Phasia obesa. The sequence continues at coordinate 94,817,720 of OX451218.1, forward strand.
TAGGTTTGCCATTGCAGTGTCAAAGCTAGGCACTACGTTACAGCGTTTCGCTTAGCGCGGTTATTCAGGTTTGTCTGGTGTGCGCATCAGATGCAGCACAGTGATGGATTTGCAATCACTTATTTTAAATAGTTTTACACATCTTACTAACCAGAGATTTTTGTTTAAAGGTATAATTCCCGTTTCTTTATTGAAACCACTTAAAATGGCCGTAATTATAGTTAAGAACATCGACCATAACAGCCAGCGTGTAATACGTGATTTCCAGTCGGTATGAACCAAAATTATAACTCCGGATAAAACACCAAAAAGCACCTGGACAATAGTTAACAAGCAACCTATAAATGAAAAAGAACAAGAAAATTAAACATTATGAAGGTAATTTAATAAAATTATTATCTTTTTTACCAAATATCCCCTCCGGATCAAACGGCTTCGAATCGTAAATATATTTGGCTGTGGGATGTTGATAAATGTGAGAATTTCCTAATATTTGTAAATCTATGTAACCGGTAGCACCTCCTATACAATCAGGGTGTAAAGCATTATTGTGTTTGCCACCAGGTCCTAAATAGCCTCTTTTATAACGTAGAATTATAAATTAAGAAGTTTAAAAATAGTTTTTTCTTATTAAATGTTTTTGTTTAACTTACTTTGGACAATTGGGCACATTAAGTCCAAAGACAATGGACAAATGAACAACAATTAAAGTTAACATTAAACCAAATTCTCCCTTAAATAGAATTAAGTCATAAAGTTCGCGTTTCCATGAAACCTATAAGAAGAAAACACAAAATTGTACATTTTCTTAATAATTAAAAGGTATTTTCTACAGATACTTTTTTTAAAAAAAGAATTTTTTTTGAGAAGCTCTTGGGTAGTCTGCAGAACACTCCCAGGGTCTTTGGTGGGAGTCCAACCCACAGACTAATAAACTATCGCACTAGCAATCAGACTATAGAGACACCCAAAAATTCCTTAAAAGATACTAATTATAACAAAATATTTTTTGGTTTTAAAAAGTACTTTCTTGCAGACCTGTTAAAAGTACATCTTTTAACGGTACTTCATTAAAAAGTATTAATTTTAAGTAGTTTTTAAGGGTACTTTTAGTTAGGTTGGCTCTTTAAGATAATTTAATAAAATATATTATTTTAGAGCGACTTAAAAAATGAATAAAGTACCATTTTTTAAAAGGTTCTTTTTAAGAGTAACTTATAAAGGTAATTTTTTAAAAGATCCTTTTATATATTTTTTCTTTTTTATAAAGGTCATTTTTTAATAGCAGCGTATAAGGTAATTCATTGAGAATTATTTTTCTTTTTAAGGGTACTTTTAAATTAATTTCATAAAAAATTTAAGTTCCTTAAAAGCAACCCTTTTAAAGGTATTTTTTTTTTAATTTTCTATTACCACTTCCATTCGATTTCTCTATAAATTTTACAAAAAAAAGGTCAACCCTTTAAAACAGTTCACCAATTTTATGATTTTTTCGATGCATCAGTAAATTTCACCTAAAAAAAATCGGTGAACCTACCCTTAAGTACCTTTCTTTGTGCGCGACCACGTGCAGAAAATAAAAAAGTACTTTTTTAAAAGGTATGTTTTTAAAAAGTATTTTGTAAAGGCCAGGATTCACTATCCTACACAATCGTACGACTCAATCACAAAAAAATCTGACAGAATTCTTTCTTACTTAAAAAATGATGGCATACTATCATACAAAGTAAGATTATGCAACTCTGATCGCATGGACAAATACTCTTTTATAATTTTTTTCAAAAGATTATAAAATCGTACAGACTGTCAAAAAGTCTGTCACACACATACACTTTTAATCCACACTACCATACTTTTTGCGCACACATGCAGTTTTTGACAAATCGTACGACTGAGTATGATAGTGAATCATAGCCTTTTAATGGATTCTTTTAGTAAGTAGTAGTATTTTCTAGGTTACTTCAGGAAAGTATATTTTTTACATTTGAAAAAAATTCCAAAAAATACTTTTTGGAGAGTACTTTTTAAAAGACATTTTAAAGCACTTTCTTGAAAAGGTTTTTTAAGTACGCTTTAAAATGGGGTAAAATATTTTTAAGAATTCTTTTTTAGGGTATATTACATTTAATTTTAATTAGAGTTAACAAAACTAATTACTTTTTTAAAAGGTGCTGGCTAAAAACAGTATTTATTTTAAGTTTTTTTCTTTTGAAGGTAGTTTTTAAAAGGTACCTTAAGTACTTTATAAAAGCTATTAAAAAAAATTGACTTTTTCATAGTTTTCAAAAGTTACTTTTCGAAAAAAAACTTTTTTTAAAAAAGTACTTTTTAAAGATTCATTTTAAAACTAAATTTTCAAAGCATTAGTTTTAAAAAAGCTAGGCTGACTTCATAAAGGCAGTTTTCAACGCAACACTGCCATCAATATAGTTCATAAACGCCTTAGCATTATTTTTTACAATGTCGTGAGTTCATTATTGCATTGCCACCATTTTCAATGCGCATCAGTTGCCAAATTTGTGATGCGTTGTGAGAAGAGCGGTTGAAATGTATTTTCTTAAAATAAAATGTATTAATTATTTTTCATAATTTAGTAATAAATGCCCTGTTTTGAAGATCCACTTCACAATACTTTTTTACACACAAAAAAACGAAAATTACGACAAAACAATTTTGAGTTCATAAACGTTTAAAAAATATGTTGCATAATTTGACAGAGCAGTGTTGACATGCAATATTGTTATGCCTTGCTAGAGCATCTGTTTGAAGTGTTGCTTAGCAAACTGCGTTTATGAAATAAGCCCTACTTTTTAAAGTTAGAAAGTGGCGCCCTAACAAATGCCAGGTGGCGCTTAAGTAATGTCGTGGTAAAATGTGAACTGGCTACTATTTTGTATTAAGTGTTCATTTGTAGATGCACGAGTAAAATTGATGACATTAATTGTGCTCGTTTTATTTGTGCTCGAATTAATTGTTGCTAGTGGCAATTTCTTCTTCAATGTTAGGCTTCAAGACTGGCCAGGTTTAGGGTTTATTATGGTAAACGCGTAGAAAGAACTCTTGCTTCGTCAATGTTGCACAATAATTCCATACTCCTTTCAGGTACACACTTTTCCATTACAAGACGAATTGAATTTACCAGGTGGGAACGATTAGACCAGCTAATAAATTTTTATTCTCGTTTTTTGAGCTAATGTGTTGGCAAAAATTCATTAAAAATAAATGTTAGTTTAAAATCAAAGCTTTTTTGTTGTAGTTCTTGTCGTAGTGCTGTCACCAGGCATATTAAATTCGCTCTGCTTGTTTACAATTAATTATCTTTCTGTCTACAACAAGCCTAATCACATAATGACACTATTTTTGAGTAACCCAGTCATAAATATGTGTATGTACATTAGGAACATAACTTTTTAACAATTTTTTAAAGTATCAAAATTGGCATAGCACAGTCCGCTAACGTCAAAAAAGTTCACACACCAACCGCGATGAAGTTTTGAAAATTTTTAATTTTCTTTTTGCTTAAGAAATATTAATAATATGTTTATTTAAAACAAAAAATAGCTCAAGTATGAAAATTCATTAATAGTTAGAGATGATAAGAGACTTTTCCGCAAACCAAAACGTTAACCTTTTTTAACAAAAAAAAAAATAATAAAAATGATTACAACACCGTATAAAATTATGAATATTCAATATTGCATTAAGAAGGCCTCGAAATAATTGGTGTGTGAACTTTTTTAAGAAAAATTACAAAAGATTATGATTTTCGTGGTTACTAGGATATGGTTGACCTCATTGGTACTATGCCAAAAAATTGGTTATACCCCTAAAGTACATACATATGTATGTATGTATATTATTTACTTGCGGCTCTATATGTTCCTTTACTGTAAATATAGTATGTGCTATACCGCATATCAAGTAAGCAACTCCAAAACGTTGTAGAACACCCATAACTCTTAAATTTTCCAAATTTGGTCCATTTATAGAATTTAAGCACAAACCGATGATAAAAAGTTTAATAGCTCTCTGAAAATAAATATAGAAAAAAAATTGTTTTTGAATTTAATTAATTTTGAATTAATTTATGTAAAAATTTTACTTTAGGAAAAGCGTTAGTGATAATTATTAATATCGCTTCAATAAAGTTAAAAAAAATTGTTTTGCTTATTATGGTTCGAAATATAATCACATATACTTGCGCCACAATTGATGTCTTTTATGTGGAAAACCTTTAACTTTTAATTATTTTTTTTTCTACTTTATATTATAGCGAGAATAATGTTTACAAGATAGGGACAAATTTGTCTTCGAATTAAATAAATAAAATGCATAGACTAATTAAATTCGAACATCTTCAATTCGATTTGCAATAAAGGAGATAATTACAAAAAAATCGCTCATTTCGACTTCTACAATACGCAAGAAATCTAAATGGAGCATACTTTTTACAATGAAGCTGTTTCAGCTGTCGAAGATTTTTAAAATTTGTTTGAAAAACAGTTTGTAACAAACCTTTGAACAATTTTTTTTTCTTACCCACAAAATTCTGAAACATATACGCAGTTTTGTTGTTCCCTTAGCCAATTGTGATTTAACCGAAATGGGTATACAAACACCCATTATCCAAAGGAAAGAGGGAAATACAATATCAGCCAAATGTAATCCATTCCAAGGAGCATGCTCAATCCACCAGTAGTCACCACCGCCACTATTTACAAATATCATTAGGACAATGGCCATGCTGAAATGAAAGTTATAAATTTAAAATCATCATGTAGGAAGGTAACTAATCACTTGAGTTAACCTAATAAGAACAAAAAACATATAAAAAAATTTTACAAAAATAATATAATTAAAACTTCCAACTTAATTTCGAAATGTGTCGAAAAAGTCGTTTTAGCCAGTGATTAAAAATGCTTGACTATTTTCAATGCAAATGTATGTAATTAACTGTTACTTAGAAAATGTGCACAGCAAAAGCAAATAAAAGAAGAGCAACTTATTTGCTTAAGTCTCTTTCTGCAGCAAAGCAATCAAGCTTAAGCAGTAAGTTGTTCTTCATTTTTATTTTTGCTTATGCTTAACTCTTTACGGTGAAGTAGTGGCTGACTACGATTGCTATTTTTTGCTGTTATTTGCTGTTACTCGCTGCTTCAGTCTTAAGTTTTAGAAAATTCTTTAGCAGTGAGAGATTAAAATTATGGCGCCACGTAAATCGAAAAAAAAACTTAATTTTGCAGATCTGCAAAATAAAGATTTCCAATATTGTTTTACAGCAACAGCAAAAGAAGAAATACACATTAACTTATTGCTTAATCAACAGCAACCGTTTTCAAAACAATTGCTTTGCTGATTGCTTTGCTGTACAAAGAGACACATAGTAAGCTTAAGCAAATGAGTTACTCTTCTTTTTTTTTTTGCTTTTGCTTCGCTTATAACAAAATGTTATATAAATGCTGAGGAATTCAGTTTTTTTATTTGCTGAAAAAAATGTAAGCAAAGCAAAGATTTTACTGCTGTTGCTATTTTTAAGCAAGCAATTCAAACCCAGGTTTTAGCAACCAAAATGTTCATTTTGGAAATTTTTATGCTAAACGAATACATGTTATAATTCTTGACATATGTCTAAAATGTGCAACTTCTTTACCAATTTTAGTGAAAGAATATACATACATACATACATACATACATACATACATACATACATTTTTTTTTAGTTTGTAAACCTTTTAAAATTTATTAGATTATAAAAAATTCAATTGAAATTCAAAGCTTTGTAAAAATTCGTTTTAATGGCCCAAAAACCACGACAGATATCTTAGTGGATATATTCAAAATTTGGAAATTATTTTCGAACTTTCAAAAATTATGTCGAAAGGTGACGACCAGTGAAAAGGGAAAAATTCCCGGGAAATTTTAATTTATAACAGCAGGAATGGGAGAATGGAAAATTTTCCCGGGGAATTGTAGGCTGATAATGTTTTTGAATTCCAGATTAATTTCGAAACTTGGAAAAATATATAAATTGTAATGGCTAAACACACAATAAAATATCAATATACATACACATATTTATTTGCAAAAAAAAAACATAAGTTTTGTTATTTGTTTTCGAACTTTCGAAAATTATTATGTTTTTTTATTTATTAATTTCGAAACGAGTCGAAGAAAAGTCGTTTTAGCAACCAAAATGTTCATGTTTGGCTGAAAAATTGTGAAACTTTTTTGCCAAAATGAATAAATGATATAATTCTTGAAGTATGTTTGAAATAAACAACTTCATTTCAAATTTTAAGTTAAGAATATATATTTTTATGTCTACTTTTTTGAGTATTATTTCTTATGCAATAAGTTTGAAAACTATAAAACCTTCAAAATGATTCTAGGTTTAAAAAAATCCAATTTAATTTCAACTTGGTTTTTAATAGCTCAAAAACCTCGGCATAACTTATGTACTTAAGTGTAAAATCTTGAGGTTGTTGTTGTGGATATATTCAAAATTCGAACTTTCCAAAATTATATCAAAAGGTGACCTGACCACGGATTGTTGTATTTACATGTCTTACCAAAGTTTATGTAACATATTAAAGATTTAGTAAGTTTCAAAATTGGAACTTTAAAATTTCGAATTTTTTTTCGAACTTTCAAAAATTATAACATAAGGTGACCTAACCAAGGAATGATGAAATTACATTTCTAACCAAAGTTTATGTTACATATTGGAGATTTACATAGTTTATTTCAAAATTCGAACTTGAATTCAAAAGTATTTAAATGCAAAAAATCATGAAGTTTTCAGTATAACAAAAATTAATTTCCACAAATAATCCAAAAATTAGTATTAATTATTAGATTGACATCCAATATCCAAGTAGACGGTCGATTTCCAAGGTCGATTAAAAAAAATTTTTTCGAACTAACATTTAGGCTCTATGTTCGCCCCTCACTCTCAGAATCGATCTAACTTTTGCTAACTTGAATTTGTTCCACAGTGTAGTACTACCTTTACCTAAAGGTACTACAGCGATTTGTTTGTGTGTTTATTGTTAATCGAAAGAAATCATACTTTAACAAATTTGAAAAAAATACCCTCTGAAAGCATCCAAACTACGCATACGATTGCGTTGCTTTATAGTGGGCGGTGGTACAGAAGTTTCATTTGCCGCTGCATTAGTTAGCACCTCTTCATAGCTATATGAACGCCAGGCACATAGAGAAATTTTCAATACACATAAAATTAAGCAGACCAACACAATAACCGATAGAAGAGCTAAAAAAACATAAAATCAAAAATTATAATAATAAAAAAAATACTAGTAAAATAAACTTACAGTAATTAACATTAACTCCTTCATGATCAACATTCCAACCGCAAGTACCATTTTCATATAAAGTCAAGTTATAAACACCAAATTCTTTTAGGCCTGTTGGTTTTAAATCGCACAATGGTGTACTTAAATTAAAATTAAATTTAATGTTTCTTTCTCTTATTTACAAAAACAAAAAAAATAAATAACTAAATAAATACTCACTCATTATTGAAGGCATAACGCCCCACATCATCGGTCAACAATTTAAATTTAATACCATGAGCTACATTTATATTGACTGAGGCACTTGTTATGTTGTCATTATTGTAGCCATGTAAAGCTTTCGCTTTTGTATAGGGGCACTAAAAATAGTTTTAAATAAAATACAAATAAATAAAAACTGTTTTTGTTTTTTAAAGTTGTTTGTAAAACTAAGCTGTTGTTATTCGTATTTGAAAATAAATAATCATACCGTGTAGCATTCATCGGAGAGACCATACAAATAAGTTACTTTATGATAAAAGGTCTTTGGCACCAAATAAGCTTCATCCACTTTTAATTTACGCATATCAAGTCCACGCCAAATTGGTTCAACGTATTCGATTAATGATGACATTGTTATTTAAACCTGAAAGAAAAAGAAAACTATTTTTAATTTTTATTCGAAAACTTGAAAAAAATTTCTACGAAATTCCAGTAGGACGATGAAATAAAAAATAGTTGAAATTCTTAAATATTCTTTTGTTATTTTGTATACTCCTGTTCATTTAACTACATACAATCATAAAGCGCCTGGCAAGCTACACCCCGACTTGACAAGCCAACAATTTGAACAAGACATAGATAGACATAATGCCGCTCATAGGGGTATTTTGGCAATCTAGCCGGACATTACTTTTTTTAGCTTATATTGGCTCTGAAAATTGAGTCTCCCTAGATTAATGAAACTTGACAGAAAAATCTCTTATGGTCATAGGCTGTTTAAGCTATAAAACAAGAATAATCGAACCAAGGAGAAAATAGTTCCCCTTAAAAGAACTAATCCTAACTCTGAAAAATCATTTATTTTTTAAGTTTTCCCATACTTTTGCTTAGCAAATGCAACTTTTATAGTCAGCGAATGTTCAATTACCTGAACTTGGATACTGGAGGTTCTAAAATGCCACAAAAGGGCGGTGACATAAAATATTATTTGCAAAAATAATGTAATTATTAAAAGAAATGGATTACATAGCTCCCACCTCCCGAAACGACCATGTGAATTTTTTTTTTTATAATTTCCAAAAAAATATTAATTTTTAAGATTTTATGTCGAAAAGAAGAATATTAATAGAAGTCATTTTTGTTTATTATTTTGTTTATAATTTATTACTTTATAGTATTTAATTTATCTGAAAATAATTAATTTATTCATAACTAGCTGTGCCCGCCACTTCGCCATCGTCTCTATTTTGCTTTGATTGCCTCGATAGACCAATTGGTAGCGCGCTAGTCTATCAGTCTAGATGTTGCGGGTTCGATTCCCGCCAAAGACTCTGGGTGTTTTCAGGAGACAAGCAAAAAGTTTCACGGAGGTAGTGTTTTCTTAAAAAAAAAGTAATCTACTTTTAAGACTCTTAATTTTAAAGTGCTTCATATATGGTTTATGTAATTACTTTATATAAAGGTAACCATACCTGGGTAATTACTCAGAAACTTAGGCTTTATATAAAATTTGTATAAAATTGCAAAATGATTGTAGAGTATTTTAAATATATGTATATTTAAACCACGATACTAAGGCACCTCTCAACGGAAGGACGTAGCTGTTTAGAAAATCCATTCTGCTCTGCTGGTGTCTAATTTTTCTTTATCTCTTTATAATTAAGAACTTAAGCCCAAATAATTACTTTATTCAATATTTGATGACCGACAAAAAGATTTCTTACTCGTATCTACCTATTCAAGATGAGCAAAAACAAAAAAGGTGAAATTTGGAAAAAATCGCAAAAACGCGCAACGTTTTTATCTACAGTCTAAAAGTAGAGGGTTTACTCAGTAATCGCAAATAATGATTATCCATCACATTTTAAAAGAAAAAAATCATTATGTTAGGGATATGCTATATGTACAAGGAGTACACAATTGCAATCGTCTTTAAGGGGACTGTCCGTTCCGCCAATGATTTTTATTTTTTAAGTTTTATTGAAAAAAATCAAAAATAAAAATTATTTTTCGAGTTCTATTTTTTCCTCAGACATCAATGATTACTTGTTGAGTTTTATTTTTCGCTTGGAAAATAAAAATTATTCTCCGAGTTTTATTTTCTGCGCAGAAAATAAAAATTATTGTCTAAGTTTTATTCTTTGCTCGCCATTTAATGATTGATGTTTAAGTTTTATTTTCTGATTGAAGAATAAAAATTACTTTCTGAGTTTTATATTTCACTTAGAAAATAAGGATTATTTTCCAAGTTTTATATTTCGCTTAGAAAATAAAAATTATTTTTTGAGTTTTATTTTTTACTTAAAAATAAAAATTATTATTAATTATTATTAATTTTTATTTTCTAAGCGAAATATAAAACTTGGAAAATTATTTTCTAAGTGAAATATAAAACTCAGAAAGTAATTTGGATTCTTCAATCGGAAAATAAAACTTAGAAAGTAATTTTGATTCTTCAATCAGAAAATAAAACTTAAACATCAATCATTAAATGGCGAGCAAAGAATAAAACTCAACCAATAATTTTTATTCTCTGAGCAGAAAATAAAACTTAATACATAATCGTTATGTTCTAAGCATTAAATAAAGCTCAGAGAATAATTATTATTCTTTGAGTAGAAAATAAAAATCAAGAAATAATCATTAAAACCCAATTTTTAAAATAAAACTCATAATCATTACAATCTCTGGTTTACTGCGTATTTCGATTCGAATGATTTTTCTTTCGATTCGCAGTAACCCCCCTAGAAATCGCAAATTTTATAATGATATAACATTTTTCGGATCTCAAAAACAAAAAAAAAAACGTTTTTTTTAATTTCGAACGAAATTTTTTTTCTAAAAGTAGCTCTTAATACATATAGCCTTTCACAGAAAAAAATCAATACAAAATTTTAATTCGTTTAGCCACAAAAAATATATTGTAAACTTTTCAAAATCGTTAAAAGGCAATAAAAACTTATACAATATACTCAACTTTCCTGATTTTAACAGTGTCCCAAAACGACAAATTTCAAGCAAAACCCTTAAAAGTTCACTATACGATGCAGAATTTTGTTGTCTGTTGAGCTGATAAAATGAAATTAATAATTAAAGCGTACCCCATAAGACGTGAACATAATTAAAACTTGTACTTTAAAAGTTATATATTAAATTTGTTTATTTTCTTTTAGTTCGTACATGCTATTCGTTTACAATTACAATTTGTTTATTTACTTTAGTTCGAGAGGGTGAGGTGTTTACTTACTTTAATGAGTAACTGTATGTCTTTTACTTATTGAGTCAATTATTAAAGTGTTACTAAAATTCCAACAAGTAAATCATCTTACTTTCCAACTAAAAAATTATTTTTAAAATAAGAAATTTTAAGAGCACTCGGTCACATCGTCACTATTTTAATTCAGTGTTTTTTTTTTTTTTTTTGTTTTCGATCAATAGAAGCAACTTGTTACAACATTTTTGCTGCGGATTAAAGTTAATTTCATTTATTTATTTTTACTGACACTTAACGTATACAAATTTGTAACTTGCATTTATTTAATGCTTATTTAAACAACATTATTTAAATTAATTAATACAATTTTATATAGTTTAGTATGGCAAAACGCTTGTTGATGGTATGAAGTTTTCAATGTTGTGTTTCCATTTGATTGTTGGTCTGGTTGTCGTTGTCGTTGTCGTTTACGTTTCTTGTTTTTGTTTCCCTATTCGTTACTGGTTTTACTGATAGAGCACAAGCAGTGATTTAAGTTGTTGCAATCTTAAATCATTATTTTAAAAATGTTATCTGAAATGAAAGAAATTTTTGTTAATGAAACTAAAAATCTTTGCAATATATTTATTTCTACGAACGACTTCTATATTGGTGCGGAGTGACCGTTTTATTTTAGGAATCCGTACCCAAAGAGTAAAAACGTAACCCTATTGTATTCGCTACAATTTCTTTCTTGAAATTTTCACAGAAGATGGATAACTGTGGCCGCTATAGCAACTAGTACTAAAACTTATAGGGTGTTCCGAAAATGACGTGTTATTCGCATATACATATGTGTTTATCTCTTAAACTGTAGGAGGCATACACATCAAATTTAGAAACAGCTACAAAAACTTTGTTTGATATATAAAAAAAATAAAAAAATAAACCTACAAATTAAAGAGTGTTCCGATAGGGACGCGATTTTCATGTATATGTTTTGAAACATAATAGATAGACTCTTGAAATTTTCACAGAAGGTGTATAACTGTGGCATCTATAGCAACAATTACTTAAACTTATAGAGTGTTCCGAAAGTAAAGTGTTATTCTCGTATATGTGTCTATTTCTTGAACTGTAGGAAGCATACACTTAAAATTTACAAACAGTTATAAAAACTTTGTTCGCTATATAAACAAGTTAAAAAAAAAGAAACATATAAGTTAAAGGGTGTTCCGATAGAGTGTTGATTTTCATCTATATGGGCTATGTTTTGAAACATAATAGGTAGACTCTTGAAATTTTCACAGATGGTGTAACTATGGCCTCTATAACAAATTGTAAAAATTAAAGGGTGTAACGGCAGTGACGCGATTTGCATAAATATGCAAACTATTCGAAAGTAATACACAACATTTCGGAACATAGTGAAATTCTCAGGAGTAACATGGAACGTTCGACCACGTGGAACATTCTGTGAAATGTTTTAGAAAATTTCACATTAGGGGCGTTTCAATATAAATTAGAACAGTTTATTTGCAGAATTGCCTATTTTTTCCAAGTACTTAGATTTATTTGTACTTACCTATTTGAAGCAATTTGTTGATTACAGACTTGGCAACCTTACTTACATTGGCCAAACTACATATGTACGTCATCTAAAGGGAAAACATGATCATTACGTAATCTTGTCTTCTATCATTCTTGAGTGAAACTATCATCCAGAACTGTAACAATTAAAATAAATCTAAGAGTTTTCTTTTTTATGTATAGTAAGAAGAGCAGTCAACTGATTGTCACTTTCAATCTTGTTGCGGTAAAGAAGTGTTCTTGATATTTAACCTTGTTGTGCAAAACTGATGTTTATAGGCCGTACCCACAACGATCCATACGTATGGCGTTGACAATAAAATTTGACAGTTGAGAACATAATTATCACCAAATTTATTTCGCGTGGAGACCCCAATTTGTATTTGTCCAAGTATTATTAAGATATAAAAAATGTATAATTTTTATCCTGCTTGAGTTGTTTATTTATCAATTGTTTTTAGGATAGAATTATGTATATTTTAAATTAGTTCATTTTTACTTTACCATACGTAGTATAAGGTAAAGTATAGTAATCATGAAAAAATCGAGGTCGGTATTTTGACGGATTTATACGTTTAGAAGTCTCCGGAATCCATTTTGACTATTTTCGCGATGATATCTGTGGGTGGGTGAGTGTGTATGCCACTATTTTTGTGGAGTTTGTACAGGTCATACCGTTTGACATATCAAAATTAAATTTAGTATGTGCCTTTGGTATGTGGAGATGAAGAGCTGTATAGTTTTGGGGCATAATCGGGAGGGGGAAAGGGGTAGTTTCCTTACCCCCAAATTTTGTGAACACTCTACAGGTCACACCGTATGACATATTAAAACGAAGTTAATTATGTGCCTTTGGTTTATGGAGATGAAGAGCTGTATAAATTGTGGCCATAATCGGGAAGGGGAAAGGGGTAGTATACCTAACACCCCTAATCGAAAATAATTTATTATTTTTTTCGATTCGAATATACTTTGAACTTTTTTTCATTATGTAATATATCTCAAAAAATATCTGTTTCCATTTGGTATGGTAAAGTTGAGTGTAGGCCACTCCAGTTTCATTTTTCAAACAGAACAGGACATTGTTTTCATTTTGTTACATTTTCTAAAATGGATGTAGCATCCGCCTTCGTTACGCATTTTCTAAATTGCCTTAAGCCCGAAATATTTTGTGGTTTAACCAATTAGTTTTATTATTATTTAATTTATTTAAACTACTGAATTTATGTTACTACCGCATACATTTTAACATTAATGAGCTATAAACTGAAAACAATAGTTTTATCCATTACACATTATAATGACTCTATGGTTAATTTACTTATTATTAATTGCAATCATGAGTATATTAAAAAAAACAGTAAATAAATTCATAAATTTCGGCTACTACATGACACTGTTCATTAAAATGGGGTGATGTAGTCGTTCAGATGTTTTTGACATTTGCTTTATTGTATTTTCTTTTCCAATACAAAATTCGTCAACATTTACAGCATAACTTAGGGCGCAAATATATTTTGATAACAAAAAAACACAATTAAAAAGGCTGTTAATATTTATTAATTGTGCTCAGTAACTTTCAAAACTAATAAATTAAAATTATTATAATTAATTATAATTATACTCTTCTTAAATTTCCAAGTTTATTTTATACGGCGAAAAATCTTAAATCGATTAAGTTTCTTCTAGCTAGGGATGTACGATTAATTAGTTTTTAAAGTTTTTTATTTACCGATATAGTAATTGTGCATCAGATCAAAATCTCTGATTAATCAAAAGTATATGTACAGCTGCGGTCAAAAATATAGCACCAAGCCTAAGAAAATATGTCTCCAATACATATTTTCTTATAGGTTAAATTGATATATTTCAAAATTTGTCATAAGTCGCTTAGGAAACTGTATAACTGCACAAAATAATAAATTTTATTTTTGCTAATTATTTTATTTTGAAATTTTTACTTTATTAAAAAAACAAACTTGAAAAACAATGAGCCAAAAAAATAGCACTTCACTTCAATTTGTACTAATCTTAAACACTAAATTAAGAACAAATTAAAAAGAATTATAAATGATACATTTATTACGTTGAGCATGATTTGTTTATTCTAATTAATACCTTCTTTCATGTCCTTTATTTGTAATAACAACTGCACAGCGTTTTGGCATCGAATTTACAAGATTTTGGCATCTTTCCTTTGGAGATTTATTACAGATTTGCTGGACAGCTGTCCAAAGTGCTTCATTGTTAGTTGGTTGCATTTAAGACACTGTTTTTTATATCTGCCCATAAATTCTTAATTGGTCTGGGTTCTGAGCAGGCCATTCCATCACATTGACTTTATTGTCTAGAAACCACTTTGTCGCAGGCTTGCTTGTGAACTTCGGGTGAATATCTTGCTGGAAGACCCACACCAATGGCATTTCGTATGAAGCATAAGAAAGCATTACATCCCCGAGTATACCAACATAAATTTTCTTATTGTGGTTTTGTAGGTCCTAAACCATAGTAAGAAAAACTACCCCATACCATTACGCTAGATCCATCGTGTTTTATGGTTTAAGTTGTAAGTTTTGGGTTGAATTCTGCGGGGGTCTTCTTACGTAGGAACGTGATCCCTTGCTTCTAAATAATACAATTCTGGACTCATCTACCACTTATTTTTCCGTTGGAATGAGAAACTACATTTTGTCGTTGGTGCTATTATTTTGACCGGCACTGTATATCGTCACCTAAAATGCAAAACAGCGTATCACCAAAAAATTCAAAATTTATTTTTTATTGATTACGCTTGGCTGCATCATATTACATATGTGTGCAAAATTATAAACTTCTACTATCAAAGCTACCCAAGTTATAAACAAATTTCAAAATAACGTATTATCCATTGAATGCTTTTCTGAAACAAAATATAACGCATCATGCAACACTCATCTTTATGACAATAAGACAGTATACTACTTGATATTTTTGGTTTTGCTCATTAACCAATAAAGATTTATTAATGTAATTTCACAAAGCAAACACGAGATGTTTTTCAGTAGAGTTTCGGGACGGTTGTTCACTAGGGTAAAGGCTGATAGCGCGTTTCGTTTAAAAGTTACAAACCTCTGAATTGGAAAATATAAAAACTACCGCTTTTTCAGGATAATTTAAATAAATTTTATTTAAAAAATTATTATAAATACAAAATAAAAATTTTCGAGTAAAAATGAACTGAACTTAGTATATTATAACTTTATTATAAATAACAAATGTACCCATTATTTATGCAACACGATTTTATTTATGTGAGTGTATCTTATCCTGTCGCCCAAGACTTTGTTCTATCTCATGAATGGATCAAACGATATTAGCCTTAAGGATGCGGGTCATTTCTGGAATGCTTGCATGGCATTGATCTTTAAAGACGCCCCAAAAGAAAGTCTAATAGGGTCAAATCGCAACTCCGAGGCGGATCGATTGACATCGCAAAGATAGCTGATAATATGATTACCAAACTTAATTTGCAAGAGCTCGATTGTTTGATGAGCTGTGTGACATGGTGAGCCTTCCTGCTGAAACGGAACATTATCCAAGTTCTTATCAACCATTTTAGGCAAAAAAAATTGATATCCAGATTAACTCCCATAATGGAGCGTTCATTTTGTGTAAGAGTGGCACGAGCTTACAACGTTTTACCAACAAGCTTGAGAATGTTTGGTTGTTCTGTTGATGCCTATAAGAGGAAACTATTTCATGAACTTTCAAGTAATAGTTAGTTTATATAAGTATCAATTCCTACAATATGATTTGCAAGAACGAATGTACTTACTTCATATGCTGAATGGAGAACTGACATTGTTACTTTTGTCCTTGTAGGATATTTTTTTTTCTCTATTTCTCCATTTTTGCTTAATTTTAGATAAACACTGTAACCTTTGCTGCTATTTCGATTATTTCTATGGCCTTATTATATCTCTTTGTTTTTTTTTTTTATTGTAGAATTTGTTTTGAGAATAATCATAGTAGTGCTTTGTAAAAAAGTTTTTGGGTTTAGATTCTATTGAGCAATTTTGTGATCTCATTTTTATTATAATTATTTTCGTCATTTTTATTTCTATTATTATTTATTTTTCTGTTATTAATTTCATTATTAATTTTTATACTGTTAAATTTAGCTTTTTATTTAAATTTATTACAATATTTGTTAATTTTTAATAATATGTAAGCAGAATATTGTAACCGATTATGGCCAAGAGGCTAGGTAATTGAAAATAAATCAAAATAAATAAATAAATCATGTGTCTGTAACGCTTGCCTTTGGCTGAAATGGCGAAAAGCAGCACTATTGAAAAATAAAATGAAGAATTATACCACCTATTCAAACTCCAAAACAAACTGTTACTCTTTGTGGACGCATTGGCTTCTTAACAATGTTATGCTGGTTTTCCGATACCCAGATGCGAAAATCTTATTGTTGTTAGGGTGCGGGACTTTCCGGAGATTGGAAATTTCTGATTATCACTCACTTGAGAGTGGTCAGGACGATTCCTTTGTGAACTGCAAAAGAAGCTAACTACTTTCGGTCTATGACCAAGTATTTCCCGCATAATGGCGTTTTTAGAACGCTACAGCCATGTATCCTGAATAGTCGGATGGATATTGACAAATTCCGCTAATAGCAGCTCTATCACTAATCCAGGGAATAATCCTGTTTACCTTGATTGGTGCTAGGGCATGACAACCATGATCCTAAACGATCTTTTTCATTTAATGATATGTTCTAACATACACAAACAGATTTTTTGCAATTGAAACCAAACAAATAATTTGATTATATGTAATTATATGTATAATTTGTTTATTTTTCAATTTCGTTTGCAATTTTTGAGATTATTTAATTATGATTTTTTTTAAGATTATTTAACTATTAAAATGCACATCCAAAAAGAGAAAATGTAGTTTGCATTTGTTATTAATTGTATATGTATTTTTAAATATAAAGACAGTAATATAAAGTGTAAAATAGTTATTGCATGCTTTTTTACAAGGTAATTTATTTTTTATTAAAACCTCCTATAAATAGACAGTTATTATTTAGGTCATTAATTATAATAATTAATTTTATGCCACATCTTTTGTCAATACCTATTTATATACAATATAAACGTTTATTTAAATATTTTAAGGATAATTGTATTCATTAAAATTAAATGTTTGTTATTCATGTACTTGGAAAGTGGAATGATATACATACATGTGTGCAAGTTTTATCAATTAAGTATACAAGCATCAAATAAAATCATAAAATGTAGCAGGGGCAACTGAAACGCATGTTTTTTTTTAAGATATTTTGAGTGTTTTTAATAGTTAAATAAATAATAACGAAATAAGTTAAACTAAATATAAAAAAGAAAGACTGTTAATATCATTATCAATTTTCAGTAGAGTTTGGTAGTTTATCCGAAAAACACTGAAGAGTTTTATCCTGAACTGAACATGTGTGTGTGCAGTGGTACTTTAATTGAACTTTGACGCTGTTTCGGGATTTCAAGTAAGCTGTTCGTCTAGAAAATTTGTTTAGAAATACTGAATATTTTAAAAGATTTTCTCGTTTCCAATACACAAACAATGCTTAAAATACAAAAAACTCTTAAGTTAAAGATAAATAACGAATAAATACAAACAAGTTTAGTCAATACCAACTGCAGTCGATTTACTTTCTACAATGTTCATATACTCGAAAGTAAAACGAGTGAAGTAAAGTAATTTCTATTCACAGATCACCAAGAAATGTGAGTTTGAAAGTTACTCCAAACCGGTAGACAGAATATATTTTCTTAAACTTACCCCCCGTTTCCATTAGCCATTAACACGAGTCAAACTTCATATTAAAAAAAAACAGTATTAAATGTTTTTTTTTATATGAAGTTTGACTTTTGTTAAGACATGTTGATAGCAAATGAAGACGGGGGTTTAACGCAACGCCATGGTTAATATAAAATATAAAAGAAAATATTGGGAAGTATAAAAAAAAAATATTGGGAAACTATTAAAAAACACTTTGTTTTTGTTTCCTATGCAAAATCTTTCTTATACCTATAAAGTATGCATTTTATTGCGTTGCTTTTCTTTTATAAAACAAACGGAAGAGTTTGTACAAATACAAAATGTTCTGCTTCTGTATTGCAGGCAGGCGGTTCATATAGAAAATTTTTATGGAATATTCTCTGATGTGATGTTTCTGTATTTCAAGTGAGCAAATCGTGTAGAAAATTTGTATAAAAAGCACTCAAGTTGTTTAATTATTTCTATACAAATTGTTTAGACGTATCGTTCGTTTCCTTGCAATTTTCTCGCTCGCAATACGAAAACAGCAAATAAGTTTAGTTTTTGATATTAATTCTGGCATTGCGTTGAGTTTTAGAAAAGCAGACCTTTACTTTTACTTATTAATAAAAGTGAGATAATTTATCTCGCAACAGTCTGAATTTATAAATATAGAAAATAAAAAATCTTTCATTCGTTACACAGCTAATATTTTCTAAGCAATTTTAAATCTAAAAAAATAAAGTATTAAATCTTTTGACATCAATTTTAAACGCTAACTTCCTCATTTGCATCTCAATATTAGCTTTTAGTACACACGTCTTATCTCTACAATGTAACTGGATGTTTTGCTTAACTAAAATTACAACAAGAATTCGTTTTCTTTGCCGTCTTGTAGAACGCTTTACTTTGTATTGACAAGTTTTCGGATTTGATGACCATATCATCTAATTTTTCTCCCCTCTCCAGTACCGCTTCTATAGTATTTTTTAATATAATCTTCGTTTCATCTAAATCATTTTGCATTTTTGTTAGAGCATCAGCTTCTTTGGGATCTTGATATTTAGCGAGATAAGAAGGTAAACCAGAAAAATCTGCATTATTTTCATTGATTGTTTCCCATAGATCTGCGTGTATTTTTGCTGAAAATTCATCAAGAATTTTTGTAAGTAAAGTATGAGCTACACGTTGTGGATATTCGTGATCTCCAATTAAAACTCCGGCTAAATTGTCAGTCCTTACATAGACATGACACATGTAAGCTTCCTGTTTAACTGATTGGCGCATTGCTGGCTGAGTTCTTTCGACTATTGTTTTGGAAGCAAATCTATTATATTAAAAATTATACAGAGTTTTTATTTGCTCTTGTCATTTAATTCCACTTACGTCATAAATTCCTGCACTGTACTCCTTTGAAAAAAGGAAAATGATTGCAAATCATAGGCTGATTTCAGCAAACGAGCTTCAGCTGAACCCTTGAAAAAAACACTTAATGCAAATAATTTGACCATCTTTTTCTTTTTGTTGTTAAAAAAACTGGTGGGTTAATTTTTGTCACTTATCGGCTATTGTAATAATTTAAAAATTTTATCAGTATTTTTTCGTCTTTAAACCAAAAATATGTTTTACTCCTTTTTTTCTTGCTATATATACTTCCCGTAGCCAGTGACACAGATTCGTTTAGTGCTGTATATTAGTTTAACTGTCAGTTCCAAGTAATCGATTTTATTCTCTGGTACTAAAATTATATGAGTAGTTAAATCACAGTGAATTACTGACAGTAGTTCAAGTGAATTAATGTACTTACACAGAAAAACTCAAACAAGGCATATTTAACAAGGTGATACAGTAAGGGAGAGGAAATTTCAGCAAAAAAATTTTTGAATTTTTTTTATATGTAATATCTGTTTTATTCTCTCTTGAAATATTATCTGATTAATGTCAAACTCCATATAAAAAAAAATTCTCTTTAATAATCGGGCATGTTCTGTAATCCGAAACCGAGTGAAATTGAAATCGAATAAATTTTTAAAGAAAAATATAACTTAGTTGCGCCTATTATTTTAAAACATTAGCAATCAAGGAAGTTATGTGAATGGTCTTTAATCAAATGTATAAAAAATAACATCAAAATGTTGTAAGATTTAAAAGTTATAACAATTTAAAATTTCATTCGGATACAATTTCACTCGGTTTCGGATTACAGAACATACCTGATTATCTCCGCCTTGTGCAGTCACCTGGTTAAATATGCCTTGAACTCAAATATATTTTTAATTACAAAAAATACATATTTTTACCCCCATTTTTATAAAAAATAAAACTTATTTGAAATGTATGTATTTTTCATACAAAATTTGTTCTAAAAGAAATTTCAAATAAGTTTTATTTATTACTAGCTGCCCCCAGTACGCTTCGCTACATATGTATGGCCAAGCTTTCTCGAAAACGCACGTTTTTCTCAGGCTCTGTGTAAAATAATAAAAGACTTGAGTATGAAAATCTAGTATAATTTCCTATGGTGTATAGAATAAGCTTATAGGTATTATCACTTTTGATTCCCTTAGAAAGTTATAGATACAGTTTATGCTTGTAGTTGATGGATCTTGTAGAATTACAGTGGATCAACAAAGTTTAGGCACAACATGATTTTCAAAAGTGTTTCGCCAGTAACTTTGCATCTGCATAACTTGATAAAATTATTTTCATGCTGTTTTCAAGAATGATAGGTTTATTGACCATTTAACACGAAAAATAATTCATATCTGATTAATTCTAATATACAATGGCTTTTTAACAAAAAAATAAGGTAAGTCTATGTAAAAAAAGTTTAGGCACACATGTGACAATTTTCGGTATATTCGGGGTTTTTGCATGTCTAGTATTTGGTGAACCTCCTTTAGCTTGGATAATTGCTTCTAAACGTCTACTCATACTTCTTACTAGGTTAGATGTTTCATCAGGAGTAATTTTTTCCCATTCTAAGCAAAGTGCCGCTTTAATTGATTCTTTGGATGTAATGTGATGTCTCCGTATTTTTCTCCAGTAATTGCCAAATATGCTCTAAAGGATTCGTGTCTGGCAATTGCGGAGGGGTTTTTAACTGTTTGTGGTATATAAGCCATTCCTGCACAAGATATGAAGAATGTCATTATCTTGTTGGAACAAGAATTTCCTATTTAAGCCCAGCTTCGCAACACTTGGAGATAAGTTTTCTTTAAAATATTTAAATCAGAGTGCTTGTCCATTTTTCGTCTACAAAGACATGATTTCCCACTCCAGATGCCGCCATACATCCCAAAACCACAACTTGCCACCACTGTGCTTTACAGTCTTAATAATATTATTTTCTTGAAGCTCTTTGTTTGCTTTTCGCCAAATTTGTTGTTGGATCTGAACCAAAAATGTTAAACTTCGATTCATCACTAAATATCACACTGTTTCAGAAGGCTTCAGGCTGATTAATGTGGAGTTTTGCAAACTCTAACCGCTTTTTCTTGTTTTTGTCTGAAAGACAAGGTTTGCGACGGGGAACTCTTCCATGATATCCAGCTCTGTGCAGCATATTTCTTATTGTTTTTGGATTAAGGTCTTCACCAAAAGTTTTCTTCATTTCCCGACACAATTCTACAGCTGAAATCTTTAGATTTTGAGCCACTATAGCAACAATGATACGCTCCTGACGAGATGTATATTTTTTTGGACGTCCACTTCTCTCACGCTCTAATTTGTTGGTTTTTTCATAATGTTTTATGATGTTTCTTACACTGGTATAGGGCCTCTGTACAATCACACCAATTTCGCGATAGGATCTTCCCTGTGCATGAAGATTTATAATAATTTTTCGGACATCTACGGAAATTTCTGAACGATTGCTCATTTTGCTGTTTTCGTCAGGAATTAAACCCAAGAAAATTTTTTTACATTTAAAACTCTCCCCTACTGAGGATTAAACATGAGTTGAAATAAAAAAGTGGAAATTTACCGTTATACAAGGGATTAAAGGGCATTAATGCAGTAAGTGCCTAAACTTTTTTACATAGACATAGCTTATTTTTTAGTTTTTAAAGCTTTGTATATTAGAAATAATAAGATATAAATAATTTTTTGTTCTAAATGGTCAATATAACTCTCAATCTTTAAAACGATATCAAAATTATTTTATTAAGTGAACCAGATGCAAAGTTATTGACAGAACACTCTTGAAAATCATGGTGTGCCTAAACTTTATTGATCCACTGTATATTGGCTGGGATGTTGTTGAAATATTTAATAATTATATTGCGTAGTGAAGTGCATTGATTGTCCTGATGGTTAATTAATGTGCTGTTACAGGCACCACATATGGGTCTGATGTTATTTTTATCGATGTGATAATGAGAAAATATTGCATGGCCGCGTCGAAGTCTGGAGAATATTTATTTTATTTTTGACGACGCACAGAGGGGTATTTTGCCAATCTAGACGGATGGAAATATACAAATTAAAGTACGCGGCTCGACAAACAAAATTCTGCATCGTATAGTGAATTTTCAAGGCTTTTGTTTGAGATTTGTCGTTTTGGGACACTGTTAAAATCAGAAAAGTTGAGTAAATCGTAATATATTTTTTTGGTGGCTAAACGAATAAAGATTTGTATTGATTTTTTTTTTTTTTTGTGAAAAGGTTTATTAGTAGCTACTTACGTTAATTTTTAGATTTTTTTTTTTAATTTTTAATGATAAAAAATTTTGTTCAAAATTAAAAAGATTTTTTTGTAAAATTTTTGATAAAAAAAGTGAAAAACTTTTTAAGAGTGATCTCCATCGCGATCCTAAAAATGTTGTTTATCACTACAAAATTTACGATCTCTTCTTTTATGCTGTAAAAAAAACCTTGCGCATATTTGCGCTATTTTTTGCGATTTTTTGAAAATTTTACCTTTTTATGTTTTTTCTTATCTTGGATAGGTAAATACGAGTAAGAAATCCTTGTATATTCATAAAATGTTTCGGTTTTTAATAACTGAAATTTAAATCATTACATCTAACACTGTTATTACCTGTACAAAAAACAATTTAAATATCAAAAGAGATATAGACGTGTGTAGATGCCCTTTCTTTTGAGTGCATATTACACCTGTCATATAATCTGACATGAAAAATTTGGCAAATAAAATCTGAAGCGGACAAAGCCATTGTTAACGCGAGGAAAAAAAATATCCAAAAAAAATTTAGAAGTGAATTAGGGCTAATAGTGGGTGTACCGAAAGCTGGATTTGGAAACACCAACGATGGTAACAGCAGAAGATTTTTTTCCAATCCTGAATTAGCTGCAGAAATAACTGGAATTGAATTTGATTTCATATATCGAAGGTTATTATTGAAGTAATATAAAGTGGTCACAAAATCCAAATGCACGAGTTTGCGGATTATTGCTTAGATACTGCAAAACTTTACTTTTCTCTATATTAGTGGCATCCTATGACAACTACAATGCACACATTTTAATACATGGTGCAACTGTTATGAATGAGGCATTGTTGCTTATTGGGCTGTTATCAGAAGAAGCGACTGAGGCACGAAGCAAATATTTCCGGATTTACAGGCAAAATTTTGCTAGAGAGTTTTCAAGGGTTCAGTGTAACATAGATATTATTCATAAGCTTTTGCTAAGTTCTGACCCACTCTTTACTAGACCCACTTCAAAAAAATGTCATTACCTTTTACGAAAGAAGCAATTTCGTTCATGCTTCCACCTGTACTTAATGCTGATAGGATTCAGATTCGGAAGAGGTCTTTGAAGAATCAGACGAAGAAGAACCCTGGCACTCATCATCATCTTAATGCAAAGGATAAGTTGTTTTAAATAAATTAATTGTTATAATTTGAAATAAAATTTATCGTTACAATAATAAATAAGTTATTACTATGAATAAATTAATTATTTTCCGATAAATAAAATATTATTAAGTAACAAATAACAAAAATATTTTTTTAATAATATTCTTGGGAGGCGGGGATTGGTTAGGCATTGGAAAGCTTAAAAATTAATATTTTTAGGAAATTGGCAAAAAAAAAATATTAAAAAATATTTTTTTCACATGGACGTTTTGGGAGTGGGATTGGAGGAATACCTCCCCCTGCCCATAAAATAAATTTTTGTGGTTTTTAAAAGAATGTAATCTATTTCTTTTAATAATTTCATTATTTTTTCAAATAATTTTTATTTCAGCACCCACAAGAGGGACGGGGCTAAAAATGGCATTTAAGAATCTCTTGAGTCCAACTTTAAGTTTTTGAACATTCTTTGACCTTAAAAATTGCATTTTTCAGAGGTAGGATTAGTTCTTCCAAGGAGAACTTTTTTTTCTATTTTATAGCTTTGACAGCCTATGACCACAACAGATTTTTCTGCAAAGTTTCATTAACCTAGGGACACTCATTACATTTTTAAAGCCAATATAAGCTAAAAAAAAGTAATTTCCGGCTAGATTGGCAAAATACCCCTATGTGCGACGTCTGTCGGATTTACAGGTTGATGTTGACATAGTGAGGATGTTGTATAGGGTTTTCTTTTAACTTCACTTCTATACAGTTTGTGATATGTCGGCGCAAGTCTATTTTTTCAACAGTGTCGTTTAGTATCAAGGCATATTTAACTAGGTGACCGCACAAGGCGGAGCTAATATTAAAGAGAAATTTTTTAAATTTTTTTATATGGAGTTTGCCATTAATCAGGTATTTTAAGAGAGAATAAAATAGATATTACTGTCAAAATCCATACAAAAAAAAATCAAAAAATTTGTTGCCGAAATTTCCTTTCCCTTACGCTATCACCTTGTTAGATATGCCTTGTTTAGTATGATGGGAGCATAGGAAGCGTACCGTGCTGCGATGTCTGCTTTTACGTTGTCTATGATGCATACACGGCTGGGAATCCAATGAATTCTTATTTTTACCTCGTCCTTTATTAGGGCATTTCTGATTTGGATAACTTTGTTGCATTTAATGTTGTAGGGGTTGTGTATTGTCTTAAGTACTGATAAACTGTCAGTAACAATTCTGTGGCATTAAGGAATAAGTGCTTAAGTCGACTTAAGCAAAATTTAAGTTAGTGACACCAATGGAATCTCCGTGCTCCAAAGTACCCATGGGCAAAGTTTCAATTATTTTGTACCATTTTTGAAGAAGTTATAGCGAAATTTCTTTCTACTTATCTTTTTCCAATGTCTAAACGCATTGGGAAAAAAGCTTAAGAAACTACAAGCTATTTTTCCAAATCAAAAAATCTTTTTTTCACAACTTATTAATTGCAACGCCTGTATACTTTTGGTAGATCTAAAATAATTTCCAAAACATACGTTTGACTCCCATGTGTGAAGTTTAAAGATCAGATATTTTTTAAAAAAATTAATTTTTAAGTTTAAAATTGTTCTCCTACAAAACTTATAAATCAGACTTAAGCACTTTTTCCTTTTTGCCACAGAATTATTGTTGTTTTATATTTCCGTTTAAGTGTTGATAGAGTGTATTAAGTACCACGCTATTCCCATCGTCATATTAGCCTACAAACTTTGTGAGAAGCATTTACTGGCACCTAGCGTCACATCAAGCTTTTACGGGGATCGCGAAAAAGAGTAATGTCAATATTTTACTCAAGACGTACCGTTAATCTTGATTAAGTTTCTAAATTTAGAACTTTTTTTTAAGAAAATAAAAATAAATGCTTTGTTATGTCCTTGGACAACAAGCAGGTTATACAAATTTGCCATGCTTTCTTTGAGAGTGGGATAGTCCAGCAAGGGATAGAACAAGCCGTACAACTGCAAGCAAAAATGTATTAATTGAATGCTGAAACGAGATATGCCCTTAAAAACACAGCCGACTCTAGAACAAGCCTTACATCTGCTAGCAAAAATGTATTAATTGAATGTTAAAACGAGATATGCCCTTAATGTCCGGACAACGTCGGACAAGTCGAATATTTTACTTAAAAAAAAACTGAGTAAACTATTTTTCCACCGTTTTACTCAAAAAACAAATAATTTTTTTTTTTTAGAAATATCGTTTTTTCCCTTTAATATTTACAAAAAAAAACCCTTCATGATACAAATAAATGTATAGAATTTTTAAAATTTAATTTTGTAGAGCCGACTACATCACAAGTATTTAAAAATTAAAATTAAAGCACCTCTATATACATATGTATAAGAGATACTTTTGACGTATTGACTTATCATCTATTGAACCATAATAGCAGGTGTACTCGAATAAATTCCTGCGTACAACATTTGATTCAAAAGTATATCAAAACGTTGTAATAAAACAATTGGGTTTTTTTGGTTTCTTTTTCTTCAGGTTTTATTTATGCAAAATAACTTTTTATTTAAAGAAAAGTTACAATTGTTTCAGTTTTACTTGTCTGTATGTAAGTACGTTCTTTAACTTACAAGTTTGTATTTAAACTAGTTTTCAAGAATTCTTTGATTTAAAAATTCCATGAAACTTATTTTTAAATTACACAAACTACATTGAATCACCTTGTCCGTAAGGAGTTTAAAGCGGTTTCTTACTTAACTGACTTAGGACATTTGGTTAATTTCAACATTTGCTATTGATGGAGAAAATGTATATTATTGTTTAAAAAATATTATCACTTAAATTAAATAAGGTTTTCGTATATAAACAAAAAATATTGTAAATAAAAAATAATTTATTGTTTCTGGCGATTTTAATTCATTTCAAAAATTGTAATAAAACTTAAGTTTTGTTTGTAATGTAATAATTATAATTTATAGTAGTAATAAGAAATAGTTATTTGTTTAAAATAGTTTAAAAAGAATATTCAAATTAAAGTTTTACAAATTTTAAATTGCATTTGAGATTTTTTTTTCTTCAAAATATTTAATTGAAATCAGATTCGTTTCGTTGGCATTTGCTTTGTTTCTCTTAAATTTAAACAATTTTTCATTTGTTAATAATAAAAAATAAATACACAAAATCATACCATTCTTTTTTTTTTATTTGTAAGGAATTTGTGTGAAACTTTTTTTTAAGTTTTAGGCTAAATTTCATTTGTTACTTCTTAAAATGCTATTTTTCATTTTTAAAGTTTTCCAAAAAGAAAACTATTTTTCGTAAGTAAAAATATTGTATTTTCCAATTTGTTTTTTACTTCATTTTACTTGGAATTTTTTTTATTTTTTTTTTTAGTTTTAAATAACATTTTATGCAAGTTTAGTCTAAAGTATATCACACAAATTATTTTTTCTTGGGCTTTGTTTTTGCGTCTATAAATAAAACGTAAAAAAATAAATAAATAAATTTTTATATTTAACTATTTAATTTTCTACAATTTTCAAATGCAATTTTTAATTAGATTTTTTCTGTCATAAAAATCATTTTAACATAAAATTATAATACATTTTTTTAAGGGTAACTTTACAATAGCAAAAGATCTTAAATCATGAATAGTTATTAAAATAAGTTATTTTAATATATTAATGTTTTAATATTTAAAAACTTCCAAAATGATTTCATTAGCTTAGCATTTTTTGGTTGTTTCTTTTAGAAATGTATTGAAGAATGGCAACAATCTCTGTCAGAATATGTTCCAGATCGAAAGACATTTAAGAAGTGATTAGAATTATACGTTATTTTTTCTTATTTAGGCTTACGACATTTAAAATTAAAGTATCAAAATTTGGGTTTTGGGGGGTTGATTCTCACCAAAGACTCTGAGTGTTTCACTACAATGATCGCTAAATTAAGTTAAAATATAACTTGGTATTGTAAGACGATGTTTTTAAATCATCGTCTGATTCCCGACTGACTCTTAATAAACAAATCAAATAAATTTGTGTATGATTTGATTGTATTTCATTTATCACTCTTTTTGCAGCTGCATATTAAGCTCTGCCATATTTCCATTAATAATTCATTTGCAACACGAAAACCCCCTCATGATGGATGGGGTAAAATAATAGCCACTTTTCTTCTCACAATAAAAGGAATGTATATACATATTTTGTTAATTTAGATATAAGTTTTGATTTTATGCTTGGTTTTCGATACATGGCGAAATTTTCATTCGTCACGAAAGCGTAGTACAGGTTACGTAAGCGGTAATTCGGCCCGCCGCTGTGAAGCAACTGATGTTAAACGTATCTGTATTTACTAAGCAATCTGCCGGCAACTGCCAAGTTAAAACTAAACCCTAACTCCGATTTTTTGAGTTTCGACGCCATAATTAACTCGAGCGTACAAGTTAAGGGGCTAATGCCGTTTTTGTTTTTGCTATCAAGAGCCTAATTCAAAACAATACGGAACTACTACTATATATTTTTTAATAAAACTTCGCCATTATTAAAGTCATGAAAGATTAAACTTTCCCCAAATTCAAATATGTATTTGTTAAAGCCGAATGGTATAAGCCACTTTGGTATCATGGCAATCGATATCGAACATAAAGTATAGTAATTTCATTCGAAAGGAAATGTTTTTAAACCGTTTTTTCTTGATCACTTGTTGACTTATTATTAATCTATTACAATTTGATAATACTAACGATTCGATACATGTCGAATGGCGTAATTACCTTACTCGACTCGTATCGAATTTGTTATTCGATACGATAGCTTACTCGATATCGAATGCGGTGATTAGGCCCCAGATATATCCCTTACAGGATCTCCATCAGATTATCTAAAAATTTTGTGCTACATTTTGCTTCCGGCTTGTTAGGCATTAACTCGCAGCAACTGTTTCATGGCCAAGTCACTATCTACTAAAATTAAAAACTGTCGTTGTTTTATTTGTAACTATTTGGCTTTGATTTCCCTAAAAATAACAATTTAGATATCAATTAAAACACATTTTTGAAGTATTTACATGTTTTCTTCCTTTGCGCTTGCTCTTTTACTATCGCAAAATATTTGGGCTTATCGAACGAGTTTGACATACACTTTCGCAATACAGAGTGTGGTGCTGCCGTCTTTGCGAAAAAGATATGCGAAAGAAAAATGCGCAAACGCTTTAAAGAGTACAAATCGTTCGATTTCGTACCATTTTTCTTTCGTATCGCAATAGAGAGTAAACCCCCAGTGGTAAATGGTAAGGTTTTCTCGTATATTCAGATGAGATCTACGATTGTAAAAGAATATACAAAAAATTGACTTTCTCTTAAAGGGGTCATAAGCATTCTATTTAAACCATATTAAAATTTAAACTATAGGTAATATGGACAAGTGTTTCATTCAGAAATTAATTGAATGTAAGCAAATAAAACTTAAAGTCGACTTGCTATCATCACTGGCTGTGTTATGTATATAAGTATGTAACCTTATATCACTGTGTAGAAGTAAATCTACTATCCACTGTGCATTACACCAACAAAGTTAAAGGCGTAGCAAAAAACATTTCAACAAAGGCCTGCGTTGATACAATGGACCAAATGGTAACGCATTACTCGACAAAACAGTCAACCAGACGTTGGCCATTAGCACGCGGAAAACAATTGGAGCTTGCTAATACTGAAAATCGCATGAACAACATTGAATCTTTCTGTGGAAGTCCGTTAAATATTCCTAGCAACATGCTGCCTAACCAACAAAGCGGCCCTAGTACACTGAGTTCCAGAAAAGATTGCAGAATTTGTGTCACGAAAGACGACAAGCTGCGTAGGAAGACACGTTTTTACTGCACCAAATGCACTAATCCTGTGTTCCAACAACATTGTAAAGTTGATTATACTTGTTTTTCATGCATTCCACAAAATGAATAAAAAATATTAAATAATTAATTAATTTACGGTACCCTTTTTGCCATACAAATGCATGAAAACGTATAGGGGTCTGACCAAGCATATGTGTTTTGTTCGAAGGTTTCAGAATATGCGTTTGACGGGGGGTTAAGCATATATTACAAGTGGTAAGTATAATTACAAGGCAAATTAGGCAGAAAAACTGTTATTTGATATCAAACAAAAATTGTATTCCACATAAGCCGCATACGTTACACATATTACAAACCAATTGTTTGGGTTTCTTGCTTTTTATATTTTTTAAATATATTTTAATTGGTCAAACTTTTGGAGTTGTATTTCATTACAATATGAAAACATACTCATCGAGAGTGCTGTACCCGTAAGTTAAGGACTCGCTTAATCTACGAATAGACAAGAGTATGCGAACCAATAAACCGCTTTACATTTAGAGGGTATAATTTCCCCACCTACTATCATCATTGGAAAGGAAACTTTTCGAACTTGTTTGGCAAGAATAATTAAGAAATATTTTTTTTAGTGTCAATGGCAATGATAGATTATAGTGATTTTTTTTTTTCGAAAAAAAACATTTTCAGATTTTGATTGCTGTTTTGACATACAGTGGCTCACAGCTTATTTTATGCAGTGAATCTTTTCATTTAAAATCTCTATAAAAACGAAACTAGCAATACATTAAAAAAAATTGCACAATTTGAAAGAGAAAATATTCAGGATAAACAATCAAAAATCTGCATTTAAATACTTAAAAGGTACTAAAACAAAAAATACCCCATTTTTCCATCTCACAGCTTAAATTATGCAGTCATTTGTGACTGTAACGGTACCCCAATGGAGGGTTATTATTTTAGAATTTTTCTGAGGGGTTACTGCGTATTTCGATTCGAAAGATAAATCATTCGAATATGTATGTTTTTTACATTGTGTTTCGAACAATTTTTCTTTCGAATCGAAATACGCAGTAACCCCCCTGTATTCTATTTTTGGCAATGTCTGGCGTTGAATATTCAGTCTAAATTTTTTACTTGAAGTGTCAGTTTTAAAAAATTCAAATGGGTCCGCGCACAACGATAAAACAACAGGAATTGGTCTTAAACCTTTTCAAAAACGATCACTCACAGCGAAAAATAGCAGAAATAGTTAACATAAACACTTCCACAGTGCAAAAAATCATAAGAGCTCTTTATTCATGAAAATAGGGTTCATAAAAAAGGCAGAAATGCACCAAATAAAATTTTCACTGAACACGACGAGCGAAATATTATAAGAAAAATAACGGCGAATCCAAAGGTTTCAGCTCCAAAACTGACTGCCGAAGTTGAAGCCTGGGAAAGCAATGTTGCGTCGAAACTGTCACCGTGTATTGCGCCAACATGATTTTCATGGCCGAGTCGCACGTAAGAAACCTTTTATTAACCCGAAAAACAGACTTTGCAGATTAAATTTCGCCAAAGAACATTCTACTAAGGATTCAGAATTTTGGAATTCGGTTATCTTTGCCGACGAATCAAAATTTAACATATTCGGATCAGATGGCATGTCTTATGTATGGCGGAAACCAAATACGGAGCTCAAAAAAGAAAACCTAACAGCTACAGTGAAACATGGTGGTGGCAGTATTATGGTTTGGCCTTGTATGTCGACAGCTGGTAATGGAAATTTAACATTTATTAAAACAACAATGGACAAATGTAGGTACCTTGAGATCCTAAAGGATAATTTATTGGAGAGTGCAGAGAAATTGGGTACAAAGTCAAATTTTAGATATTACCAGGATTACGACCCAAAGCACAAATCAGGTATTGTCCAAACTTGGTTAATATATAACTGTCCACATTTAATGACACCTCCACCACAGTCGCCCGACGTTATAAAAAAATTTATGTTCAATATTAGAAATTAACATAAGGAAACACAAAATTTCAAACAAAAATGATTTGAAGGAAGCGCTGAAGACGGAGTGGTAGAATATTTTGACCAGTGTTACACAAAAACTGGTTGCGTCTATGCCAAACCGCCTCAAATCTGTCATAGACAATAAGGGGTACCACACGAAATATTAAATAATTTAATTACCGTTCCTAAACTTGATATATGCAAAATCATAAGTGCCTGCATAAAATAAGCTGTGACATGAAAATTTGTAGTATTTTTTGTTTTTTAGTTTTAAAATTATTAAACAAAGATTTTTGCAATAAATATTTTTTTATTTAAACCAGAATATTTTTTATTGAATGATGCCTAATAATTGTTTAGATTCCTGCTAGTTTTGTTTTTATAAAGCATTGAAAAGAAAAAAAACTACTGCATAAAATAAGCTGTGAGCCACTGTAGGAGAAGAAAGTTTGTTTAAATACTTTAACAGTTGTTAGCGAAATTACCAAAATTCTTTACATTTTTATATATTTGAATCAAACAAAACGGTCCAATAAAAAAGGTTTATGACGAACTTAAAACAAATCATTTTGTAGTGTTAAAAAACTCAAGTTTCAAATCATATTTAATATTTTTTACTTTAATGTCGGCCATACACGTCGTTCTTTTAACCACACAGTTAAAACTGCTGGTTAAACACGAACAACGACCATATCCATACACTATACGTTCTTTACTGCACTTCAAGTCGTATTTATTTCATTCGGTGGGTGGCACCATGCCGGGAACAATAAAAACAAAGGTAGGGTAGTATTAAAATGTCTAATGACAAATATAAATTTGTCAGCAACACTGACACTGACGAAGATATATACATATGTTTGCATATTTTTGAAAGCGTGCAATAAGGACGTTTAAAGTGCGGTTAAGATATTTTTAACTACTGTAATGAAATTGCACCTGTTAAATGATTTAATATCCCAAAACTTGTTTAATGCTTCGTTAGTTTTTTGTTAAAAAATAAAAGAATAAAAAAAAACTCAAAATAAAAGAAAACGAAAAATACATATATATATTTCTATTTTGAAAAAATAACAAAGAATTCAGTTTTATTTAAAATTAATTTTGTTTTAGGGGTTTTTTAATTTCTTTTTTTCTGGTTACTTTGTGTTAAAAACAAAAAAAAAAATATTATAAATTATTGCATATACAATGAGTAATGTAAAGAATACAGGAAGTAATAAAAAAAGGTAATAATTTAAATATTAAATATGTTTGAAATTGTTTTTTTCTTTTCTTTTAACATAAAGTTTCTTGTTTTCGCTGAGTTTCATTTAGTTTATTTTTTAAATACATTTGGTTTAATATATGGGTTTTTCAGATAGAAAACAAACAGATAAAAAATTAAATATTTTTAGTTTCTTTCTTTTTGTGATACTAAGTACAAAAAAAATAAAATTTAAGAGAAATTTTACATTCTTTTAAGAATTTTGTATTGATGTCCATTTTTTTTATAAAAAAAAAAGAAAATATTTAAATAAAAATTACATATAATTTAAGTTTAATTCAATTTATTTTATAATCAATGAGAACAACAATTAATACAAAAAATTGAATTTCAATATTTATTAATATCGTATGTATGTGATAAATGAAATTTTTATTAAACAAAAATTCTAGTCTTATCAAGTTGCTGCTTTGCTTGCTTTTGTTTTTAGAGGAAGTAAAATTTATTTTTTTTTTTATTTAGTTATTTATTTCCTTAAGCAAATACTTTTAGCACCTTGTTTGAGAAATTTAAAAAAAAATATTTTTTTTTATGATTACCAATTTTTTCTTAGTTGTCTTGTTTGTTGTCTTCTCTCTAAGAAACTAAGTTATTTTCAGTTTTTAGTTTACTTTTGATTTTAATTTAGTTATTTTTGAAGTTATGTAATAATATCACATATATATTTTTGTTGTTGTTGCTGTTGTGTTTTTATTATTTAAATTTGCTATGGTGTTTACATACGATACAATTAATATTTTTTAATTTCTTTCTTTTAGTTTTTATTAATTCAATAAAACAATTAAAATTTGTTATACTTTTGTTTTATATATTTTTCCAAGTTGTCTTGTTTAAAGAAATTAATAGCTATAATTGCTTTTTGGATATTTTAAGTTACAAAAAAAAAAATGGGAAATAATTTAATAATTGTAAATAATAATTTTAAAATTAAATTATTATTTGTTTTAAGGAAAAAGTTAGTAAAAAAAAAGAAATGAAATTATAAATTATTATAAATTTATGTGCCTCATGTCATCCATAAAAATGTTTTATATATCTTTTGTTTAAATCATTTTTCGTTTGGTTTTTTTAAGTCTATATCACATAACATTGTTGTATTTTTTGTTTGTTGTTTAAATAGTTTCATGTTTTTTGTATATTTTTACTTCTTTCGTTTCATTTCGTTTAAAAGTTTTTTTGTTTGTTTGTATAATAAATGCAAAATATTGTTTTCTTTTTTTCTTTCTTTTTTTTTGAGGTTAAGACAAAAAAAATAAAAAAAAACAACACTCACAGCATTTGTTATAGTAGTAAATATTAAAAAAATATGTATAATTAAAAATACGAGATCCTTCATTATTTGTTTGTTGTGATTAATTTGTTAAAATTGTATTTATATTTTCGTTTTTGCTAAGTTCTAGGTTTTACAAAAACCAAATTGTATTTTTTGTCGAAAAAACAAAAAAAATTATATATACAAAAAATTTAATTTTTATATGTATTTTGAAAAAAAAAACTAAATTTTTTAATTTAAATTTACTTTTCTGGATTTTCTTTTCTTCTTTCGTTTCGTTTTTTGTTTTAAATCTAAGATTTAAATATTAAATTCGAATCTATTTTATTTTATTTATTTTTATATCAACATGAAAATTGTAAAAAATTATTTTTTACTTTGTTGTTAAAACACCAGCATTTAAGAAAAAACTACAATATTTTTCTTCTTGGTTTTAAGTAAGTCGTGAAAAAAAACTTTATTTGTAAAAAAAAAAATCCAAAGTTCTAGAGGTACGGGGTTAGGAGTATAAAAAATTCACACTGCCGAATATTAACGATATAGAAAAAAATCGCTTTTCGGGAGGGCAATGCTTGTTTATACATACCTTAACTGGTAGGTGAATTCAGCAGGCATATCCTTAAAAATAGTTTTAATATAAAAAACTTGTGTTCTTCAAAATTTTGTTTGAATTATTAAATATTTAAATCAAAAATTTAGTTGCGCGCCTAATTTTGTTTTAATTTCTGCAATTTGTTTTAAATACATAAGTTTTAAAACACAACACACATATAAAAGGATTCTTCTTATTTTTATTTGATTTCGCTTTTAAATTAAAAATATTTTTGGTAACTTTCAGTAGTTTCAGTTAATATCATATGTGTATAGTAATTGGAGATAAGTTAGTTCGTCTCTTTTAAAGGCAGGCAGTGAAACTGAGCATAATAAAGATTGAATATTAAGGTTACATTTTCATTTTGCTGATATTGTTTGGTAATATTTCCATTCAAACAAAAGAAATTATATCATATTATATTTTTAAATTGTCCTGGGAGCAAATTACGGCATTCATTATAGATTTAAAAATTTTGATCGATATTAAACGCCGTAATTTGCGCCCTTTTATAGTACTACCGAGTTCAGACACAGCAAGCATTCTTGATCCTATATGATTTTCTATAATTCCTTTTTGAGTTTAGATTGCTCAAAATTTGTTTCAGTTAAAAACTAAAAATGGCTTGAAACCAATTTTGTTTGTTCTTCAAAAAGTCTTGCTATGTATGAACTGGCACTTAAATAACATTTACAAAATGTCTAATTTATTTTTAAACGGAATGTTAATGTAGTTTATTTTTATTAAAGAAAAAATCTTTTCGTTAATAGACAGTGGAAGAAAAAACTTTAAAACAAGAAAAATTAATTTTTAGCAGGCCTTAAAAATTTAAAATTCATAAGTTTCACCGCTCTAACCTCTGTTTGCTCTTATTTAACTTTCCGTGAAAAATGTTGTTACAGTTGACAATCTACAGCCGAATGTGACTTGAATAGATCCGGAACGCAGATACAATTATCGTGGGATCAATAATATTTGCATTTGAATTTCTTTAAGAAAGTTATAAGTTAGTTGTTGTTGTTTTTATTGGGAAAAAAAAAGAATTTATCCCATTTTATTCGTATGGATGAATGTGGCGCATTTGATTTTAATTTGTTATGTTATGCATTTAATAATAATGTTAATTCTTAAAAAATGGCTTTCATTCATTTTTTTTTTTTTGTTGTAGTTTTAATTTCATAAATTTTCGATTTAAAACTTTTATTCACTCAAAACACAAAAATTATAAATAACACATACATATAAACAATGACAGAAGGCAGCTGCGGCGGCGGCGGCTTTGGCAAGTTAAAGAATGCATTTTCTTTTATACGGTTTTATTTTTAAATGCATCATCAATTAAAAAAAATAAAAACATAAATTTCATTAAGCTTTTTTTTAAATTAAAAAACACACAACAAAAATATTTAATACTTAAATGAAAATAATTGTTTTTTGTTGCTCATTAATTAATAGTTTTTGAATTAAATTATTTTCAAAAAAGTTGTATTATTTGTATTCGGTTGTTTTTGTCTTTTCTTTGTTGTTACTCATTGTTAAATTAAAATAAATCTGTTTAATATAAAATTTAATTAAAAAAAAGAAATAATTCAATTTTTTTTTCAAAATCATAATTTTGTTAAGAATATTTCAATAATTATTTCTTGTATAAATTATTATTACTATTGTTATAATTATTATCATTAATTTCTGTTTTCTTCTTACACAAGGTTTAATGAAATTTCCTTTTATATTTTATTAACAAGCTCTGCTTTGTTTAACCTGTTGTTTCTCATTTCCTTTTTAAAAACCTTGTTGTTTTTAAAACAAATTAATAATAATAGAATTTTTATATAAAAAAAAATTTCTTTTAAAAGTTTTTAAGTAGAGAAATTCATAGTTTTTTTTTGAAAAATGTTGATAATTTTTAATTAAATTTAGGGAGTTTTTTTTCTTAGATGTCCAGCATCTTTTAAAAGATGTCTTTAAATAAATGCTGTTCTTCTTTCTTGGTATTATTTGAGAGAGGAAAAAACTCCTTTTGCTTTTTAAAACTTTTTTCTTTTGGTTCTTTAACAAACATCGTACGTTTTAAAAAAAGTTTAAAAATATTTTGGATGTGTTATTTTTTGGAGAAAAAGAAATCATTTTTTTTTTTTACCTTTAGTAGAGTACTGCGATTAATTGATATTTTTTAAATTATTTTTTTTTCTTTTTTTTAGTTATTTAAATTGATTAATAATATTAATAATATAATATTTGTTTTTGTTGATAAACAAAAAATATACCGTTTGTTTATGTACTAAAAAATGTACCTTTTATTCATGTACTGCAACAATTTACTGCTGTTGGGGCTGGGTAATCAACTCTGCGCCTTGGGTGCCTCCATTGGCATTTGTGGCCACACCACCATTGGGTGCTGCTGCAAATTGATGCGGATGAGCGGCATAATAAGCAGTGGGTGGTGGTCCAAATTGACCAGTGGCATACGGATTTCCAGCAGCTGCTGCTGCAGCGGCTAACATTCCACTGGCATCATACATATATGTGGGTGCACCTGTAGCTGGTGGTGATTGGGCTGGGGCAGCATATAGAGCACCAGCGGGTGGTGTGGAAACATTGGGATATTCAGCGGGTCCTCCAACTTGACCCCCAGCAGCAGCTACGGCCGCAGCTATGTTTGCAGCCACACTTATTTGTTGTTGCTGAGCTGCTAATGAATTAGCATCTTGTTGGCTGTTTTGATCCATGATTTGTTTGTTGTAGTGCCCGGCTGCAGACTGACCATTTTGCTGTTGATATTCACGTTTTTGATATTGTTGAAAACGTGGTGTACTACCATTGGGTTGCATATATTGGCCACGAGGACGATATTGTTGGGGAGTCATGTAACCACCACCCTGTTGCTGCATATGTGGTGACATATGAGCATGAGGTACATACCCACCCATCATTGGACGCGGACCACTACCACCAGCAGCATTGAATGGAGCACGGGGACGATAGGTCCTACCACCATCTTGGGCACCGCCACCATTGTTAAACTGACCATTGTTGCGGTTATTCCAATTGCCCATACCACCTGGTTTACCAGTACTGTTTTGTTGTTGATAACCACCGCTTGCATTGTTGGCATTATACTGTTGGTACTGTGGTTTAGGCGGGTAACTGCCACCTTGACCATCATTTGCTTGGTAATTTAAGGGATTAGTGCGTTGTTGTTGCTGTTGATTGCCTTGATTGGTTGGCTGCCAACGTTTGTTGTTATTACGGTTATTGCCTCCACCGCCCATTGTACGAGCCAAATCCAAGAGCGCAGCCGAGGGCTGTTGGCCAGCCTCTTCCAATACAGATATCAATTCTCTAGCCTGTTTGGCATTGTCTGGTGTAAAGAATGTATAGGCTGTGCCTAATTGTTGACAACGTCCGGTGCGTCCAATACGATGGACATAGTTTTCGGACGAATTTGGATAATCATAATTGATGACATATTGCAAGTCTTCCACGTCAAGACCACGCGAAGCCACATCTGTAGCAATCAATATATTGGATTTACCGTTACGGAAATCTTTCAATACTGAATCACGTTCTGCTTGGGTTTTATCACCATGAATTGAGGTGGCTGTGTAGCCTTCGTTGCGGATAATTTGCAATATTTCTTCAACCTGAAAGAAATGACAAAAGAAAAAACGTGAGATGTTTGTATTGGCTATTTTATTTACAAAAAATATCTTATATTTATTTAAGGTTTACGATAAAATTACATAAAAATGTAACTTTTTTATAAAACTTTTATAAATGTCAAAATTCCAAGCTACAAATTACGTTTACAAGTCAAGACAGTGCCACGCGTTTCGTTCGATTGTTAGATTTGCTGTACCAACGGTCGGATCGTGTATTGCTTGCTTTATTGCACTTTAGTTGAAATACTACGTGTTTCGAATTGTCCGTTGTAATGTGATTTTTTTTTTCTTCGCACAATTGATTTGAGCAAAGAACATAGAAAAAAAGTCCGTTTCCCATAAAAAATTAAAAGAATTTTAAATTCTATAAAAACTGAAAATGAGACAGATACGGAGAACTTATGAATATGGAAATTAACTGTCCTACTTACTTTGATTTTCGTCTCCACGAATATAATAATTTTATTATTGTTGTTTGCGGCATTGTTTTGATTTGGTAAAATCTCTTTCAATAGTTTAACAACTAATTGTGGTTTTTCATTGTCCTGACAGATCTCAACGATTTGACGGATGTTATGATTGGCCGATAGATTCATTGAACCAATATTAATTTGTATATATTCATTTAGGAAATCCCCAGCTAAAGCTTGTACTTCCTTAGGCCAAGTGGCAGACCACATTACGACTTGACGGTCGGGACGAATTTGTTCAATGATCTTGCGAATCTGAGGTTCAAATCCCATATCCAACATACGATCGGCCTCATCCAATACCAAATAAGTACAACGTTGTAAATTAGTAGTACGATTTTCTAGGAAATCAATCAAACGTCCTGGAGTGGCTATGATGACCTCTACACCACGATCTAAATCGCGAGCCTGTGGTACTTTTGAGGAACCACCAAAAATGCAAGTATGACGAATCTCGGGTTTGCACAAATGTCCATAATCACGCACAACAGATTGAATTTGTTGAGCCAATTCTCGAGTGGGTGCTAGGACCAATGCAATGGGTCCTTCTCCGCGTTGTAGTGGTTGCTGATTTGCAATATGTACCATGGCTGGTAACATATAAGCCAAAGTCTTACCTGAACCAGTCTGAGCAATGCCAACTAAATCGCGTCCAGACAAAGCAATTGGCCAACCTTGAGCTTGAATGGCTGTGGGTTTTGTAAAACCTTGGCGTTTCATTTCTTCAATTGTGTATTCGGGCAAAGTGCATTCTTCAAATGAACAAATAGGATGGGGAATTTCATTGCCGGACACAGTGATTTGTAGTTCGGCACGCATTTCCGAAACTTCTTGTTCGCTCATATTCAAAGTATTTGGATGCGGAATGTAGAAATTTTTCTTAAAAGGCTGCAAGTCTTCCCATTCTGGTTTGCACAAAGTGCGACCTGGATTTTTCGCCTTTTCGCGCTGTAGCTCAGCACGTTCCTCTTTCGATAGAGAACCTACATTAATGGCAGGCTTATATGAATTGTTCGATTGATAGCCGCCATTGGCGTTTTGAGGTTTCTGATAACGTGGCACAAAATTGGGATTGTTACCACGGGGCTTGAAACCTCCTGCTGAGTTGTTATAAAAACTTTGACCTGCATTAGCCATCATGGGGTTAAAATTGTTGCGATAACCACCACTATACGCAGCAGTTTGAGGATTGCCTCCATAACCACCGCCCATATTATTGGGAGCGCCGTAAGATCCACCATTACCAGTTCCACTGTTAGGGTTGCGTTGATATTGTGGGCGATCGGTGCGTTGACCGTTATTTACATTGCCATTAGAATAATTTGTATTTGGGGTTCCAACACCTGGTGCAGTTGCAGTATAACCATTGGGATACATGATGCAATTTGTTCACAAATATTCTTTCACAAATGTTCTGTTTCTTTTTATATTAGTTTGTTTTTTGCTTTATTTCTAAAATAATAATAAAATTATTTTCAGTTATTTTGAAAAAAAAATTTTTTTATAAATTTGTTAATATATGAACATAAGAATGTATATTTATATATTTTCTTTCACACATTCCGATATGTTCCAGATTCCACTTTGAAGTAAAAGTAGTTTGTAATCACTTCAATTTGGCACTTGGGTGTTCTGAGTTTTACTTTTTACTTTTCATTTCTATTTTGTTTTCGAACATCAATTCGTAGTGAATTGCATTGTTCTAAAAACTACTTTTAGGCAAAAAGAAGTGGTTTGAAACTACTTTAAAATTTTATTGTGAAACAGACATTTTTGGAAATAAACATGTGAGTATAATAAATAAAAGTGGTCAGATCCTTTTGGTAGAATAAAAAATTTCCT
Organism: Phasia obesa; assembly: GCA_949628195.1. Classification (NCBI taxonomy): domain Eukaryota; kingdom Metazoa; phylum Arthropoda; class Insecta; order Diptera; family Tachinidae; genus Phasia; species Phasia obesa. The sequence goes on from OX451218.1 coordinate 94,858,596, forward strand.
TATTTGAAGGGGAAAACACAAGAATACTACACAGGATGCAATAATGTTGCGTTTTATGCAAAACAATCCGGACATGGCAAAAGGATTCGCAAAAGGGGACGGCGTAAAATTGGAAGAATTATTGAAAGACCTTACAGTTCAATTAAATAGCAATGGTCCTCCAACAAAGGATACGTCTGGTTGGAAAAAGGCAAATTACATTATTCAAAAATAAATAAATATTTTTTAGAAACTGACAAAATTTTATAGGTTTGGATGGATTGGAAGGCGTTAGTGAGACGAAAAATTGCACATAATAGTTCGGAGGCTAGAGCGACTGGTGGAGGACCTTTTAATAAGTTTGTGCTCACAAAAATGGAGGAAGCTGTTGGTGAATTGTGTGGGATTTTCAGTCATCAAAGGAGTTGAAAACGCACAGGTTTTCGGTGATTCACCTACAGAAGAAGAAATCGCAGTCGAATTGAGTGATATGCTTGAAGAAAATATTGCTTCCACCAGTAAGTCTACTACTACTGCGACTCCAAGACGCCATAAAGACGATAGTTTTAATGATATAATGTAAAACTGTATGAGAGGCCAGACTGATGCTATGGTGTCAATTGCGGAGCAGTTGAAAGGAATATGTAATCATAATGAGCACATAAAGCGTATAAAAAATTCATATTGAAGGAGAAATGCTACACGATGAAGAAGTACACCAACATGTTGACCACTAATCTCCCCAAGTAATTTTCAAATATGACTATTTTTAAAAATTCAGATTTTTCCAATTTCTAAAATTATTTCAGGTCCATTAAGTATTATATGTCCATTAAGTACACCATGGACCATGATATGTTTATGGTGTGTTATAGCAGCCCATCCCCATTTTTCCATATTGACCAATAATCTTCCTTTCTTAAGTTATTTTGAAAATTCCAATATTTTATCTCCAAAAAGTATTCCTCGGAGCAACATTCTCAAGTGTATTTTTAGGTGGAACTTTGCCTGACTCCAAGTTGTAGCCTCCTAAATAATTGTATTAATAATTACAGTAAATGGTTTAAGAATAACAGTGCTCTTTTGACTGAAAAATGAACTCTGTTAGAAAATGTGGTTTTTGTCTATGCTAGTCAAATTCGAATTTATCTTCACACCCCATAAAACCAAACCACTACTTTTGCAGAACATGAAAAATAAAAAGTTTACTTTTCAAATCGTATTTTACTTTCATTCTACAACTTTTCTGGAACATGCCTGATTGTGTGCCTCCTGACAATATTTTGTTCGATTTTGCTTTGAAAGTAATCCACACCAAATTTTAAGACTCGAGATAAAATTCTAATACTAATATAATATTCTAAAAATTATTGTAAAATATTTTAATAACAATATAATACCACAAAGTAAATATACAAATCAAATAAAAATTTTATTTAGTTGGCTATTTAGCAGTCAATAATTAATATTTTGTAATTATTTCAAAACCGCGCCATCTATTGCACAACCGTGTTTAAAATATCCCACTTTCAATTCATTTTGTGGTTATTTTAAAACAGCGTCATCTGTTACGCAACCGTGTTGAAAATATACCGCTTTCAAAAATAAAAGATGCCTTAAAGTATGCAGAACCTTTAAATCGGTAAAAAAAATCGGCGTACTTTCACTGCTTTTTTTCCACTTCTTCTTGAAAATAACTAAGGTACTTATTTAAAATCTATCCAGAAGTTTTTACGTGATGCGAACACAAAAAAGGAACAGACAGACAAGAAACGAGTTACTATTTTAATTCATGTATAGATTTTGAACAATAGAAAAATATTTTATTACAAATAACTTAAAATGGATATAAGCACAGACGAGTCGGAAGACGCTTATATAGATGTTCGACGTAAAAATAAAAATCAAAAATAATTGAGTTTAAAATGAGTAATAAATACATAAAGTAATTTTTACAGATTTATTAGTTATTTACAACTGAGCAAAGAAGCGTGTTGCTATTTGCTGGATGATAAAAGACCATTTGAAGAAATCTGTGTGTGTGGCAGCTATACAACCCGTACTGAACTTAGGTGCTACTCTATTACTTTTTTTGCTGTTGGGGGTTACCAAAAATGCTGTGGCAATGATTTCAATATACCTAGGACTAACTTAATCTACAATGGAGAAAAATTTTGCTGGATCCAAATTGAGGCTTGTGTCGTCCAATATCGGGACGAGGCAAACTGTTTTTTTGTTGTACCTTTTTGTTTTTTAATAAAATTGTTCGAAATATTTGATTAATAAAGTACTTGAAGACAAATTAAAAAACTTAACCGCTTTCCTTTTTTAATATAAATTAATTTATAAATAATTTATTATGTTATAATTTATTTAAAACAGCTGCTATTGATGAGTTCCAGTTTGATGATACCGTTGGTAACCGCACTAACACTGGGTTGAAAACGGTGATACGGGTTAGGATGTAATTGATATCAATTTTGTACAATTTGTTTTAGAAGACATCTTGTGAATTTTATTAGAAGGAATAATCAGAGCTAAAATATTTGCATAAGTTAAACAAATTTTTTGTAAATTTAAAAGTATTCAATAAATACTACTTACTAATACTACAAAAAAAAAAAAAAAAAAAATACAAACTGAAGAAGAGTTGTTAACCATAATAGGGACATAAAGCACTACAGTTAAGCCTTACCGAAAAGATCGACTTCATTTAGAATTGACAATATGAATGTTAGAAAAACAATTGGACAGACAATTTTAACGTCAACAAGAAATTACTCTATAGAAATCATTCTGGTCATACTGTATGCTGATTGTATCAAGTTACAAAAGATCAAAAATTTTTAATTTTTTGTCAAGTTGTACCCACACGTCGCAACGTTTGTGTGCCTCTTGCCTACGATTTTATGTAGTATTTTTGTTTAGTATTGTTTTGACCACCTTGCAGTTAACATTGGATGTTAAGTATTATTTGTGGACGATGTCAATTATAGCATATGAGAGAATATTGAACGCCATCTTTCTTTGAAAGATCTGGGTTGTTAAATGAAGTTGTACATGAAATCGCTAAATTGTATCGTTTGTGGAGCGCATACAACTGATTCCCAGAATTGGTTGTACAACTCATCGCATTATTTAGTTATACCTATATCGTCTTAATATTATATGGTTTCAAAGGCCGATTCATGGTATACGTAATGCAGTTTCAAAGCATTTATTAGTGGTTCAATGTAGGAGCATATAAAATTCTTTGCCTAAAAATTTGAGTTGTGTTGCCATATACCTAATTAGATTCGGCTTGCCGTATTTATCTGATATTAGACGTGTGGAATGTATCTGTGATTCAGAGAGAATTATTACATAGATTTAAGTAATTAGTAAATTCTGTTTAAAAATACAACCCATATAATTTGAAATGAAACTTAGAATTTTGAACACTTTCAAATTAATAATAAAAAACAAAGTTACATTAGTAGTCACAGCATATTTAAACAAGTTATTATTAACATATATTTAAGCGATTAACCGGTTTATTTAATTTGAAAACTTAGTATGTATGGCCTTTTTGGTCATTTACAGCCTTCTTTACATGGTTTCTACAAATTTCGTGTTGTTTGGAGATTTAATTTAGCAGCCTATTCCTCTAACAATGCTCATAAACTTTCAATTACGTTTAGATCAGGTGATGGTTCTGGCAGTTGCTTCAAGTGGAGACAGTTCAAAATAAGCCATGAATGCATAATACCTCATATGTTTCGGCTCCTTCCTCGTCTTGATAGAACCGTAACTCTCCGCTTCGGATTTCGGCACTTTGCAGTAAATTGCATTTAAGGATATAGAGGTTAAATATTGTTGGCCATTGTACTTTCAATAAACTGCAAGTTTCCTAACCCACCTGATTACATACAAGTCCAAGCTTAACACTACCACCACCGTGTTTGACTGTCTGAAGTATTTCATTGGAAACTTTTAATTGGTTTACGTAAGTTCGACCATACGAGCAAAGCTAGAGTTTTTGGTAATATATAATTATATATAATTTTAAGACCGTTGCATTTTAACAGATATTAGAAATGCCTGGTTGAAACAAGCTGAGCCACCGTACGTACGTACACATGTTATACTTATATGTATGTATTTATACACATTGCGCTGTTGTTATAATAGTTATTGATTAAAATTGATAAATTAACAATGTTTTTGAATTGGTATTTCAATAAAAAATTAATAAATACAATCGGGTATGTTCTGTAATCCGAAAACGAGTGAAATTGAAATCTAATAAATTTTTGAAGAAAATATAATTATTATTTTAAAACATTAGCAATCAAGGAAGTTGTCACTAACTTTAGCTAAAGGCAAGTTATAATAATGGGCCTTATAATTAAAAACTATGTCAAATATTTTCTAACTAGAATATTAATTTATTGCCAACTTCCCCGTAAATTGCTTCATGCATTTAACAATCATTGACGAAGCGATTGTTACAATACAATGGCAACTCTCTTATGTCTACACACCAGGTTTTTACAAACACATGCATATTTTAACGACATAAAAAAAACTTTTGAAATTTTTATGAACTTACCTAACTTTGCTGTTTTTTCCCTGTTGAGAATTTTAAGAATAAGATGCTTTAAAACTTTTTTTTAAGAATTTACTTAAATTCCAATTAGAAGTTTTATTTTTCAACTTATTTTTATTTGCTAAGCCGCCGCCTTGCTTTCTTTTTTTTCTGAAGTCTTCGGTTTTCTTCTTTGTGTGAAAAATGAAAAATCGATTTTTTTCACTTACGTAGATAGTTCAAATAAATTTTAGTTTATTTGAATTTTTACTTGAACGAAAAAAGTAATTGTTGCTTTTACGTTTTTCGTTATAAATATATATCAAGTTGCTACTTATATATTTATATCTACTAATATTTAATAAATTAATAATATTAATACTAATTTATTTAAAAAATATTTGCAGCAAAGCGAGGAACGACGTTGGCTTGACAAAACCAAACTAAAATAAAATGGCTGCTTTGCTAATAGATTTGTAAAAGTATAGAGTACATGAGTACGGACACGAAGAGTGTTTCTGGGTACTCGGTATTAATTCAAAGTGGATTTATTTCATGTGAAACCCCTGGTTTACATAAGACATGAATTAATCTTAATACATAATGGTTGGTGTTAAAATGTTAATGTTTTCTTTTTTCATTGTTTATTTTTAATCACGCATGATTCTTTTTGAAAATTTATTAAATAAATATTTTATAAGTATAAAATATTTATTTCAAAAAATATAATAATCGAAATTGATTATTATGGGGAAAGCATATCCAGATAGCTATTTCGCTAGTGCTCAACTAGCTCATCAGTGGATTTTTCCCAATTTTTCTGAATAAAAACTCAGATTCTTATGCTTAAAACTTAATAGACCATGTTTCCACGACAAAACGAAGCACTTGCTTCGCTCTCTAAATCATGATTGCGAATCATACCGTGTACACGATGCATACGTGCTTCGTTTTGTTTGGATTTTAAAATTTATTGAACGATTTTTTTTTACCATTTGATAAACTTTTGTTTGTTTTTTATTTATCACTTTTAAGTTGTTTTTTAATTATATGCTTATTTATATTTAAACATTATTTATATTATATGAATTTTATTTGAACTATTTTGGAAGTAATAAATTAATTAATTAGGCTTAAGTTCTTAATTATAAAGAGATAAAGAAAAATTAGATACCAGCAAAGCAGAATGCATTTTCTAGACAGCTACGTCCGTCATCAGTACTCTTCGTATCGATCTACCCGGTAGTTTCAATTGTTATTAATTTTCTATTTAAACAAACTTATCAAAGAAATAGAATTTGAAAAATTTTTTAATTTTACATTATATTTCATAGGAGATAGAGCTTTTTTGAAATTGTTTTACACTTGTAAACTCTATTTTCTTTTTATATTATACTACCAAGTAAACATTTTTCCTTATTTTTATTCTCTTTATATATTTTCTTTTATTTGAAAATGGTATATATCTGTCTTGCTATTAGCTAACCTTTGGTTAACAATTAACAACAATTAGATATTTTTTATTTTATAAATGTATATTTTTGATTATTAACACAACATTGTTGAAGTTAACAATGTCTCTTTATAATTAAGAACTTAAACCTAATTAATTAATTTATTACTTCAAAAATAATTCAAATAAAATTCATATAATTTCACAGAGCGGGTACGGCTTTGACATTGTTAACTTCAACACTATTGTGTTCTCCTTGGCGGCACGCAAATGTGGTAATCTTAATTGTGTGTCACAATTGGATGTAATTTAAACTATCGGGTATGTTCTGTAATCCGAAACCGAGCGAAATAGAAATCGAATAAATTTTTAAAGAAAAATATAACTTAGTTGCGCCTATTATTTCAAAACATAAGCAATCAAGGACGTTATGTGAATGGTCTTTAATCAAATGTATGAAAAATAATATCAAAATATGGTAAGATTTAAAAGTTATGACAATTTAAAATTTCATTCGGATTCAATTTCACTCGGTTTCGGATTGCAGAACATACCCGTATATCATGTTTTCACTATAACTTGAATTACTAATTCGATTTTTAAATTACTTTGGCGAATTACCCTGTTTCCACTACGTTTTCTTAATTCATCATCTGGCTAATTATATACAAGGGTTGCCATATTAGGTGGACTTTCTACTAACTTCGATTTTTAAACTGAATTATTCCAATAATAAATATGAAAGTAAAAAACAATATTTGGATTTAAAATGCATACAACAAGATGAAACTCTAAACATTAATCAAGAATTCAGACAAAAAAAGTTAATAAATAAAGTAGTAAAAACAGTTAATCAGGGCTGTTACAAAATCCATGTCGATTTAGCTTATAATCGGTTTTTCAAACCAATGTTGGTTTTATTTAGTGTCATAAAACTAAATTGGTTTGGATCACAAATTATATTTTCGAATTGAAATGTATAGAACCGATGTTTGAATCAGCTGTTGTTTAGCAGTTGTATATTTGTTACTCTTTTTGACAAAATAATTGTAAAAAAGTAAATTTTTCCCCTTCGTAGTGAGGTTACCTGATGAATATGCCTTGAACCATGGCACAATAAACAAGGTAGACTCGCGGCGAAAAAAGAGTACAACTCTGTAATAAAAATACGTACATTTTGTTGTTGTATAAATCATTTTTGGCTGTCAAAATAAAAAATGTTAGTACATTTTGACACTGTAAGATGGTGACAACAAATAGTCAGCTGAGCTCTCGAGTTTACCTGTTATGAATTCGCCTTGCCTTGAACATTATGATGTCGAATTCGCTATTGAGCAAGGCACATTTATCAGAAAGTCTCACGGCAGAGGCGAAATATTAAGGATTTTCTTATATGGATTTTGAGAAATTTTTTTATATGGAGTTTGACATTAATCAGGTTTTTTAAGAGAGAATAATATATATTTTACTGTCAAAATCCATATAAAAAAAATTCAAAAAACTTTTTGCTCAAATTTCCTCTCCCTTACCTTTTATATGGAGTTTTATAGTTCAACTCAAGGCATATTCATCAGGTAACGTCACTACGAATTTCCTTGATCTCTACCTGCATACATGCATATGTATATAAAGAACGCAAAAATTTATTTGCATGATAACAAATAGTTCGGCTAATAACCTTAATGTTTAATAATAAAAAAGCATTGTTTTATAACATCATTATATTTAATTTCGCTACCGTTATCTTATTAGGTAAAATTAACTGTTAGTTTTATCATTTGGTATCTGTTGCATCCATATTATTATTCTTAAGCCTCAGATTTTTCTCAAACTTTTCGAATTCTGATTCGGCAATTTTGTCTACTTTATCGAAAACTTGTTCGACACCCTTAACTTCTGGAATATAAAATTGCAACATGTTTTCGACGCCACTCTTCAAGGTTACAATCGAACTAGGGCATGATGAGCAAGAGCCTTGCATTTTCAACTTTACAATGCCTTCCTCATAGCCCATATATATAATATCTCCACCATCCTCCTGTACGGTGGGTCGTATACGACTATCTAAGAGTTCTTTGATCATCATGACAATATCGTCATCTTCTTCATCGATTTGAGTATCAGTATTTGGTTTTGCCTCATTTAAAATAGGTAAGCCACTTGCAAAGAAATCCATTATAACAGCAAAAACTTCAGGTTTTATTATACCCCATTCGGCGTCCTCTTGCTTAGAAATAGTTATGAAATCAGCGCCAAAAAATACCGAACGCACCCCTTCAATGCGAAATAAAAGTTTAGCTATAGAAAAAAGACATTAGTAGACATTATGAAAAACTATTTAATTACTTACCCAAGGGACTGCAATGGGCAGTTGATACAGAAGGAAAATCGTAAGTACTTCCCTTACCCAGTACCTCCACACCCGGTAGGAATTTTAAGCTGTCTGGGTTTGGTGTATCTTGGGTTTGTATAAACATATTTCTATGGAAAATTTTCAAAACTCGTACATTTCTTGAAGTTTCCAATAATTGAACTTTATTTTTTGGTGTAGAAATCCATGTATTTTGCATTAAGTATCGTTTTGAGACAACATTGCTGAATATTTAATCTGTGAATATTTTATACGCATTTAGGTTCTTACAATATTTACCTGCTTGTGATTTTATTTATATTATTGCTAATATTACGTGAATTTTTAATTGCGTTTATTATTTTCGACATTTTCTATAAATATTTGTTATTACAAAACTAACCAACATTATTTATCATGTAAAACTCAGCTGCTTATAAAAAGATACTGAACCAATACTGAACGTACTGAATTGTTGTATTGCACCGTAGAACAAGAACAGAAAAAGTAAATTTAATCTGAATATAACAAACGAGAAAAATAAATCATAAAAATATTTCATATCTATATATGTATATAAAATGAATGTTTGTCTGTATGTCTGTATGTTGAAAGTTGTTGCCCATGAGCCGGCGAAGGTTTCTAAGTTGCTTCGATTAACTTCCGACAGGTGGCGTCACGGAAAATTACTCAAAATTAATTAAATCGTAAGCTGTGCATTTGATTATGGTATGATCTTTAGCAAAATTGATGCGCAAGAGCCTACGGAGGTTCCTAAGTTGGTGGGATTAATTTTCGACAGGTGGCGCCACAGAAAATTACATTATTAATTATTAAAATTACAAAACAAATTAAATCGTAAACTGATGTTTGCTTAGGGCCAGCAATACGGATCGAGTCAACTAGTACATTATATAAATTTAATTTATTTGAACTATTTTTAAATAAAATAATATTTATTCTGGGTTAAGTTCTCTATGCATTTTCTGGATCGCTACATCCGTCTTCAACATTCTTCGTATCTATCTACGACGTAGTTTCCATTGTAATAATTTTTCTATTTATTCCTTCGTTTCTATGCGTAATATGGCACATATCGACTATCGGAATCCTTGAAAAGGTTGTTTAAATTCCTATCTGATGCTATAAATATAACGAAAAAATGTGCATTTCGCAATATCTGCTTTGGTCATAATGCAGGGAACAAATAGTCAGCGAAGTCGGAGTTGGTCATATCATAGCGGAGATAATCACCGGTGATAGTCAATACTGTAGTGACGTAATAAATTTAAAAATACTTGTTACTTTAGTTTTTAATTTTTTTTTATAATTCAAATCAAGACAACGTGTTTTTGGTATATCATGTTTTTGTTCTCATATATAAACTTTTTCATTTAATATTATTAAATAAACATTTTCCTGTAAATCATTAATAATTGCATTGTGAGTTTATAAGGAAGCTACAATACCATAGAAGAGAAAATCCTTGTGTACGGCCCTAGGTCGGCCATGCAGGAAATCTTTAGTAAACGAGGCTGATGTTGGTTATACCACAAATACCAAAAAGTATGTTTCTTTTAGTGCTCACTTCTGTTTTTTTTTAATTTACCTATTAATTTCTATTTAGTTTGGTTGTTTTTTCATTTACCACACCATTTCGAGGTCTGTATTTTGGCGTATAATTGCATTTGACACACATTATCATTTTTGAGCATTCACACTAAACTAAATTTTTTCACCGTAACCGTAAACTTAAAAGATGTAGAGATCCTAGTTATAGAACTCAACTAATCAGCATTTTAAAACAGTTGAATCACTTAATTGATTTTCATTTGAAAAGGGATAGAAATGAAGCGTGGGCTAAATTCATTTCCAAACTGCCCTCCAGCTCTAAAAAGTTTTGGAAACTAACAAAAGCTTTAAAAGGTAGAAATTCTGCAATCCCCGATCTAAATATAAATGGGGAATTTTTAAGTACCGGTGAAGCAAAAGCAAATGCCATTGCGGAAGTTTTTAGATGCAACAATAATATCACCAACAACAATTCATCACCTTTAGATAATGTGGTTCTAAATTATGTGCAGGAACTTAACAATGTAAATCTCGCTGACAGTGACAATTTTGAATTTACAGATGCAGTAGAGGTAAAGACATTTGTTTTTTGTTTAAAAAATAACAAAGCCCCAGGTTTAGACGGAATTAACAGCATTATTTTAAGAAATACGCCCGATTACTTTTTTGAAACTTTGAGCAAACTATTTAATTACTGCTTGAGAAATGGTCATTTCCCCATGATATTTAAAAAGGCCAGGGTTATACCTATTTTCAAAACTGGAAAAGATCCAAAATTGCCTTCCAGCTATAGGCCAATAAGCATTTTGAGCTTGTTGGATAAAATCTTTGAAAAAATAATCCTCAAAAGAATCGTAGAGTTCTCAGAACAGAATAACATTATACATCAGCAGCAGTTTGGATTCCGAAGAGAGCACTCTACGGTACATCAAATCAAACGAGTGGTTAATATTATTGAGAATAATAAAAGAAATCGTAGAAGTACAGGTATTATATTTCTTGACATTGAAAAGGCTTTCGATACAGTATGGCATAATGGGCTATTGTATAAACTTAACTCTTTTAGTTTTCCTTTATATTTACAAAAAATCATACAAAGCTTTTTAGACCAACGTTCATTTGTAGTTTTCGTGGAGCGCATCTCATCAGATGAAAAACATATACTCGCAGGTCTACCGCAAGGTTCCGTTTTGTCACCTACGCTTTATTCGTTATACACGTCAGATATCACTCTACGCAGGAATCAGGAAGCAGCATTTTATGCAGACGATAGTGCTTTCATTTGCAGCGGTAAGGTATCTAATTCATTAGTTAGGAAAATGCAAGAGAGCTTAAATTCAAGCCAAAAATATTTTAATAAATGGAAAATAAAGGTCAATGATGATAAAACACAGGCCATTATTTTTCCATATAATAAGTCGCCAAAAAAAAATTTTTTTCACCGTTACCGCTTTTTTGTTTTAGTTGGAATTTATACCAATACATAAATTAAATATTTAAATTTCTCTATCCCACTGTGGTTTGTTTTGTTTACAAAATATATGCTGCTTTATTTCATATGTTAAACATACACCACCAATCTCTCTTATTAAGGTTCATTCAATGACACTTTACCTACAAAAATAAAAATGTAAATAGTAAAAAAAAAAACAAAAGGAAGTATATTTAAATAAATAGATACAAAAAAACGATAAAAAATAAAGATGAGTGAACCCAAATCGGACATAAGCGATGACAAGAAGTACAGAATACAAGGTATGAAATAAATATAAGAAACGAAAGATTATAAAACGTATTTGCACTTGCAGCAGCCGCTTTTTTAGGTCTTGTAGGAGGTATATCAGCTTTATTCGGCTTTTCAAGGACTGTAGGGAAGGCGAAAACAGCGGAATCAAAATTCATTGAAAAGGGAGGTAATAAAACGCTAATTCTTTTAGACGAAGGTTCAGCTTTAGCCATGAGGGCCTTAGGTTGGGGCACTTTATATGCCGTGATGGGAACAGGAGCATTTTGTTTTGCCGTCTGGAAGCTGTCCGGAGCAAAAAATGTAAGTAACTTGGCAAAATAGATTTCATGTTTGAATCTTATTTTAAATTGCAGATGGAGGAGTTTCGCATGAAGATGGGCAATAATTTACCTAAAATAACCAGCAATGATCCCCCCACAAGTCGTACTGATTTTGAAAGTTTAACTGATTTAATGAAATACTTAGCAGCCTGGGGCAAAGAATGATTCGAGGCGGTAGTATTTATTTAAGTTTTAAAACTGTTAAAAATACTGTTTGATTATATACTTAAATCATAAATTTGATCTTTTTACTATTTGTTTTTAAATCGCCTTGGAGTTCAACTGTTGTTTTTTGATATTTGCCAAATTTTCGGCAATTTTCACAGCCTTTATGGAATTCAATTTTTGTTCGCAGAAAGTCTCCAAAATTTCTACCATTTCTATTAAATTAGGATAGTCATATTCTAAAAACAATTTAGCCTGCTGTCTAAACTCGATAGACTCCCGTATAAAACTTTGCAAATTGACAGCCTTTTCCAAATATTCCCGCTTTTCCGGTGGTAGTATGGATTTATCCACTACTGGGTGTTTTTGTCTGGATTTTTTTGAATCTTGGTATGCATTAAAAAAAACAGATTTCCATTCTGCCATTTCTTGATGTATGCGCCTTTCATAGCTTTAAGTGAAGGTTTTTTAGCTTTTATATTTTAGTGTAATTCAAAAAAATAACAAACCTTTTAAATTCTACACTTTCATGTGTTTGTTCATCGGCTGCAAAAATTAAAAATAATATGTACATATGAATATTTGGCCATTTAAAACCTATCATCAACTCACAGTTTTCAAATGTTATATCGAATAGACTTCTTCTGGCACTATAAGTAGCTTTTGTAAGTATTTGTTCTACACCGTCTTGTTCCATACTAGTTTCTGGCTCCGTATCTATTAAAATTGGTATTTCATCCATTTTTGATAATACACATACATATGTTATTTCTCATAAATAAAAAATATTTTTTAAGAAATTATAAAGTGATATATATTAGCGCTTTCTTGTTTTGAAGATGCCACACGTATTTTCTCAGTATTATGCTTTTATTTAGCACAAAAGGGCCGATTTTACACTACTAGAGGTGGTAAATGCAGTTTCCATGATGGCAACGCAGGGTTCGGTAAGGCAGTTAATATACTAAAAAAACTCGGAAGAAAGACGTGCCCTTGTAAACAATTTTGCATGAGGATGTTTTGCTTCTCCCACCTCCAGGCTTGTACGTCCCTCTTTCACATTTACTATAGGTTAGCCTCGATTAACTGTATCGAGTTACAGTTTTCTGCATTTATCATCTTGTACACCTGATTTTCGGATATGCTAAATAAAATTAAATTAGGATAACTGAAAAAAAAAATGAATTTTAAGAGTCAAACAATTAAAGTTATGTATTAGACGTACGTAAGAATCCTAATTTATAAGGAAGTTCCTGAAGCAGGCTACTAAATGTTGCTAAACCATGACAATATAACTTATAACAGTTGGTCTTTAAATAAAAAAAAAAAATAAATAAATGTAGGCTGTCGTTGGGACTGCCTATAGAAGTGAAAACTAATAACACTTATAATTTAAATAATCTACAAAGTAATAGTTGATACTTCACATTGATAAGTTAATTTTATGGCACAACATTTGTAGCTAATCAAATTAAAAGAATCAAAAGAAATTGTGTTATATTTTACTGACACTCTCTTGCCCAAGTACGGAGTATTATATATGATCGGTACAATATTTGTAGCTGCCCTAATTAAATGAACTAAGCCTTAAAGCAGGTAATACCCTTTTAAGACATGTTTTTTTTTAATTGAGACAATTTAATCTTAATTGAGCAATTTAATTTAGTGTTCACACATGCTCAATTTGGCTTTTTCAATTATTATTTGAAAAAACATTTTTTTTAATATACATTTTTTTATTTTGTTTTAAAAAAATTTGAAAAAAGTTGCGCTTTAAATAAATTTATGATGCAATTAAAGGAATTTAAAAGAAAAAACCCACAATTTACTTTGTAATTTTTTTATTTTAGTCAGGTCTTTTTGACATCTGAAAATTAATAAGTCGATTACGGATGGCAAGTTAACTTCGGTTGCGTTGCCAGTTGCCAAAACTATATTACGGATGGCAACTGGCAAGTGACGGCTGAAAGTAATGAAATTTTTCGGATTTTTCAATTGAAAAAGGCTGTTAAACAGAAGATAAAGAATGTTTTTTATTAATTTATTTTTTATTTAAAATTAAAATATACTTAATTTTTGCCTGTAGATTATAAAATAGAAAACATCACCACCAGACAACAATTTCAGCTATTAATACAAGAAATAGAAAATAACCCACATAATGCTCGTGGTGTCCCAAGATTTGGGATTTCGACGGATTTATACGTTTAGAGGTCTCCTGAATCCATTTTGGCTATTTTTGCGATGATGTCTGTGTGTGGGTAAGTGGTTGTGTATGCCACTATTTTTGTGGAGTTTGTATAGGTCATACAGTTTGACATATCAAACTGAAATTTAGTATGTGCCTTTGCTTTACGGAGATAAAGAGTTGTATAAATCTTGGCCATAATCAAGAAGGAGCAGGGGGTAGTTTACCTAACACTCGAAACCGAGAATAATTAATTTTTCGATTCGAATATATTTCAATTTTTATTCTTTGTGTTATATATCCATAAAAATATCTGTTTCCAATTGGTATGGTAAAGTTGAGTGTAGGTCACTCCAGTTTTATTTTTTATTTGTATTTATTTTATTTAATATTTTAACACTTTTTTGGATATTAAAACTGACTGTCTACCACTTTCCTATTTATTGTGTGGTTGTTTACATTTAATTTCAGTTGCCGATATGTCAAAATAACGATTACGATAACTTCTTGGCAACTGAAAAAAGTTGCCATTCATAATATGAATTGAAGTTCGGTTGCCATCCATAATCGATTTACATATAAATTTTAACCCACAAAATACATGTGATTTATATTGTTGTAGTAAAGCTACTACCTAATCATGGCGAATTCATATCAGGTGGAGTTGATAGCCCAGTTGATTGTTTTTTGCTATCGTTTTTTTGCTAATGTCTTGTCAAAAAGAATTGTTTATATCTGCTAATCTAATGTTAAAGTTGTTGTTTTGTTGTAGTTGTTGTAGTTGTAGTGAAGTCAATTTTTCTCACTGCACATAGTTCACAATAGATATACAGCAGGGTAGCATTTCGTATTTTATTCAATTAGTGATCAATTTAGTAAATGAGTTCTCTTATAGTAAATCGAGCTCAATTAAGACCTTAATAACTTGAATTCTCTAATTGTGCAATTAATCCTTATCTCTGAACAGGTTCCAAAGATACTGCCATATAGGTCAAATTACATCAATTATGGGAACACCCTTTAATTTCCAAGAACAAATTTTATAATTGTTGTACAAACTTTATAATTGTTGTTATAGTGGACATAGCAACACCAATATAGGTTCTTTGTAAATTTCATATGTTTGGCTATAACTGTTCAAAAGTTTGGCCAAATACATCAACTGTTGGGGCACCCTTTATATTCCAAATTAAAATTTTATACTTGTGGTAGCGAACTAAACAATTCCGGTTCGTTGTAAATAACAACCGTCTGTCTATAACGGTTCAAAAATTTGGCAACATACATCAATTATTGGGACACCCTTTAATTTCTAATTTTTTAAATTATGTACTTTTTTTAAATAAAGAAGACAATTTGAAAGTCGGTTCAGAAATGACTGACTTCTGCTGGCACAAATTACCTAACTATTAATTGCATGTATGTATGTATGTATGCATGCAAAATACCGCTATGAAAAATCGCCCAAAAATAAAAAGTAAAATACCCAAATATAAATGAATTTTTTAATTAAATAAAACAAGTAAAAGTGCTATATTCGGCCATCCGAATCCTCTATACCCTTTTAGTTATGCTAAATATTGTGTTACCCTCTTATTTTTCTTGGAAAATTTGCTTGAAAATTTTTTGTAAATATTTTTTTTGAAAATTTTTATAAATTTTTTGTAAATTTTTTTTATAAATTTTATTGTTAATTTGTAGTAAACATTTTTTTTTAATTTTTTTGACATCCATCAATGTGCCTTTGACTGCTCCTGGGCACCCTGTGGGTAAGAGTGCTATATTCCGCTATACGAATCTTATATACCCTTCACAATAGTTATGCTAAATATTGTGTTACCCTCTTATGTTTCTTCGAAAATATGCTTGAACTTTTTTTGTATATTTTTTTTTAATTTTTATAAATTTTTTGTAATTTTTTTTTAATATTTTAAAATATTTGTGTTACTCTCTATGTTTCTTCGAAAATTAAAAATTTTTGTATTTTTTTTATTTTTTAAATTTTTTGGAAAATTTTTTATATACATATATTTTTTTTAAATTTGTTATATTTTTTTATAATATATGAAATTTTTTTTTTTGAAATTAGTTGTATTTTTTTAAATTTGTTGCAAAATATTTTTTTGAAAATTTTTTTTTAAAAAATATTTTTAATTTTTTTTTTGAAAATTTTTAGTATAATTTTTAGTAAAAAAATTATTGTAAATTTTATTGCTAAATTTTTGTAAACAATTTTTTGTAAATGTGCCTCGGCACACTGGTAGTCTATTGGCTACCTCAAGGTGTATTGCTTTCCATAGACGACTTTAATACCTGTTCCACCTGTGCGCAGTGGGGCAGAAATAAAATGTATTGGAAATAACTCAAATGAATAATGAGCCTAGCAGAGGAGTATCTCAGCTTAAGTTTTACTTTAAAATTAATGGGTGTTCCAATAGTGACGTGATTTGCATGTATAACGCCTTATTTTTGAACAGAAATATTTATACTCTTGGTGTTCCAACGGTGACATGTTTTTCACTTATATTACCTTGTTTTTTGAACCGCAATAGGTATGCTCCTGATATTTTTATAGAAAACCGCTATATCAAAAATTACTAAAATTTTAAAGGTGTTCCGATAGTAATGCAATTTTCGGAAAAATTTGTCTTTAATTTTTTAAACGTTAATTTATACAGAAGGTATAAATTTATGTCCGCTATAGCAAAAAATATAAAAAATAAACGGTGTTGCGAAAGTGACAAATATTTACGTAATTTAAAACCTACACGGATTAAGTGTAAGTATAAATGTATAATAAATAACAAGAACATATAATAAAACCAAACATGGAAGGGGTGTTTCGATAATGACACGATTTTGCTTATATAACCTCATATTTGAACAGTGATAGGCTGACACTTAAAATTTACACATATTATATTTTACAATATCTACTATAACAAGTAACGAAAATAAATTTAATAAAAATATAAGAGTGATCCCTAAATGACGCGAATTTGAGGAATTGGGCCCTCTATTCTAAACGTTATAGGTATACACTTTTTTTACTTTTTACGGAAGATACCACTCCCCCTATCTTAATCCAGTCTGTATTTTGTATTAGAGGTACCACACCCAACACCCCAATCCAGTTTGTATTTTGGTTGACTATGCGCATAAGCATAGGAGTTAATCGTGTAAAGCTTCAAGGCTCTACCTATAGTACTTTGCCAGGAACACGATAATAATTTTTCACTTTTATGCGAGATATCACGCCCACTATTCCAATTCAAATTTCAGTGCAGTACCGATTACTGTTGCCAAGCTACACGATTATAAATATTTACTTTGTATGGGAGGTGCCACGCCCACGTCGAGTATCAAAAAAATAAGTACAATCTTTTACCAACCGTATATCAAATAAAAAACTGTGAAAATTTCAGAAAGATCGGCTCACTGGTGTAGGCAGCTATAGCTTTCCGACAAACAAACATGCAAGCAATCACATTTTGTGCTTTCTACATAAGTACATATGTATGTATGTATATAAGATACACTATATTTCTACATATACATATACGTACCTACTATACTTATAAACCACACTTTTTCAACTATAATGTAAAATAATATAAATATTAAAATTTTCTACATGTAGAGTAACTAAATTTTCGAAATATATTTTATGTACAGACAGGGGCCCGTTCCAGTTTTAATATACATATCGCACCCTAAATACAAAATGGTCACAACTCAAAATATTAAAATTTTCAGGAGAGACAAAAAACTGTTTATGTGCAGAAGCAACACACTTTTAGACCAAATTTATACGATGCCATTTTTTCATGCCATTTTTTTCATGTCTCTTTTAAAGTTGCAGCGAATGTCATCGCACATTTTACCGATAGCATTTTTCATGCAATCGGCTTGAATTTGTTTTTGACATTTTCTTTTGATTTTATTGTTTATGCGTTATTTGAAAAAAAATATATGCACTCGTGTTGAAATATAAAATAAATAAAAATGAAATAAGCAAATAACGAAATTTTACAAGAAATTATTAAGATCATACCGAAATGTATACATAATTAAACCAAACAATTTCATTTTTTGAAATCAACTCTGAGCGAACGAAAATTACACAAAGCAAGTGTCAAAAAATCCCCTCAAAATTCAAGCCATGCCATTTTGTTTACCCCGCTTGCTTCTCTACACCTCTTGCCAACAAACTAAAATTGCATGCAACCAGTTTCATGAAAAATGTCATGGTGTAAGTTGGCTCATGTGGTGTGTTGCTTCTGCACATAAACAGTTTTTGTAAACAGTTTTTAAAATAAAAATAGACATAAATGTATTTTTCCAGTTAAAGAAGATAGTGATGTGAAAGAAATTTTTGCAGTAGTTAGAGATATGTACTCTGAATTAATTTATGGAAAAAAGTCAGTTTTGGAAAATTTTGAGTTGTGACCCTTTTGTATTGGGGGTGCGATATGTATAGATAAGTTATACTAATTACTTTAATATGAACTTTGTTGTATAGACCTAAAAAAATAAATAACTGCCAATATTTTTGAAAAATATTTCATTTTATATTAATTGAGTCTGAATTTTAAAAGAACACTTTTTATGTATGTATGTACATGAGTATCCGAGTACATATATAATTTGTTTTGCCATGATAAATATTTCAATTGAAATAAAACAAGTAAAAGTGCTATATTCGGCCGTGCCGAATCTTCTATACCCTTCACCACGGTGATTTGATTTATACAGACATGTACAGCATTATCCATATTGTTGACTCTTTACTTAAATAAATTCGTATGAGAAAAAATCATTATTCATGATATAAAAAAATAGAAGACAAATGAAAACAAATTCCGTTTGCTACAATTGTCGCCGTGTTGTCAGCAACTTAATGATATTGAAGCCGACAGCTACATCGTAAACTCTGACATTGTTGTAGAAATACTTATTTTGCTTTTATAAAATTAAAAAACTTTTTCAAAAAATTATAAATATTTCCTCCAAAACTTTTTTTTGCATATGAATTTTTAATTTGCAATTTTGTGACATTTTCTTTTGTTGAATAAAATAGAAATTAGCCTAAGTTGACGACAGCCACAACGTTTCATTTTTGACAGTTTGTAGTCGGTATTCTGATGATGTCTATGTGTTTAATGCACCTAGGTTTTAAAACAGAGATATCATCTATTTAAAAATCAAACGCATTTACAAAAATATGTTACTCTATATACACACATACATACATATATATATTCTTAATATTAAATATATGTTATGTAACAGTCATGATTTTCATTTTCAAAGAAATATTGAAATTTTGGTTTTAATTTTTCGAAAATTGTGTGTAAAAATTTTTGTAAAAATATTTTTTTAAAAATTTTTTGTAAAATTTTATTCGAAAATTTTTTGGAAAATTTTTTAAAAAATTTTTTTTTCGAATATTTTTCTGTAAAATATTTTTTTGAAAATGCTTTGTAAATTCTCTTGTAAATATTTTTGAAAAAAAAAATTAAAATTTTTTTTTTTTAAATTTTATTGAAATTTTTTTGTTAAATTTTGGACCTTTCTCCAATCTATATTTAGTTAGAATGGTCAGACTAAAGCAAAAAGAAATCCTTACAAAAAAAAAAAAAATTCATCATATTGACACATGGGGGGTCCTTTTAACTGCTCCTATGTGTCAGTGGATACCCTGTGGGTCCATTGGCTACCTCTATGCGTATTGCTTTCTATTAAGGTCTCTAATACAAATCAAAGCAGAAAAACCCTACCAATCTAAAAACAAACAAAAATCGCCCCTAGCAGGGGGTTATTGATCCCCCGAGATCTGTATGCACTCCTTGCGATCTACCTGTCACACTCTAATATTTATTTGACAAAAAAAGACAAAAAAGAATCATTAAAGCCGAAAAAAATTTAAAAAAAACGTAAAAAAATATAGGTGGGCGTGGGTTTTGGCCCGTAGCCTCCAAAGGAATGATCCGATGTTGCTGAATTGCAATTTTCGAAACTATGCCTGACAGATTGGTGTGCTTAAATTTTTTGTATCTCTTCTGGTGCCTTGGCAAATGACATTACCACACTAACACGGACAGACGGACGGACGGACGGACAGACGGACATCGCTTAATCAACTTCTCTATGTATAAGGATCCAGAATATATATAATTTATGGGGTCGGAAATGAATATTGTAGAAATTACACACGGAATGACAAACTTATATATACCCTTTCCACCTGTGGTGAAGGGTATAAAAAAAACGAACTAATAATTTCAAGTTTTTGGCATTAAGTTTCTGCTCAAAAAAAGAAAAATATTGAATATCATTAAAATTCAGGTTAACCAAAATAAAAAACAAAACGCATATGCTTAAAGTGGTTTTACACGACGCACGGTGGTTCAGAATTAATTTTCATTGGCCAAAACCTATATTTTTTGTTGACACAGATTCTTAAAATTTTTATGTCACCAGAAAAAAAACAGATCAAAACTAAGGTAGCCGAAAAATTGGGTCAAAATATTAACAGTAGTGGGCGTGGCATGCTGCTAAAGGCAAAGAATTTATGTTAATTTAAAAATAAAATAAAAATTGTAATATTTGATCTCATATTAATTGCGATTTCTTAAAAACTGTTATCGATATTGAGCTGCGGTTTTTTTTGTTATGTTAGGTGAACTGTTGTTTTTAAGAAATGGTATATGCGCACCCTGTATAATTTGTAAATAGGGTGTTATGTTTAAAATTGGAAACCTCCATATATTCGCAAAGTTTGAAGTTTAGTAGTATATAACTTCTAAAGGACAAAAAAGGACAAAAAACCGAAACCACCCAAAGAAAGGCAAAAGTGTTCTCTTTAAGCCTATATATACTTTTGCACCCGCCCGGATCCGCCCGTAGAACACTTTTTCTATTTTAATGAAAAAACTCAACATTTTTACAAACAAATTTCTATCAAAATTGCTAGTAAATTTACTTTAGAAGTCATTCACTGCCAAAAGTACAAATTGCAGATAGCAAAACGTAAGGGGAAAGAGAGGAATCTAACTAAAAAGTTAATTTTATTCGAAAATTGAGAATTTTAGTACACAAAACAATTTTTTCTAAAATTTCCTTAAAATCCAGTATAAGTTGTATATGACAAATTTTCCCATAGAAAACTTGTATAAAAAATGGGGATGCGATGGGTCTTCTGGACAAAGACAATGTAAACATTTTTTATGTGAGGATATTTCAGACACAGATATGTTCATGGTGTCATTTGTACCATTGCGATTGATAAAAAAAATTTAGAGGACTCGGAACCTTCGTCCAGCACAGTGCAAACAAGTTATATTTGGAAAAACCAAACTCTATCGTCTACAAAATACTGCAGACCAATAGAATTTAAAAAGGAAACTCATGATACCATTAAGAATGAAGTAAGTGACATTAGAGCTCAAATTTCAACACTAAGGCCATTAGAGTTAGAGATAGAGGAACAGACTATTAAATTGAATTACCAATTAATACTATCTATGATAGACGGAAAAACTGCCCAGGTTCTGACTGATACAAAAGCTTCATCCAGCTGTATTATATGTAAAGCAACATCAAGTCAGTTAAACCAAGAACCAACAAAGTCGGAGGATAGTATTGATGAATTTGAATTTGGATTATCACCGCTACATACGAGGATAAGATTTATGGAACACATACTGAAAATAAGCTATGATTTGGACTTCGGAGCTTCAGGATCAGTAAGAAATAATGACACCAACAAAGATATAAGAAAATTGAAAAAGAAACAAGTTCAAGATGCATTTCTCAAGCACGGGTTGATTATAGATCAACCAAAACAAGGATCAGGTAACACAAACGATGGCAACACCGCAAGAAGATTTTTTTTGGATCCCGAAACTACATCTGATATAACAGGTGTTGATAAAGCTGTTATTTCAAGATTTAAAACAATTACTGAATTACTTGAGAACATAATACCAGAAAAATATCACGAATTTCTACAAATGAAGATTTATTTCATATATTATGGGCAACTTCAGATCCCTTCATCTCTAGCATTCGAAGTCAATGGAAATTGAATCATTCGGAACTAAATGCCGAAGCTAAGGCACTGCTACCGGACACAGAGCAGAATATAGAATATTTACAGGAAATATTCCAGCCAAATGAATAATAATTATAATTTGAATTTAGTATTTGAATAAAATAAAGTATACAAACATTAATATTAAATGTTATTTTATTTACCTGGAATCTATTTATAACTATAAATAAATATGTATATAATTAAAGAAAAATTAAATTACACTGTTTTGTTTTAAAATTTACCAAAAACTAGGAAATATGTAAGTATTGTTAGGCATAAAGTTGAAATTTGGACAATCATAATGAAAATACGGAAAATACCTCAGTGAAAATAGGGGCCACCCTAAGAATAGCAAAATATTGTATTGTCATCCAAGATTGACCCGTGGACCAAATTTGAGCCAAATTGTTTAAGGAAAAGCGGGTCAAAAATGAGTTGGCACATTTGAAACGGAATTTCAAACAAGAATTAGGAAAAGCAAATCGAAAGTTCAAATTTAGGCTTGAATTTCTCAGCAACCGCTGCACCGATTTTAATAAGGCCTAAACTCGGTAAAAGCTTAAGATGTTGTCTATTGACTAAAAAAAGAACTACTAAAAAAATCTTTATTAGTTAAAAAGTTATAGAGTTTTGGCCAATGAAAAACGTTTCTGAACCACTGTGCGACGTGTATTTGTCATATAACTTGTCACTTTTCCATGTGTAAATTGTAATCACGTCGTGTGAACCCTTTCAAACATAACAGGTGTGATCCCGTACTTAACATTGGGATCCCGCGATATCCCAATTATACCAAAAACTGTTCCCGTACTGCAAGATTGGGTAAAAAAGCACAATTTTGAGGCAGAGTATTCTTCTTTTTCGTGCACGAACTTTTTCTTCGGGTTGATTGTATAAAAGCAAAACAATCAGCTGTTTGAAAGTAAACAATAGGAAATTAGAAAAATATACATATGTATATTCATATGCTAACAAAAATGCACAAAATCTGTTATTTAAGAGTTTTATCATAAAAGATTAATAAATTAAACTTCTAAAATATGTTGGGAATTGCGAGTACATTTAAACTATTTGTGTTTTTAGGTCTTACTATTTAAGAATGCATACAAAACACTCTGACATAATGTTTTGGAATATAAAGTTGGGTTTTTGTGTTCCCGTACTTTCGGGCATTTTTGTTTCTAAGAGAGTTTATTTTTGTTTTTTCACATTTTACCGAACTTTTCCCAAAAAGTACGGGATCGCACCTAAATGTGTATTTTCCATGTGTACAATACATATGACATTTTTCATTTAATGGGTGATTTTTTTGAGGTTAGGATTTTCATGCATTAGTATTTGACAGATCACGTGAGATTTCAGACATGGTGCCAAAGAGAAAGATGCTCAGTATGCTTTGACATTTCATCATGAATAGACTTACTAACGAGCAACGCTTGCAAATCATTGAATTTTATTACCAAAATCAGTGTTCGGTTCGAAATGTTCAAATGTGACAAATTTTGTTCAGCGATGAGGCTCATTTCTGGTTGAATGGCTACGTAAATAAGCAAAATTGCCGCATTTGGAGTGAAGAGCAACCAGAAGCCGTTCAAGAACTGCCCATGCATCCCGAAAACTGCACTGTTTGGTGTGGTTTGTACGCTGGTGGAATCATTGGACCGTATTTTTTCAAAGATGCTGTTGGACGCAACGTTACGGTGAATGGCGATCGCTATCGTTCGATGCTAACAAACTTTTTGTTGCCAAAAATGGAACAACTGAACTTGGTTGACATGTGGTTTCAACAAGATGGCGCTATATGCCACACAGCTCGCGATTCTATGGCCATTTTGAGGGAAAACTTCGGAGAACAATTCATCTCAAGAAATGGACCGGTAAGTTGGCCACCAAGATCATGCGATTTGACGCCTTTAGACTATTTTTTGTGGGGCTACGTCAAGTCTAAAGTCTACAGAAATAAGCCAGCAACTATTCCAGCTTTGGAAGACAACATTTCCGAAGAAATTCGGGCTATTCCGGCCGAAATGCTCGAAAAAGTTGCCCAAAATTGGACTTTCCGAATGGACCACCTAAGACGCAGCCGCGGTCAACATTTAAATGAAATTATCTTCAAAAAGTAAATGTCATGGACTAATCTAACGTTTCAAATAAAGAACCGATGAGATTTTGCAAATTTTATGCGTTTTTTTTTTAAAAAAAAGTTCTCAAGCTCTTAAAAAATCACTCTTTAGAACGTGATCTATTTTGATGTGACAAAGCATCTGACATCCTGTAATGCCAACTTGATATTTTGCTATTTTAGGTTTTTTGTGGCACCAAAAGCACTAGAAGCGTGACAAAAGCACAATGTTTGCATCTTTGCATCAGCTGTGGTTAGAAATAGAAAACTGTGTGGCGGAAAAATTATATATTATAGGTTATGTCAGATATAATTACACATGTACGTTTAAAAGCAAAAATTATAAACCGTATGTAAAATGCCTATTTTGACAAACACATGAAATTACATTTGGGTTATCAAACTGACAAGTCATATGACAAACACACGTCGTGTAAAACCACTTTTAATGCGAGCAAGATATTCACTCCTGATCATGTGATTAAAATGAATAATGTTTTTAGAAGGGCATAGATAGCATTTTGAATTTTTTCTTAACAGCTAAAATTTTAAGGACAATTTCTTCAGAATAACATCAAAAAAATAACATCAAAGTTTAATGCAACAGTATTTTAAAGGTCCTATGTATTTCAAATAGACAAACAAATACAATTTTTTTGATTTGAACTTTAAACTATTTTAAGACAGAAATATTGCTGGAATAAATTTCTTTTTATTATAATCTGGTAGATAATTTCATGGCACTCTTCGCCATGGCTAAGAGTTTTTCCAATAAATCTGCCCTATTGGCATCAATGGGGGTTTGAATATTTGTTTCCAATGCTTTAAGAGTTGCTGGTTTGTCGGCAAAAAATGGTAATCCAGAGACGTCAAAATGCACGAACGAGGGGGCCAGTGAAGAGGATCATTTCTGGAAATAACGTCGTCACCAAATTGATTCTGCAATAAATCGAATGTTATGCCTGTTGTATGGCGAGTTGCGACATTTTGTTAAAACCAAACTTCGTTGATGTTTAGCTGATTAATTTTTGAAAACAAAAATTCAGTCATCATCGTACGATAGCGCTCGTCATTCACCGTAACTCCGCATTTCCTTGCTCTTTTCGTAAAAAATGAGCACCGTTGATCAAGTCAATTTTAATAGAAGGATTTTCTTCGCTCCAAATATGTGTTCATCATAAAATGGATGAACTTCGCAAAGAGATTTTTTTTAAATAAATGTCCACAATTTTGAAGCGTTGTTCTGGCGTTAAACGAAATCTCAACACAGTTTGACATTCTCAGCTGTCAAACCATAGTTATCGATAATTCTCATTCAGCAAAGAAAACACTCGATAATATACATATGTACATTATAAAAAGTGGGCAAGGAAATTATTTTAAATATCTAGCGGAATCACCTCCACCTCTTCACTAATCTTTTTTGAGACACATCACTCAAACAACGAACATAGCAGTGCTCACTCGGGCAAAATCAAAATATTTTGGAAATAACTCAGCCATTTGCAAAAGGCTTGGCCGATTGATCCAAAATTTAACATGAGCATATCACACGCTGGGCACCATCTACCTGCCAGGGGTAGAGATATGTGGCCTAAAAATTGGATACCTCGCGCCAACTAATTATTTTAGAACTTTGCATTATTTCTTTAATTATTGTTTGATTTTTTAGAGTTACACATGGTCTTAAAGGTCTAGTTTATACCTAGAAAATGATGATAATCTTAAAATTATGTTTTAAAATGAGCGAGTTATAATTAAAATTAAATTTTTTGATTTTTCAGTACCCTGGCCCAGTTTTTTCTAAACATTGAGTACAATTTTCAGCAAATTTGTTGTAAGTTTTTTCACGTTGTTACCGTGCAAAATTTGAAATATTGATGAAATATTTCAAGATGATACCTAAGGGGTGATCCATTTTGAGGTTACCTACTTTTTCATTTTCATTTAAAAGAACATTCTTTGGCATTTATTTTTTTGAAGATTATGTCTACGTCGCAGATGGTCCTTCGATTGAGTCCAATTTTCGATGACTCGTTCGAGCATTTCGACTGGTAACTGGCGAATGACACGCGTGATGTTTTCCTCCAAGGCCTGAATCGAAGCGGGTTTGTTGGCATAAACTTTAGACTTTACATATCCCTACGGGAAAAAGTCTAACGGTGTGATATCACACGATCTTGGTGGTCAATCGACCGGCTCAAAACGTGAAATTATGTGCTCACCGAAATGTTCTCTCGATAAATCCATTGATTGATGCGATGTGTGGGAAGTGGCACTGTCTTGCTAAAACCAAATGTCGCCGAGATCACAAGCTTCAATTTCAGGCATCAAATAGTTGGTTATCATGGCACGATAACGGTCGCCATTGACGGTTACGTTCGCACCGGCTCTTGAATCTCTTCAGGTTGCTCTTCGTCCCAAATGCGGCAATTTTGTTTGTTTGCATACCCATTGAACCAGAAATGGGCCTCATCGCTAAACAATTTTTCCTCGAAACCGTCGGATCTTCTAGGAACTTTTCAAGAGCCCATAGAGCGAAGCCATTCAGGCGTAAGTCTTTCCATTATGAAATGCCAAACAATACTTGGCAAAAATAACATGACAGCATGACACGACTCACACGTGATCTGTCAAAAAAAGGCTATTGAAAAAAGTACCTCAAAATGAATCACCCTTTATAATCTAAAACTAGACGAAATACTAATAAAGCAGATAAAGGTAGTAACAACGATAATGTTGGTGTACTTTTACATCGTATAGCATTTCGTCTTTATTATGATTTTTTTGTTTAAAATTTTTTAAATAATCATTATTTGCGATTCCTGATTATGATTGGTTGACCTTGAAAAAGTTTGATCACATTTGTGCATGCATAAGCAGAATTGATCTAGAAATAGACGTTGTTCACACTTAACAACAATTTTTTTATTATTTTTTGCCTCTATTCTAAGTGTTTTGCTTTGTTTTATGCATTTCATATTTTGTTTGTTTAGATTTAAGTAAACGTCACGTTTGTTAAAGCTTATTTGCATTAATAAATGAACATGTGGTCTAATGAGTAGGTAGTTATGTATGGATGTGCGTATGTATGTATGTATGTATGTATGTATGTATGTATGTATGTATGTATGTATGTATGTATGTATGTATGTGTGTATGTATGTATGTATGTACCCTGCAGGAAATGTCAATAGTAAATCTGTACTGACTTACTATTGACACAGTCAGCAGTACTAGTGACTTATAATACCCCAGACAATGCTATTTACTATAGACATTTAACATGTGCATGTCATTGAAAATCCACTAATGACATTGGTACTATTGGCTAGGTAGTTCTTTTGGGACCATATGTAGACATTGGAACTAGTGATTCAGTAGTACATTTTAGCAATTCTAGTCTACACTTTTGGTCCTTTTCTGTAATAGATTGGACAATGAAAATGCATATTTTCTTAACTTTTGTGGTTTTATTAAAATATAAATAAATTACTAAAAAGTACTAATTCATAATAGTTTTCCAACATAAAATCTAAAAATTTAAATTTTTCGTATGTTAATATGAACAATTCAATAAGGGTGTTAAGACTATGATTAAAAAAAATTTTAGATAAAAAAGTTAAAATTAATTATTACGAACAATTCAATAAGATTCTTAAGAGTATAATTATAAATAATTTCAGTTAATGAACTGTTAAAAATTAATCTTTGTTTGAAGTGTCTTCATCCATTTGTTTTCCGTTTGATTTTGCTTTGTTTCGACCTATTTGTTTAAAAAGTTTCCTTTTTTGCCGCTGAAATGCTGCTCGAAGCGTTTTATCCAAAAATTCACTAAAAGTTGAAATAACATCTAAATATTATGAAAAAAAAAATAATTGTCAAAATATTACAAAACTTAAAACAAACAACAAACAATTTACCTATTAAAACTTTAAACATATTTTTTTCTAATGGCTAAAATAGCGTCCAGTTCTTTCAATTTTTACTCACTCCTACTTGGGAAAAATAAGGTTTGTAGCAACCATATTTTACTTAACAATTCTGTCTAGCAAAACTTTTTACCCCGCCAGAATGTCCAGTAAAGTGTTATGCCGTTTTGGTGATTTGAAACACAATTTATATTGATTTTTTGAATATTTAAAATAAGCATATTTTTTCAAATATAAAAATGTAGACGATTTGTTGACAATGTCGCCAAAGAGTCACCATAATAGCTGACAAAAGTGGTGACACTGGGGCATTTGCCCCCAGGTTTCCTTCAGGGTATGTATAAAGAAAAAAAATTATAAAACAACTTCATTCACAAATAAATGACAGCTGACATACATTCATACATACATACATATATGTGTAATTGTAGTGGTTTTGTCCAAACACCGACCTTGCTACATAAGAATTTTTAATTTCTTTTTATGAAAGTGTTAAGCAAAAACTAACTGAATCCATTTGCTAAAGGGAGGTTTAGAAGGTAAACATTTCCCAGTGGTAAAAGGAAGTTGTATGAAGGCCTTCAAAAAGGCCTCTTTACTCCTTCTTTAGGAGGCACAGGACCTCCTAGTCGCATTCCATACTTAATATACATATCTTCTTTTTACAGGTTACCACTCTGCCGGTAAGTATTCCAAAAGGTCTTCCGAAGGAAGGCCTTCATTTTAATGCCTTTCACTAGGCTTTTAGCAGCAAAAGCTAAGAAAATTTTTTTTGACAAGCTTTTTTTATTGTTTTTCTAAATTTATTTTTAATTGTTTTTAATTCAAATACATATGTATGTATCGAACCCACCCTAAGATTGATAGACTAGCGCACTACCAATCAGTCTTTTAAATGGCAAGCAGCATTCAATTACATAAAAGCCAATGAAATGAACTTTTTTATCTATACATACATACATATAATAAAATAGTAACTCATTTCCTTTCTGTCTGTCTTTTTTTTTGTGTTCCCATCACGTAAAAACTAATGGATGGATTTTAACAAAATTTTGTGAGGATGTACCTTAGTATCCTGATTCCAATATAGGATATCCTATTTCCAAGAGAAAGTAGAGAAAAAGCAGTGAGAGTACGCAGTTTTTTTACCGATTAAAAGGTACTGCATACTTCACCCCCGTCTCCATTAGTCATTAACATGTCTTAACAAATGTCAAAATGTCTTAACAAATGTCTTATATAAAAAAACTATATAACTAATAACTAAAAAACTATTGTCAGGAGGTACACAACGTGTGTGGACACAGCTAGTTTCTAATAATTATATCGGGTGGTTAAATTTTAAGGGCCGATGTTGAATGTGAACCACACTTAAACGTCAAGTTTTTTCTGCATTTAATTTGACATTTCTCAATTTTCGAGCAACACGTTAAAGTTATTCAGGCTTATTATGAAAATGGGCTTTCAAATCAAAATGCATATCGTGCAAAATCATCTTGTGATGAGGCTCATTTTCACCTCAGTGGATTCGTTAATAACCAGAATTGCCATATTTGGACCAATGCATCTACAAAGAGTTACTGTTTGGTGCGGTTTATGGGCTGGCCGCATCATTGGGCCGAATATTTTCCAAAATGAGGCCGTTCAGGCAGTTATTGTGAATGGTGTTCGCTATCGTGGGATGATAACGAACTTTTTATGGCCCGAATTGGGAGATATGGATGTGGACGATATGTGGTTTCAACAGGACGGTGCCACTTGCCACACAGCTAACGAAACAATGGCTCTTTTGCGCGACAAATCCAATGGCCGTGTTATCTCACGTGGTGGCGATGTCAATTGGCCACCAAGATCATGTGATTTGACATCGTTGGATTTCTTTCTTTGGGGTTATTTGAAAGAAAAGGTGTACCTCGATAAGCCAGCAACAATTCAAGAGCTAAAGCATGAGATAATTCGGCACATTAACGGCATAGAACCTCAATTATGCCTCATCGTTATCGAAAATTTGGAGCATCGGATGGAGGTGTGCCGCCGATATCTCGGCGGCTATTTGGCCAACATTTTGTTTCATACATAATTTAATCATTCCTATATTTTCAAAATAAAAAGAAATGACAATTATTTCCTAAATAATTTGTGCTTTATTCAAAATCAACATCGGTCCTTAAAATTTAAACACCCTTTATAAATCGTGTATCATTATTTAATGCAATCTTATACCATGTTTCCACGACAAAATGAAGCACTTGCTTCACTCTCTGATTCATGATTGCGAATCATACCGTTTATACGACACGTATGTACATGCATATGTCCGTGCTTCGTTTTGTTTGGATTTTTAAATTTATTGCACGATTTCATTTTGCGACCCAACTACATACTTAGGTACAAGGCGAATTCATAACAAGTAAACTCGAGAGCTCATCTGACTATATTTTGTCTCCATCTTCCAATGTCAAAATGTATTAACATTTTTTGTTTTGACAGCCTAAAATGATTTTTACAAAAACAAAATGAATGTATTTTTATTACAGAGTTGTACTCTTTTGTCGCCGCGAGTCTACCTTGTTTAGTGTGCCGTGCTTAGGTATCTATGTGTATGGTGAAAAAGGTGTAGTAGAAGATCAGATGTTGTAAAAACATATATACATATGTATGTATGTGACCAAATATTACTCTACAAAAATTTTGTTTGTATGAAACAATCAACTTATTTTACAAATGGTTTGACAAAGTTAAATAAGGCGGTAAAATATACATAGAAAAATTATGAATTTTGTGTCAGCTGGACGAACGCAAAAACAGTTACTCTAACTTTACAAATGGCCTTTCCAGCGTAAACTTCTGCTCTGTTTGGCAAGCAGCTGTTGTAGTTCATTTGTCCCAAGGCATATTAAACAAGGTGATAGCGTAAGGGAGAGGAAATTTGACCAAAAAATTTTTTGAATTTTTTTTATATGGATTTTGACAGTAAAATAGATATTACTCTCTCTTAAAAAACCTGATTAATGTCAAACTCCATATAAAAAAAATTGAAAAATTTCTCTTTAATATTAGCTCCGCCTTGTGCAGTCACCTGGTTAAATATGCCTTGATTTGTCCCTAAAGGCTAAAAATAAATAAATACACACATACATACATGTATATGTATTGAAGTAACATTTTTATTAGAAAATAAAAATTAGTTTTGATTCATTGACCTTTGCAGGTAAAGGCCACTTAAAACCCAATTCACAAACTACTTGCACCTATTCTCCAGTTTTTTATGTAGTAATCAAGGAAGTAACAATAGAAATACAACAGCAGCTATTGTTTATTTTCATTTATTTTTTGTTTTGAGTGTTTTTTATTTCTGATTTTATTTTTATTGATAAGAAATTTTATTTTATTTAAGAAAGAGTTGTGAATTCGAATTTGATATTTTCTTCTTATTTCGCCTTACATATATTGCCACACTGTTATCATGTGTTGTTGTTGTTCACTTTAATATTGCTATTATTGCAAATTTTTCTACGTCAAAACAAGATAAAAGTGTGTTGAACTGCATTTCAAGTGACCTTGTAGTTGTCATTATTATTTGTTCTTCTTTTCTTTTCTGTTCTGTTATTTTCTTTCCTTTTAATTTCTAGTAGTTAATAACAAATACTCATTTGTTGCTGTTTTTGGATTTTGTTTAGATATTTTTGCTGTAATTTTAAAATCTCAGACATGGACAACTTAGTAGATACAATTACACTTTTTAATTTTTTATTTGTGTTTGTTTTACTAGCAGCGATCTGATAACATTTTGTTCGAATCCACGCCGAATTGTTTATAGTACTTAGGATGTTGCATGTACAAAGGTTTTATGTAAAATTCAATTATTGCAGACTTCTGAAAAGTCAAAAATTTCTCGTTTACAAAAATAAAATGGATCTCGGATCTCGAAATTTCATTTCTTTCAGTATCCGGTAGCGGACAAGCTACCAGGGTATTGGCTTTCTTTCTTCCTTCTGATATCTTTTCTTCATAAAGGCGAGCATTTCCATAACAGCATGGCTTTTTACAGTGCAGCTACACATATGACGAACCCTATATACGATTCGAATTATTCTGGAATATGTTCGCTCAATTAAAATTAGTTCGTCAACGTTATCGTTCAGAGCTTAAATACGTTTTTTTTCATATTTTTATTTATGGTATCTTTAATATATTTGAACTAACAATAATACCAAAATCTTAAGTCTAAAATAAATAGGTATACTTGTTAAGTCCAGCCAGGGCTGGACAATAAAAAAAACTTTTATGTTTCATGGTTTGGACCATAGAAGCAATGTCGCTTGTTCTTACTCGAATATAACCAGGTTCATTAAGTAAGTTACGGGCCAGCGGATTTGGAGGAGTTTAACGCTTCTTTAAATACTTCACTGCATGTTTCGCTATTTCAGCTTTAACTGATGGCAGGTTTAGATTTTTGTGGATGTTGGAGTTTTTTTTGTATATACCAGGGAGCAACTGTAATCGTTTTTATACCCTTCCAGGGAGCAACCATAATCGTTTTTATACCCTTTACCACAAGTGGCAAGGGTATATATAAGTTTGTCATTTCGTGTGTAATTTCTACAATATTCATTTCCGACCCCATAAAGTATATACATATATTCTGGATCCTTATACATAGAAAAGTGATTAAGCGATGTCCGTCCGTCCGTGTTCGGGTAGTAATGTTATTTGCTAAGGCACCAGAAGTGATACAAAAAAGCACACCAATTTGTCAGGCATAGTTTCGAAAATTTTGGAATTGCAATTCAGCAACATCGGATCATTCCTTTGGAGGCTGCGGGCCTAAAACCACTCCCACCTATATTTTTTCATGTTTTTTTTTAATTTTTTTCGGCTTTAATGATTCTCTTTTTCTTTTTCTGTCAAATAAATATTAGACCGCGACAGGTAGATCGCAAGAGGTGCATACAGATCTTGGGGGGTCAATAACCCCCTGCGATGGGCGACTTTTGTTTTTTTAGGTTGGTATTGTTTTTCTGCTTTGGTTTTTATTAAAGACCTTTATAGAAAGCAATACACACAGAGTCAATTGACCCACAGGGTACCCACTGGTAAATAGGAGCAGTTAACGGGCACATAGGGGGTCATTATGAGGATATTTTTTTAAGGATTTTTTTTTACTTTAGTCTGACCATTCTAACTTAATATAGATTGCAGGAAGGTCGTAAATAAAAAAAAAATCAATAAAATTTTAAATTTAAAAAAATTAAATTTTTTTTGAAATATTTACAAAAAACTTTACAAACCATTTTCAAAACGATATTTTTACAGAAAGTTTTTCGAAAAAAATTTTTTAAAAAATTTTCGAATAAAATTTTACAAAAAAGTTTCAAAAAAATATTTTTATAAACAATTTTTGAAAAATTAAAAAAAAAATTTCAATATTTCTGTGAAAATTAGAATCATGACTGTAACATAACATATTTTTAATATTAAGAATATATGTATGTATATAGAGTAACATATTTTTTTAAATGCTTTTGATTTTTAAATAGATGAGATCTCTGCTTTAAAACCTAGATGCATTAAACACATATACAACATCAGGATACCGACTACAAACCGTCAAAAATAAAATACCGACGTTTAAAGGTAAACGATTATTTTGAAGCCAGTATAGGTACATGGCTACACGACCACTTAGTCAATTTAAAAAAAGTTAAGGTCGTTTCAATTCGTAGACAAAATATTCTGATGAAATCTATACATTCACTTTTGTTATCTGCAACGTGTGTTTCAGTAGTGATGGCTTACGTGCCAATGTTCATGAACTTTCACAAAATATATTTCTATGTATGTACGTATGTGTGTATGCAAATCTACTACGTAATTTTGTGTTAAGGTGCTTAAAATATTTAAAGAACAATGTAATTCCACAAAATATAAATACAAATCAAATACAAATTTTTTTTTCATTTACTATTTGGCAGCAATTAATTCATATTTTTCCATTATTTTAAAACAGTGCCATCTGTTGCGCAACCGTATTAAAAATGTCCCGCTTTCAATTCTTATTTTGTCATTGTTTTAAAACAACGCCAACTGTGGCGCAACTGTATTTAAAATATCCCGCTTTCAAAAATAAAAGATGCCTTAAAGTATGCAGTAACTTTAGATTGGTAAAAAAAATCGACATACTTTCACTGCTTTTGCCTTACATTCTCTTGGAAATAAGATATTTTTGCGGAAGAAAGTATCCTATATCCTACATTGTATATTAGAATCAGGTTACTAAGGTATCTCCTCACAAAATTTCGTTAAAATTTATCCAGTAGTTTTTACGTGATGCGAACACAGACAGAAAGGAAATAAGTTACGGTTTTATTATATGTATAGATATAGATTTTTTTCTATAAATTTTTAAGCAATACACAAATTGAATTTTTTTTAATATTTTTAGCAAAACAACAAATAGTTATAAATATATTTATACATACATATGTACACACATTGATACATGAATATATATGTATGTACATATGTTAATATATGTATACCTATGGCTGCTACCTAATAAATTATTAAATAATATAAAATTGTTATAAAAAAATATGTTTGTTTTTCACCTTTCTCTTTAGATTAAAAAAATATTATTTTTAACTTTTATATACTTGCCTGCATGCACATGTACAAGTACACAACTGCGGTAGAAATAATAGCAGTAAACAATAAATTACGAATGGAGGTTACATATTGTTCATACTTATATAGTTTTTTCAGTTAAATCTTGTTAGGATTCCGTGCCTAAAGGATACAATTGTAACCGAATTGTTTGCTCTGCAATTAACAGTGGGACCAAATTTGGCATGGTCTAAGTAGAGAAGTATCTAAGTTTAAGTTTTAACGCTGGGCATTATTAAATTTCCAGGGATTTAAAAATTCCACAATTATGTTGGACGTTTTTCAATTTGACTTATTTTACATCAAAATTTTGATTCTAGCCTACGTATTCCAAAATCCCAAAGGTTAGATCGGGAAGTATTTTAAGATCCCTAGTCTGTATGTGAAAGATCGGATTAATATTTACTTTGTATGGAAGTGGAGAGCTATTAAAGAGCCCCACTCCACTTTTGGTGTTTATACATACATCTCCATATTATTGGGTATTTGTGAACCCAAACCGCAAAGGCGTCAGCTATATAACAAATGCGTTTTGTTTAAAAGTGGGCAGGTCCACGCTGGCAATTATGGCCATTTTTAATCGGCTAGTTAAAACTTCCCAGTTACTGAGGCTACATTGTTATAATTTAATTAATATTCACTCTGTATGAAGGGTGCCCATTGTTCCATATTGCAGTCAACTTTCCTCCCCGATTATACACATTATTAAAAAAGGTTCGCACACAAAATTTTAAGTTTCTGGATTTTACACTTGAATTTCCACACTAATTTAAACTACAATTACTTAGGATTTATTTTATATGGAAATTGCGAAGACGAGTATGAAGAACTTTCAGATATTTAGCTACTAAGCCTATGCTCCCACTGGAGCATAGGCTGCTAAACATGTCAAACAAAAACGTGGATCGATGTGAGAAAAAGTCTACTACTATTTTTATCACAACTGTATAAACACAAAAAGTATTATTATACCCTTCACCACAGGTGGAAAGGGTATATATAAGTTTGTCATTCCGTGTGTAATTTCTACAATATTCATTTCCGACCCCATAAAATATATATATATTCTGGATCCTTATACATAGAGAAGTTGATTAAGCGATGTCCGTCTATCCGTCCGTCCGTGTTCTGTAATGCCATTGGGCAAGGCACCAGAAGAGATGCAAAAAATTTAAGCACACCAATCTCTCAGGCATGTCTGTATAAAATGTTGGGATTGCAATTCAGTAACATCGGATCATTCCTTTGGAGGCTGCGGGCCAAAAACCACACACACCTATATTTTTTCACGAATTTTTTATTTTTTTCGGCATTAATGATCCTGTTTTGCCTTTTTTTGTCAAATAATTATTAGACTGCGACAGGTAGATCGCAAGGAGTGCATACAGATCTCGGGGGATCAATAACCCCCTGCGAGGGGCAATTTTTGTTTGTTTTTAGATTGGTAGGGGTTTTCTGCTTTGATTTGTATTAGAGACCTTAATAGAAAGCAATACACATAGAGGTAGCCAAGGGACCCACAGGGTACCGACTGGTAAATAGGAGCAGTTAAAAGGCTCGTGTGACACCCCATATGAGGATTTTTTTGTAAGGATTTCTTTTCGATTTAGTCTCGCCATTCTAACTCAATATAGATTGCAGAAAAGTCCTAAATTTAACAAAAAATATTTCAATAAAATTTAACAAAAAATATTTCAATAAAATTTATAAAAAAATTTTTTTTTGAATAATATTTACAAAAAATTTACAAAAAGCATTTTTACAGAAAAATATTCGAAAAAAATTTTTTTTTTTAAATTTTCAAAAAAAAATTTAAAAAAATATTTTTACAAAAAATTTTTACAAACAATTTTCGAAAAATTAAATCAAAAATTTCAGTATTTCTTTGAAAATGAAAATCATGACTGTAACATAACATATATTTAATATTAAGAATATACATATGTACATATGTATGTGTGTATATAGAGTAACATATTTTTTTAAATGTGTTTGATTTTTTTCAAATGCGTTTGATTTTTAAATATGTATACATATGTATATGATCTCTGTTTTAAAACCTAGATGCATTAAACACATAGACATCATCAGGATACCGAATAAAACTGTCAAAAATAAAATACACACGTTTATAGGTAAACGATTATTTTGAGGCCAGTATAGCTACATGGCTACACGACCACCGTTGTGGTTGTCGTCAAATTAGGCTAATTTCTATTGTATTCAACAAAAAAAAAAAAAAAAATATCACAAAATTGTAAATTACAAATTCATGTGCAAACAAAAAGTTTTTGAGGAAATATTTATAAGTTTTTGAAAAAGTTATTTAATTTTATAAAAGCAAAATAAGTATTTCTACAACAATGTCAGAGTTTACGATGTAGCTGTCGTCTTCAATATCATTAGGTAGCTGACAACACGGCGACAATTGTAGTCAACGAAATTTGTTTTCTATTTCTTTGAAGCATGAATAATGAATTTTTCTCATAGGACTTAATTTAAGTAAAGAATCAACAATATGGATAATGCTGTACATGTCTGTATAAATAAAATCACCGTGGTGAAGGGTATAGAAGATTCGGCACGGCCGAATATAGCACTTATACTTGTTTTTAAAATTAGTGTTTTTGGTTTACACGTTTTTATTTAAGTAACATGTGTGTATAATAAGTATGTATGGATATATATTTACATATGAACACAGCAGTGTGTGAATATATTATAATTGCATTAGTTTGCCACATGTTTAATTTTCTCTTTTATTTAATTTTTGCAAAGCGCATGTTCTTACATACATAGATTCAATAGTACTCAATTACTCAAGTTGTTGTAGTCGAAAGAAGAAAAAAATACAAGAATAATAAAGGAGTCAAATGCAAGTCATACTCACACACGTGGGGTTCCGTGCTAGGTATGTTCAATGCAATTTTAAAAGTAAAAGATATTAATTTAACGGTAACGTTTTAAAAACAGAGCCATATACGTTAAAATCACGTCAATACCGGAACACTCTTTAGTTCCTAGTTGTGTTTTTTTTATAATTTTAAATACTCATAACCTTTATTACGAACATAATTTTATTTACTCTGTGTAAATTTCAAATTACTGCAACGATTTAAAAAAATAAATCCACATACTTAAAAATCTCGTCACTAACGGTATACCCTATAATTTTTTCGCATTTTTTGTTATAGCCGTCATAGCAATACACCTTCTATAAAAATTTCAAGAGTCTACCTTTAAAAAAATAATGCCATATACGGAAATATCACAGCCCTCTCGGAACACCCTTTAATTTGTAGTATTTGTTCTTATAGCAGCCATAGTAATATAACTTCTGTAAACATTTCTAGAGCCTACCTGTAACGGTTCCAGAGATAAAAGGCGCTGACAGACGGTCATACAACTAAAGAGAAAACAATAGAGTAACGTTTTTAACCTTTGGGCACAGAGTCCTAAAAAAGACTAAATAATTGTACACAAATTTATTACAAATATGAGAAGAAGTCAATAGACATGTCTAAAATCTCCAACAAAAATATTCTTATGTAGAAACGTGTGGGAACGAAAACAATAAATCAATTAAAGAACAGTTTTATAAATAAATATGTATAGCAGCAAGGTATATTTATCTTACTAGGTAGCGGCGTCCGCCCAGGTATATTAGTAATTCGACATGTCAAAAGTTGTATGAGTTTATAAATTTTATGGTGCAGAAGTGAGAAAGAAAAAAGAAAAAAAAAACACATACACGCCTTTTCGATTTACTTCTATGTTTTTTGATACTTCGAACTACAAAATGCCATGTTGTTCTTGCAGTGTTGTATTTGTTGTAGGGACGCCACTACCAAGTAACTGACTAACCTAACCAAGTGCGAAAGGCGTAACAACGTCTTGCGCCTAGCTTTGAACAACCCTAAATAAGAGCGCAACGTTTTTAATAAACAGTAATGTTAACATATTTTGTTTAATAAAATCTAATTTAATCGCAAAAGAGATATAAAATCGCTAGATAAAGCAGAAAGTAGCTAAATAGCACCACTCTTATACAAAAAAACAATAACATTTTGTTTGCACCCAACTTCACTACCTAAAGGCCGGTGGACATAGAATCCGTCATACGTTATACGTCGACTTTTTCAACGCACAAGAAATTTTAAATACAGCTTTCTAATGAGTGTTGTCACAATCAGTACCTCTCCGTCAACGCAAAGTACGAAAGTTGGGCAACTTTTGACGTACGTTAAAAACTATAAATTGGTTTCTCTTTGTTTCTCTCTCTCAAAATTAAATTTTTGTGTTGCAGCAAAATATAAACAAAATACAACAAAATAATTAAATTTAATAGAGTAAAATTTTTAACTGACTAACCTAAACAAGGACGTAAGGCGTAACGACGACGACCTAAATAAGAGCGCAACGTTTTGTAAGAAACAGTAATGTTAACATATTTTGTTAAGTAAAATCTAATAAATTTAATCGCAGAAGAGAGATAAAATAGCTAGATAAAGTAGAAAATAGCTAAAATACAAAAAAAAAAAAAACAATAATATGTGACGCCGCGCTATTTAGGTTTGCTTCATACATTTTGTATGTACATGAGAATTTTTGACAGTTATTTTACGCCTTACAACCTTGTTTAGGTTGAGCAATAAGAGCCAACTGACACCATGACATTTTTCCTTAAACTGGTAGCATGCAATTTTTGTTTGTTGGCAAGAGGTGTAGAGAAGCAAGCGGGGTAAACAAAATGGCATGGCTTGAATTTTGAGGGGATTTTTTGACACCTGCTTTGTGCAATTTTCGTTCAGAGTTGATTTGGTTTAATTATGTATACATTTCGGTATGATTTTAATAATTTCTTGTAAAATTTCGTTATTTGCTTGTTTCATTTTTATTTATTTTGTATTTCAGTACGAGTGCATATATTTTTTTCAAATAACGCATAAACAATAAAAATTACGAATATGAAATCAAAAGAAAATGTCAAAAACAAATTCAATCCGATTGCATGAAAAAATAAAAATGTGCCATGAAATTCGCTGCAACTTTAAAAGAGACATGAAAAAATGGCACGAAAAAATGGCATCGTATAAATTCGGTCTAAGACCAAAATTTCCTTGTATAGCAGTTTTATTTTTCAAAAGATAATAAACATTGACTGAAACGTCAGAAGATTTTTTATATGGCAACGAAGAGAGAGAGAGAGAGAGAACGTTTTTAATTCGTTAATTTTTGTGTACGATATCCTTAATTAAATATTTGTTATTTTTGATTTCGTTTTCATTTAATTTTATTTTGTATTGTTTTGTTTTGCTTTTAATATTTTAATTTTACAAAAAATAAAAACAAAATTGAGGTGAAGGCTTCAAGTTGAAATAATTTTGTTTGTTGTTTTCTTTAATTATGACTCGTTCAATATGTAGCGAAATAAAAAAAGGATTTTGTCATTATGACATAAGTACATACATACATATGTACATATGAATGTATGTACATACATATTTAAATATATTTTATTTTTGTTTTTATTACAAAATAAAACTATTTTGCGTGGTTTAAGCAAAAACTTTAACATAGTCTTTCATCACCAACGTGA
Source organism: Phasia obesa (assembly GCA_949628195.1). Classification (NCBI taxonomy): domain Eukaryota; kingdom Metazoa; phylum Arthropoda; class Insecta; order Diptera; family Tachinidae; genus Phasia; species Phasia obesa. Next base: position 94,899,354 of record OX451218.1, read on the forward strand.
GTAGGTTGTTAGACAAAATTAAAATGTGTCGCTTTTTCTTTATTAATGGAATGAAACTACATATAGCGAAAATATGCCATTGAAACTATTAAAGAATAAAAATTAAAAATACAAATCATTTTAACAAAGTTTACAATTTATGGTGATTAATTTAATCGGGGGTAATGGGAAAATATTTTCAACAGAAATACCTACCTTGACTTTTAAATAATTTTAGGACAAATTTTAATAAAACTTTAAATTTATTTAACAAGAAAACTAGAGGCGCTACGGGAAAAATATACTTAATCTGTGATCCCTTGTATTTTTCATTAAAAATCGAAGTTTGGAAGTCCCTACTGTAAAACCTTTACATAATTAGGCAAATTATTACCAAAACCAAAAGGAAAATTTTTGGCAATTTAATAATTTTTTCTTTGGTACTTTTAATGCAAAATCAAATTTTGTACAGCTACATATATACATACATACAAACATAATATGTACATATGGATGTACATACAGTGGATCAATAAAGTTTAGGCACATCATGATTTTCAAGAGTGTTCTGTTAATAACTTTGGATCTGGTTCACTTAATAAAATAATTTTGATATCGTTTTAAAGATTGAGAGTTATATTGACCATTTAGAACAAAAAATAATTTATATCTTATTGTTTCTAATATACAACGCTTTAAAAACTAAAAAACAAGCTAAGTATGTCTATCTAAAAAAAGTTTAGGCACGTACTGCATTAATGCCCTTTAATCCCTTGTATAACGGTAAATTTTCACTTTTTTATTTCAAGTCATGTTTATGCACATGTTAAATCCTCAGTAGGCGAGACTTTTAAATGTAAAAAATATTCTTGGTATTTAATTCGTGACGAAAACAGCAAAATAAGCAATCGTTCAGAAATTTCCGTAGATGTCCGTAAAATTATAATAAATCTTCATGCACAGGGAAAATCCTATCGCGAAATTAGTGTGATTGTACAAAAGCCCTATACCAGTGTAAGAAACATCATAAAACATTATGAAAAAACCAAGAGGAGAAGTGGATGTCCAAAAAAATTTACATCTCGTCCGGAGCGTATCATTGTTGCTGCAGTGGCTCAAAATCCAAAGATTTCAGCTGTATAATTGTGTCGGGAAATGAAGAAAAGTTTTGGTGAATACCTTAATCCACAAACATTAAAAAATACGCTGCACAGAGGTGGATATCATGGAAGAATTCCCCGTCGCAAACCTTGTCTTTCAGACATAAACAAGAAGAAGCGGTTAGAGTTCGCAAAACTCCACATTAATCAGCCTGAAGCCTTCTGGAACAGTGTGATATTTAGTGATGAATCGAAGTTTAACATTTTTGGTTCAGATGGTCCACAAAAAAATTGGCGAAAAGCAAACAAAGAGCTTCAAGAAAATAATATTATTAAGACTGTGAAGCACGGTTGTGGCAATGTTATGGTTTGAGGATGTATGGCGTCATCTGAAGTGGGAAATCTTGTCTTTATAGACGACAAAATGAACAATCACTCTTATTTAAATATTTTAAAAGAAAACTTATCTCCAAGTGTTGCGAAGCTGGGCTTAAATGGGAAATTCTTGTTCCAACAAGATAATGACCCAAAACATTCTTCATATCTTGTGCAGGAATGGCAGAAAAAAATACGGAAACATAACATTACAGTTTAAAAGCCATTTGTATATTAGAAATAATAAAATATGAATTATTTTTCGTATTAAATGGTCAATAAACCTATCAATCTTGAAAATAGCATGAAAATAATTTTATCAAGTTTATCAGATGCAAAGTTACTGGCGAAACACTTTTAAAAACCATGTTGTGCCTAAACTTTATTGATCCACTGTATATGGGAGTGAAATCCGAAAAAAACTTACAAGGGCTTTAGGAAAATATTGCTAGTTTTCCCAAATTATATTTTATCGTGAACTTGAATTGAATAACTAAAAAACGAATTAAAAAAATAATTTGAAACTCGTCCTTTGCAACAACCGGCTTCCCAACCCATCTGTGCAAACTATGCCACAATAGAGCAAAACACCGCAAATATACATTGTGATAAATTTCATGACAATAAGAAATGAAAAAGATAAATCAAATCGATAATTTTGTTAAAACAAAAATAACGTAATCATGTAATCGATAAAGTATCTATAGAAAATGTATGTCGGTAAACTATCTATAGAAAATTTATGTAATAAAAAATTCCTTCATAAAATTTATGCATTCGATAGAAAATTTATACAACCGATGAATCTTCAATAGAATATTTATGCAATCGATAAATCTTTGATAGACAGTTTATGCAATCGATAAATCTCTAATAGGAAATTTATGCAGTCGACAAATCTTCTATATAAAATTTATACAATTTTGATAAAAAATAATGTAATCATGTAATCGATAAATTATCTATAGAAAATTTATATCGATAAACTATCTATAGAAAATTTATGTAATAAAAAATTCCTTTATAAAATTTATTCATTCGATAGAAAATAAATCGATAAATCTTGTATAGAAATGGTATGCAATCTTTACATCTTCTATAGCAATTTATGCAAGCGATAAATCTTTTATGAAAAATGTATTTAATCCATAAATCTTTTATAGAAAATTTGTGGAATTGTCTCTAAAATAATCTCTTATAGAAAATTTATGGAATCGATAAACCTTCTATATAAAATTTATGTATTCCATAAATCTTCTATATATAATTTATGGAATCTTTTATAGAAAATTAAAGTAATCGATTTATATTCTATAGAAAATTTAGTGTAATCAATAAATCTCCAATAGAAAATTTATGCAATCGATAAATCTTCTATAGAAAATTTATGAAATCGATAAATCTTTTATAGAAAATATAGAAAATTAATTGATTATAGAAATCAATAAATCTACTATGGGAAATTTTTGCAATCGATAAATCTTTTATACACAATTTATATAATCGATCAATTTTCTATATAAAATTTATGCAATCAATAAATCTCCTATAGAAAATTTATGCAATTTTAAATCGCCTATAGAGATAAGTCTTCTATAAAAAATGTATGCAATCGATAAATCGTCGATAGAAAAATTATGCAATCGATAAATCTTCTATAGAAATTGTGTGCAATCTATACATCTTCTATAGCAATTTATGCCATCTATAAATCTTTTATGAAAAATTTATTTAATCCATAAATCTTTTATAGAAAATTTGTGGAATTGTTAAATCTTCTATAGAAAATTTATGTAATCGATAAATCTTCTATAAAAATAATGTTATCATAATAAATAATGTTATCATAATGCTATCGATAGATTTTCTAAGGAAAATTAACGTTATCAATAAACTAAAAAAAATATGTTATTATGTTATCCATAATTTTGTGCTATCGATAAATTTTCCGCAGTATAGAGATGCAATCGGTATTTTGTATAAAAAGTTCTTATTATCCATCATTTTTTTATAGAAAATTCATGTTATCGATAATTTTTTTTATAGAAAATAATTTTTAGCGGTAAACTTTATACCTATAGAAAACTCATGTTATGAAAAAGTTTCACGGATTTTCGAATAATTCTTTAACTGGTTTTATAACTCTTATTTTCATAGTAAGATTGTTTTTTAGCAGCACAATTACCTGAGATAAGTACATATTTATCCTTCGATTATATTTTTACGCATTTTGTTGTGAATTTTCACTAAGACACATTTTGCTTTTATAATGCACTCTACAGCATTTTAATAATATGTATGTACGTACATACATATGTATAAGCTTTGTTGTCATTATTTGTTTTTTCCATTTAATTTCTATATTTTTCTCTTATCAATTGTTTCACAAGAAAGAAACGCTATAAACTGTTTGTTATTTTTAAAATTTACGCAAAAATATTAACAAAGAAATATTAGCAGCATTAGCAACTACAAAATCAACTAATAGACATAGGAATGAAAAAATACTAAAAGTAGAAATCAAAAATTTCAATGCCAAACAACAAACAGACGTTTTTTCAATGCCAAGATTTGTAAACAATATTACTATTGTTGTTGTTAAATTATTTGTTAAAATTTTTATACACCGCGTTGCGTTATTTTAATCAATTTGCAAAATTCTTAAAAAATCTCTTAAGATTTAATACAGTACTGTGCAAAACATAAGCTACGTCAGCCCACAAATTAATGTATTGTACGACCGTTCTATTTTTCAGGTAATATTTTTAAAACTTTGTTAAAATTGGGGAGATAAATTAAATTTAAAGCGGTAAAAGGAGCTATAAGGAAAACAAAAATAAAAGTCATTATTTTTTTTTAACAAGGTAAGGCATTACAAAAGCAACAAACTATAAACTATATAACTATAAATAATATTCTACAATATTTTTGAGATCCCAAAATTTATGGCTTTGATTTTGGCTGACTGACTGGTAGTTGTTGAATTCTATTTTTTTTTCTTAAATCTTCATTAAAGCTTCCTCCAGGCTGAGGCTTCCCATTGCTTGCATTTTCAATAGGAGTCTGTATGTTCTCCTTCTCTTATGTCAGCCTGCACTAGACTAGATTTGTGTCCTCGATTATATTAAAGCATCTTTCTGTATTCCATGACGAAAGGCTATTGCTTCAGGAGTTCTATTAGCGATAAACTCTCTACCTCTGGTTTCTTGTCTATCTTTTGTGGCTAATAAAACCCGTAGTGTCTTCACAGACTAACCTCTTGCAAGGGTTTCTTTTACATCCCTGTTGTTGTTATCACCGTCCTGTTTAATTTGATTGAAATAAGAATTTATAAAACTTCCAGTGTTTTGAATAAATTATGTCCACCCGCAACAGATCTCCACATGCACAGGTAAGTCTGTATTATAACTGAAGTTCGCCAGGTATCCAGAGTTCGTTCGATTTAATTTAGCTCCTATCAGGGACAAGACAAATTCTAATTAGAAGCCTGTTACACGCCGTCATCGCAAGGTGTTTCAAGTCGAACTATTGACAGTACGCTCACTAATGACGAGCTTCACCCTTGTGCCTGCCAGACGAGATTCTATCTCAGAGATAAGCTTTACGACTCCTTCCCAGAATTTATTTTTCGATTTAGCGATGGGGAGAATATCTTCTAAACTCCCAAATTAATGGAGAACTCGTTTTTTTCAAGCCAAAAAATCAGTAGTAAGACGCACTTCAGCGTCAATTAAGTAGCAGTTAGGCTCTTAACAACATCCAACCTAGTCCAGCAATGCCCGACATCATTTAATCGGTTGACAAGGGATTCGATAATTTCCTTATACAATTCATTTCGTAGCTGATGATCTGGCCAAGATGAGCATGCATTTGCACTTAATCGATAAGTGCTGTAGTATTCAACATTACTGCAAGTACCGTATTTATCAGGTTCAGACTACATCGAGCTACAGCCAGAAGTCTTATAATGTTCCAACACAACTACTTTAAGATCATTGTGAATATGATCATAGAACATTAAAGATCATTATGATCATTAAGATAGGTGAGATCGCCAGCAAACGACTATTACAGAAGTTGTCATTAGGGAAAGGAAGGAAAAGGAAAGAAGGATTTTTCCTCTCACACCGACCAGACTGTCTAATACACGTTTGGAAAAATTGGGCTTCCACTCTACATTATAAAAGGGGAGCTATCTTGACATTCGAGTAAGCATTTTTTTCTTGTCTGAAGTTACTTTAAATATGTTCATGCAGGATAAATACTAATAAAACTTTGTAGGAATTAACCTTAATACGTAAGAGTACAGAATTTTTCCGATTTAATAACGCTGAAAACTTGTCAGCACCTTTTATTTTTGTAAACGTGAATTGTAAACACTATTTACAGAACTCTACAATAAAATAATTTTATATAAAATCTTAGTTGCAACATTCTGAGTAATTACCCAGAGATGGGTATTCCTTTACAATGAAAATATAGCAACCACATCTGCAGCAATGTTAGGAGTCTCAAAATTTGGTGACAAGTACTTTCAAAACAAAGGCCAAGGTCGCTGGCACAGCTAGAAGAAAAAATTTAAGAAAAGTAAAGGTGTACCTATAATTTTGAAATGCAGTGTATTATAAAATTTGGGTTAATTAAAAAAAAAATAAAATTCGTGGAGCCGATTATTATGAGTCATACAAGTTCTAGTGCAACAACAAATACTTACTTGTTTGTTTATATTTAAGAAAATTAGAAAAATTGATTTGACAAAATGACAAATAAAGGAGTAAATATTTTGTTTTGGAATGTACAGTGAGACAAAACTAATGTTATAATGTGAATGTGCGATCATTGTAAATGGATGAAAGATTAACTGACAACAAGCATAATTAAATAAAGCAGAATTACTTATTACAATACAGTCGCAACAGGAGTTTCGAAAATATCGGTTCTTTTCCTTGGGCTCGATAGAACTTACGAAGAAAGCCTTAACTGTCAAACGATCAGATTTACTTTAAAAATCAGTCATCATTTCGTTTGTTAATAAACAAAACGACAAACCCCATTTTATTGTTATAGGGTTATTTAAGTTCTATGTAAACCGTGCATAAGAGAAGAATATTCAACGCTGGTTCGACAAAATTTTGAGCAAAAAACGGTTCTTGAAAATTTCTAAAGAAAAAAAAAATACTATAGACGAAATTTAGACGATTCAGGTTTTGGAAAAGAAATCGTACCTTTTTCTTTACCCTGAACATAAAAGACATGTTTTTAAATCATCGACCGAATGCCGCCTTATCTATTTGTCAATCTCCAGTTTAAATTTAGCGGTTTATAGAGCCATGCGCAAAACCCTTTACCATTCTCTGTTGCACATATCTGTGGCGTGTCAGTTCAGTATTAGGGCCAATCAGCATCGATGATTGATACCAATTCGAGTACCAGAAATCATTGCGGGAAGAGGATTGAAAAGGGATTCGTAAAGTTAGCTATCTGTTGCGGTATCCTTCCTACAATATAATAGAAAAAGCCTAAAGGAAATATCTTAAAATTCCAAAAATTTTGTACATTTTTTTGAATAATTACACAACTATTGACATCACTGGTGTAAAGAGCATTTGATAAGATAAGATTTAAAAAAAATTATCTTTTTTGTTATTTTTCTATTGTCATTTGAGGAGACCATTAGACTGCTGGTAAAACTGTATTTTTGTGTTGTTTGATTTTTTTTCAAAAGCACGTGATCTAGGCTTTATACACTGATTGGTTTGTTTGTTTATTGTAAAAGCGGCACAGTGGCACGTGAGTTCGTAATAATAAAAACTAAACTACAAAACTTAAATACAGAGAATGTAAGAGAGTTAAAATAAAAATTTATAATAAGAGTATTTGTGGATAAAGGTTTTCTTTCTCATAAGTTTTTACCTCTGGTGTGATTAAGGGCCGGGACACATAGAATCCGTCATACTTTGACGTACATATTCAACTCAGATCAAAGTAACAACGAAAAAAGTTGACACAATGACTACTAATTGTAGATACCTATCGACCTTCAGTGTATTTTCTCTTTTTATCGAGCTATTCGCACATATGCAGCTCTCTGTAAATGGATATCTTTTCTCCATTGTTGGAAATTTTATAGTTATAATTTTTGATAAAATCAAATAGGGCCATTTGGGGCCCCTGCTAGACTTAAGTGCCCTTTCAGCGGTTTAGGTTCAAAGTATAGCTACCACGTTTCTCCCAAAAGTGCCTTACTAATAACCGGCCACAGCGACTGAGGAAGACCCTGTTTGGTAAGCCTCTGGGGACTGTGGCCACCATATATGTAGGTCCGTTAGCGGTCATAATTCATAGTTACTGCTGTTCCGTTCTCATTTCAAAAGAAATAAGGTCCGATGATGTTGCCATACCATTAAGCGCTCCAGACAGTGAGTTTTTCGGAATGTACCCGAATTTCATATAACAGGGATATGTTTGCATCGAAAGCGGCTTGTTGTTTTGCTTGTTAACAAATCCATTCAACTAAATTATCCTCTAAGAAAAAGATTTTTTAAGAAAAATCCAGAGCGCATTCCAAGCGCTCAAGAGCCCAGTCAGCAAATTCTCAATGCAATTTTAAATCTTGAGTCAATGCGACTTTATAAGGATGCAACTCCAGATCCTTGTGAAAGTTGACAACTGACCTACAACTTTGACTCATCGACAACACTGGGCTCTGCAATGGCAATATTCTCATCACTTCGCACGTTTCGTTGTCTTTTTGATAGCTTGTATAGGTAACTAAAGTTCAAATATTTTTTAAAATGCATAATCTGCCCATAGGAACACTTCGTCTCCACTAGTCATTGATTTGGGCAAGACATAAACATAACGCCGGCAGAGCAACGATATTAATTTGTTCACGTTGTTATAGGTGGCGAATACTTGTTTATGCAATTTTCTGTTTGAACATAATTTTCTGTTTTCCATCAATGTTGTATGAATGCTTATAGCAAAGAGGATAGTATAAGTACGGTTGAGCAACAGATAGCGCTTTTTGGAGATAAATCTGTCGTACTAAAATAAAACAACAACGCCATTGACATGTTATAAAACAGCTTTTATAATAAATGTTTTAACAACGGGAAAAAAAATTAACTTGGGCAGTCTACACTTAATACTAACATGACGTTACTGTTACTGTTAATGTTTATGATTTTATGCCTAATGTAGACGGGGGTAACGATGACAGGGACCCAATTCTACAGTGAGCTGCCACTTTGGTTACCAAGAGAGATAGAAACATAGTAATACCTAGAAGAAAAACTATCACTCGAAGACCCTTTAGTTTATGGGTTTCGTACCCAAAGGGTAAAAACGTAACCCTATTGTTTTCGCTATAATGTCTGTCCGTCTGTCAGCGCCTTTCATCTGTGTCAACCTATTGTAGACTCTTAACATTTTCACAGAAGATGTATAACTATTACCGCTATAGCAACAAATATTAAAAATTATAGGGTGTTCCGATAGAGACGTGTTATTCACGTATATGTGTTTATTTCTTAAATTTTAAGAGAACATACACCTAAAATTCACAAACAGTAATTCAAACTTAATTCGCTATATAAACAAGTATAAAAAATAAACCTTAAATTTAAAGGGTATTCTGTTAATGGCGTGGATTGCATGTATATGGCCTAAGTTTTGAAACATAATAGGTAGACTCCTGAAATTTTCACAAAATATGTAGAACTGTGGCCGCTATAGCAACGAATACTAAAACTTATAGGGTGTTCCGAAAGTGACGTGTTTTTTGCGTTTATGTCTTTGTTTCTTAAACTGTAGGAGGCAACCATTTAAAATTTGCGGACAGTAATTAAAAAAATTGGCATGTATTTGGCCTACGTTTTGAACGATAATATGTAGAATCTTAAAATTTTTACAGGAGTTGTAGTACTATGACCACTATAACAAATAGTTAAAATCAAAGGGTTTTCCGACATTGACGTGATTTGCATTTATGTTTAACTAGCCTCATTTTTTGAAATTAGTACAGAAAATATTTTGCACGGCCGATGTAATAATTAGTAAAAATAAAAGGTGTTCCGACAGAGACATGTTTTGCACGTGAATTGAATTATTTTTTGAATCGTAATAGGTAGACTCTTTCTATATTTATAAAAAGGAAATTGTCATTGCCGCTATAACGAATAATAAAATTAAGAGGTGTTCCGACAGTGACATGATTTGGACGTATATATGTATATGGCCTTATTTTTTTAACCGTAATATGTATGTAGACTCTTGAAACTTTTCAGTAGATGTGTGACCATCGCCGCTATAACAATTAAAGGGTGTTCCGCAATAACATATTTTTCACTTATATTACCTTATTTTTTGAACTGCAATAGGTGGGCTCCTGATATTTTCATAGAAAGTCCTGATATTTGAACAGTAATAGGCTGACACTTAAAATTTATACAGAATTTATTTTACAATATCTACTGTACCACAAGAAATGAAAATAAATTTAATAAAAATAAAAGGGTGTTCCCTAGATGTCGCGAATTTGAGTAACTTGACCTCCTCTTTCAAATTTTATAGGCAGACAGTTGATATTTACACAGGGTATTTAGTACTATGCTCTAGTATAACAAATAATTAAATATTAAAGGGTGCCCCATAAGACGTGAAAAAATAACAACTTGTACATGTTTTTAAAGTTGTACTGAACATATGTATGTAGCACTGAACCCTACGTGTATGAGTCAGACTCGCAATTGACTGATTTATTTTATTCTTTCCTATTTAAATGACACCACATTCTCTTTTAAAATTTAGCTAAATTTGATTTTATACACTCGTAAAAAAAGCTGTACGCAAACCTTTAAAAACCCTTAAAATTCAGAAAATTAAAAACTTTTAAATATCACTGGGCTTTAAATTAATTAATTTTTGTTTTTTTTTTCTTGCAGGTACGTTTGTTTGTATGGATGTTTTTGTGTGATTTCACCTCTATTTACAACATAAAAACACACTTATGTATGTATGTATGCACGTGTAAGTATCAAACAGGTTTATGTTGTTTTTTCTCTTTTATTTGTTTTTATATTTAAGTGCGAAAGCAAATACAATTAATCATTTTTTAAACATATTTTAACATTATAACCTTTGCTGCCATATTAATAAAAAATTCAGATTGCGGTTTAACGATTTTTTATCACTAATTGGGTTTTTTATGAAGCAAAAGCGTAATAGTATCATTACAAAATTAGTAAAAGTATGTTTAGAATATAATACTTTCGATTTGATTTGGTAAACGCAAAAATATGTAAATTGAATTCAACAAAATGAATATTCCTTCAAGGTTTATATGACTTTTATTATATGCCACTATACATAGGTTCAAACCATAACACAGCCACAGTCTTATTTATTTGTAGTCCTCAAGTATTTGTAATTTTTAACTATCCAAGTTTGAGTCTTTTGAAATTTTTTGCTGAATTTAATACACACTTGCTGACTCTCCTATTTATGAGTCAATTATTTCGGGCTTTTCTAAGCTTTAACTTCATAGTCCGTTCAGGATGCCACGAAATTAAGTAATTTCGAGCTGAAATTACAAACGAAATCTAAAGTGTTTGTACTGGGCTTTTTGACAAACAGCTGATGACGTTTAGTTACATTTGTATAATTTATTTTTTTGTAAAACGCTTTCGCACACCACTTTCGAATTAATTTAAAATATACTCGAATATTGAAAACAACACTCGTAAATTTGGTTTTGTTTTAAATGTAATTGTGCAAAAAAAAAAACGAACTCGTGTGACACTCTGAAATAGAAAGAAAATTAGTTGCCGTTTTCCTAAAAGCCTACAACCATTTTCCGCTGCTTGTGCTCGAATCTTAATAAAACGTTGCTCTATTATGGCGACTGGGCTTCCAGCCAAGAGAGTCATGTTGGTATTGAGCGGGCAAAGTCTCGTCATTTGACAGGGCTTAGGCAACCAAAGCGTTATTTAGTTATTTATGGGATGGCTTACCGAACATTGTGGAAATACTAAAATCAGAACTTGCAGGTAATGTGAGCTGTATGATGAGACTTTGGAACACGTTTTTTGCGTGTCCTGCCTTGGGATTTCCTAGAATAAAATTCTTAACCCGGTCTTTATTATCTCCAGGGGATATGAACGATATCTTATTTTATAAGAGTATTTACTTTATCTGTAACCTGGAACTTGTTCGGTGAATACAAGGACTGTACAAAGATGCCTCTGATCTCGGCCATTTAGAAATCTCAGGTTTACCAAGCCGACTGTAAATAGCATGTCTATTGAGTTCTCTGATAATGTCACATAAGTCATTCTTGGGACAAACTCATTTCCTACCGACAAGGCCTGCCAAAGTCTCCATTATAAGGCCAGTTCTAAATTATTCTGCTCTAGTGTGTTGGCCGAAGACCATACAGGTGTCGACCAGAGATCTATTTGAAAAGGTCTACTGCCTAATTTATGTCTCTATTACAGGACCCATGATGATCTGTCCCATCTATGCCCTACCTACATTCACATACCTCTACTGCACTTCTTCTGGTGGCATGCATATTCAGCTTACTTTCACAGATCTTCTTTTGTTGTATTTATTCCTGTTAGCTACTGTTGGGATATCCAATGAACAAGAAAGCCAATATCCTTTTCTCAAACTTTAACTATTGGGTAAAAATCAAACGATTTTTCAGGCAGCATTATAAGCCATCCTCATTTGTGCTAGGAAATTTTTTTGGAGCAAGACAAGGATTGCAAATCTCATTTGAGCTAATGTTTAGGGTAGTCATGGACTGCGTGATATTTCTGAATGAACTTGGTATTCAGAAATATGATTGGTACTAAAAATATGTTGAGTTCTTATTTATCATGTTCATGTTGTTCATGATCATGTTGATAGCTATCCTAAGGACATGATGTGATTTCTAGGAATATAATGGTACCTTGACATATTTGCTGACTATTCTAAGGAGAAAATTTTGTTTCTGGGTCAAAGCAGAGTAACCTCGTATTGTAAGGCTCTGACAGAGCTTACAGCTACTTTCTTTCAAGAGAAATGGCTTAAAGTTACTTGCAAGATAATTTACCTGACATTTTGATCTTAGACACCATCAATATATGTACATTATCTGATGTTAAGATTATACTTTGTGAACTTCACGATAAGACTTCGTAACACAAACCCTATGTGTTTCCTGTCTTGGCGTTTCGCAAATTAAAATTTTTTGAGGTTCTCTGTTGACTGCAGAGAATGAGTACGATTGTTGGCCTTATCCGTAGCCTACACCTTGTATGCTAAATATATAACAGATATTGTTTATTTTTGTTGCAAAATTTCCAGATATAGAAAAAAATATTTTTACTTTTCACTGAGGTAGGATTAAAAATTAACATGGAATTATAAAGATAAATCAGATTTCGTTGTTTCTGGCTTCAAATTGGTATCATTTTTTCCCGGAAATTCCTGTTTCCCAAACCCAGGTCACTGTAGTTATAGCCCTTATTTTATCGATTTTGTATCATAATTATCTGGCAACTCTATCAACAACACATTTAAATTTTTAACGTTTAGTATGCCCAATTTTAATTTTGTACGAAAAAACTGAGCTTTTGTAATTCGCTTAATTAAATTTTTATTTAAAAACATTCATAAGCAAAACAATGTAAAAAAATTTGCCTTCTCTCTCCCCCAAATAGGTACAATGTTTTATTATATTTTTACCCCTTTCTTGTTCACCTCTCACGTGCTAGCATTAAATGCAACAATTATTGTTTGGGTCATGCTCAAATAAGCCTCTTTGGTATTGTTTTTTTTTTTTTTTTTGTTATTATCGTGCCTTTTTCTTTGTTTTCATAAAATTTTATTTTACTCTCTTTTTATATCTCTATGTGGCATTTTCATATAGGGTATGCCTATGATTTTGCATGTATTAGGGACGGTAAGCAAAATTTCAAAATTGTACCAATCCATCTTTAAACACATTTTTTTTGTGAATTTAAATTTTTATACAAATTATTAATTAATAATAATTAATTGAATAAAATGAAAGAAAAAACATATTTATTAAAACTCCAACAAAATTGATTCTGTTATTTTCAACTTATGAAATAATTGTACACAAATGGTCCTTCTAACACAGCCATTTTGTTGATTGAAATTAATGTTGGGTTTTGTGCAAGGCGAATTCATACCAGGTGGAGGCGATAGACCAGCTGATTGCTTTTTGCTAATGTCTTGTCAAAAATTGTTTCATATCTGCTAATCTAATGTGAAAGTTGTTGTTTTGTTGTAGGTGTTGCCCTACTGGTCACACCTGGTATGAATTCGCCTTGGTTTTGTGGCTATTAAGCATGACAGATATTTTTTGAGGAGAATTCAAAAAATGTCTGCCTTGTTTCTGTCTAATTGTTAATGGGGTTTACTTAGATTTATTTCTGGCTTTACACTGCTTTTACCTTTGACCAGAGCCGCCCCAAGGGCAGGGCGACCGGGGCGATCTCCCCGGGTGCCACGGTGAAGGGGGTGCAAACTTGTCTAAGGGCGAAAGAAATATCGCCGTCGGCTTTATGGATGAACCGTCCATTGACGACGGCGAGTATGCGAATTAAAAACGGCTAGCTATTGAAAAGTTAGTTTTGGTTCTTTCATTGCCCACAAAAAAGTAATAAAGAAGTAAAATACGAAAACAATAATATTATACCTATATGAAGTTACCAATTACCATACCATAAACATTCAGTAGGATTATTACGAACTGAATAATTTTTTACCATCATGTTTAAAAAACTGTCTGGAGCACAAAGATTCAATTAGTAAGAGAAGAGAGGCAACGACTGAAGTGCTTCTTAAGAAGGTCGTAAAGCTCACTTCCTATTTTGCTCCTTCTAGTTCTTGGGCTGTCATCAGTGAACGTTAGTACACTTAATGAAGTTGAAATACTAGTAATACCAGATTCAGATTCTAATGACGAAGATATTAATGAGAATGAAGCTGACAAAACGATATTAATTTCTTCTCCTAAAACTGTTGGCTTGATAAATTCGGATCCAACCTCTTGGCCAGAATTCAAAAATAAAAACGAAAAGAATGAGTTAATTTTTAAAGGGCCCCTGCCATTAAAGGCTGATAACTATTATCCAAAAATTACCCAAAAAAGATATTTTTGTAATCAACATCAGCTTCGTTGTGCAGAAAATGGGGAAAAATAAAACGTTAATGTTTACCATTCCAGATTTCATTGAAACTGTTTTGAATTTTCATTCCTTGACTTCCTGATTCGAATTATAATTTAAAATCTCTTATATTTTTTATTTGTATTACATAATATGTAACCCTTTTGTAAATATAAGTATAAAATAAAAAAATAAATTATATGAGAAATATAAGTTTATTTAGACCAATTAAATGTTTAGGGGGCCAGATCACAATCTCGCCCCGGGCGCCTACTAACCTCAGGGCGGCACTGCATTTGGCAGTACTTAAGGACAGTAGCAAAACATCCACACTTTTTCACTAATCCATGCATACTTTTACAATTGCCTCACTACAACTTAAATATTTTGAAGATAGTAAATAGCACAATGATTTCACGTATGCTGTCAATAATTCAATTATTGTGTGCAAAAAAGAATTCAAAAAATAAAAATAAAAAAATTAAACAGTAATTTGACGTATACTGACAATAACTCAAATTTTTGTGTACGGAAAAAATTTCAAAGAGGTAAATAAAAAAATTTATATTATTGTCTGAGCGCCTATACTACGGAGACAATTTGACAACTAATGTGATTTCCCTTATTGTCATGACAGTATTTTCTAATGTAAACGCTAGGTTATTTATATTTTTGAATTGAATTATTTGAAGTTTCCATAATTCATAAAATTTACCGTTTTTTACAAGTTTTATGAATTATGGGTTGTGTAACTATTGAGCATGAACCTGGTTTTCGTTGGTTTTACGCCAGTTAAAAGAAAAAAATCCCTTTATTGAAATTAAAAATTCTTAACTTTTAATCTCGTTGAAGTTTTAAGCCTTTAAGTTCGCTAAAAGGGAAATTCGCTTAACTGAAAATCGGTCAAGTGACAACAAATTTGTTTGATAAGACCCTTTCATAATTGGACAGCAACAGGGCAGACAGACGAGATTTGTAGGCAAGGGGTTGAAGAGGTAGAGTGTGTATTTCATGACTATCGTACGGGACTTTTTTTCGTTTCTCTTTTCTGCTTTTCTCTTTTTTCTTTGTTGTTTCACATTATATTTCTCAAGTCGGCGTCTTCTTGCTTAAAATTTCTTAAAAAAATACATATACTAAAGATTTTCAAACACACACATGTAAATAAATGTAAATAAATCCGAAAATAGAATATGCAAAAATCTGTCTGTCTTGTTTATGTCCAAATTGTAAAAGGTTTAAGACAGAACAAAAGTGAATTTAAAAAATGTCTGTCTATAGTAAAAGGGGACTATGGCACACATTTAAATGAAGCGAGGACCGCTTAAAAGAAAAAAAATATTTTATATGAAAAACAATATGGCGTCGTCTCATTTTAATTCTATAACATGCATTGCATAGAAGTACATATGTACGTATTTTTGCAACAATGGTTATTGCTCTGTTTTCAAAAGTAAGTAAAAAACAACTCCTGTCGTAAGGTAGCTGTGGGTTGAGGAACATCGTTCAGGCGTCATTGTCGTTATCTCTTAAAGTCAATCAAGCCATCCTTGTTGCTCGGCCTTCGAGCAACATCTCACTTTAACACTGGCTGCATGGCTTCCTCGAATAGCTGCACTGCGGTACTGTTATTGTTGAATGCATTAATCAGCCACGTCTATTCATTTTGGTTATCGTGTAAACCCTAGTAAATTCTTTTTAATAAGTCGGACTTTGGTGGAGCATCATTTATAACTAATTTTTTCACTGGAGGAGGACCATTAGACTCTTTTTATCTTTATCCAGCTGAATTTGGAGTCTCACTTATTATACAAAGGTATAGGTCGCGCTGCAGATTTTGGAGGAAGCTAAGGATATTCTAACATAGCGCTTTAGTTTTGTTCCTTTACCATTTTCAGCGAAAAACAGTTATTATTAATAATGAATATATTCGTACATACATACATACATACATGTTTTTTAATGCCAAGTGCTCACTTCGAAACCCGTTTTCACTTATCTAAAGTCCTTATAATTGAAGATTCCGGATATGTGAAAAATACATCGTGTAATTTTTCATTTGCGTTTAACCGAATTCGATTGTATCGCTCTGATTTGTTCGAGAGTATTCAACTCAATATTCATACTTCATTTAACGTTTTTGGAGGCCCCATCAAGAATGATAGAAGACAAATTTACGACATACGCATGTTTACCCGTTAGATAACGTAGGTCGGACAATTTAAGATTCCCAAGTCTGTAATCAACAAATTGGTTAAAGTAAGTACGTACAAGTAAATGAAAGTAATAGTCAAAAATTGGCAACCCTGCAAATAAACTCATAATTTATATAAAAAAACTCTCATAATTGATTGTAATACTCTCAGTCAGAATTAGGAAGACAGTTTTGTGACGTCATTAGGCCGACATGAGCAGAAAATTTCAATTTTGTTTTCGGGATGGCATAACCTTGTCTTTTATCATCCTTGGGCCCCATAACTCTAAAATTATGAGTTTATGCCGGTTTTGTACTACATAGGTATATATTTTTTTTAATTTACTACGCCCGCCTAGGAGGGGCTGTATTACCCGAGATCGTTTCGAGAACTGTTTTTATTGTATTTTTTATTAATTGTCAGAAAATGATTCTTTAGTTTTTAGTTCTTGAATAGATTTCTTAACGGTAACCCTGTGAAAAATCTGCATTTAGTTGTTTTCTCTATCTCACTCTTTCTCTCCAAATATATTTTAAACCAGTTGTTTAAAAACAAAAACAAATAAAACAATATAGCCTTAACAACTCTCTCGCACGTTGTATTGTTTTGGTGCACTTTCATATTTTGTTTTGGTATTTTGCTGTTTTTATTGCTGTGAATTTGCAAAGAAACAAGAGCAACAAAAATGGAACTTTGATCCAGCGTTACCGTTGTGATACTAAAGTATCAGTTTTACCAGAGATTGTAATGATTATGAGTTTTATTTTAAAAATTGGGTTTTAATGATTATTTCTTGATTTTTATTTCAATATATAGTTTCAAAAAGTCCTATTTATATACTTACATATGTCCAAATTAACAAAAGCATTAATTTTTATTTTTAAGTAAAATTTAAAACTCAAGAAATAATTTTTATTTTCTAAGCGAAATATAAAACTTGGAAAATAATCCTTATTTTCTAAGTGAAATATAAAACTCAGAAAGTAATTTTTATTCTTCAATCAGAAAATAAAACTTAAACATCAATCATTAAACGGCGAGCAAAGAATAAAACTCAGACAATAATTTTTATTCTCTGAGCAGAAAATAAAACTCGGAGAATAATTTTTATTTTCCAAGCGAAAAATAAAACTCAACAAGTAATCATTGATGTCTGAGGAAAAAATAGAACTCGAAAAATAATTTTTATTTTTTCAATAAAACTTAAAAAATAAAAATCATTGGCGGAACGGACAGTCCCCTTAAAGACGATTGCAATGGTGTACTCCTTGTACATGTAGCATATCCCTAACATTATGATTTTTTTCTTTTAAAATGTGATGGATAATCATTATTTGCGATCCCTGAGTTTTACCCTTTTTTAGTCCCATACTACTTTTTAAGGTATTTTTTGAAAATCCCATTTTTGTATCATTTTTAACACTTTGGTGACACTTTTTCCATAAAAATTGTTTTTTTATATTGAAATTTTCTTTGGTTCTCTTTTGTATATCAGTATTTAAAATAAAATTTAGAAAGATTGAAACTAATGCGTCAAAAAATCAATGAAAACACAGTACCGTGTTGGATACCCTAGAGTACCTCTCTGTTGGATACCCTAGAGTACCTCTCTTTTGCATTGAATTAACGTGATGTGATATCTTTGCGGACGAAATCTTCTCCCACTCCTCTTTGATAATGTCCTTTACCTTTGTCTTGCTCCTATCGTTCACTGGTAGTTTTTTATCTCAAGTAATAACCATAAATACTCTACTATAGACTCTCTGGTGTAGGTACCATCTTTGGCACATTATATTTGAGCCAAAGCTTCACGATTTCAGAAGTGTGCTTTGATTCACGATTTCAGAACTTGATTCAAAATCTTGATTCAAAATCAGTCGACAAACCCAAATTTTCAATACTTTTCTTTATATTTCTTCAGAATATCCAACGTCCTGACTTCTTCACCTCCGTACTTATTAATTAGTAGCAAATTTTTTATATTAAGAGCTCTTCTTTTTTTTATTTCCCTTCTCTTGATTGCAAATACACGAACTGGGTCATATCAGAAAAACTCCGGCAAAATTTTTACGAAACAAAATATGTTAACATTACTGTTTATTACACAGCGTTGCGCTATTATTTAGGATTGTTCAAATCAAGGCGCTAGAGGTAGTTACGCCTAAGGCGCTTGTTTAGGTTTAACTGTTAGTTTTTATGAGGCCTCTGTTGTCGGTCTTCTCCTTGTAGACTTTAGAGAGTTCTGTGAGGGCTATATCTATTGGTATAATTAATATATTATTACTTATTTTTGTATTTGTTACTAGCTATCTCCGGTGCGCTTCGCTACTTCCATCCACAAAAAATACAATAAACACTTGGAAGAAAAGTATGACCAACCTTTTACGCGAAAAATCGCGCTCAATCTCAAGTCAAAAATGATCCCATCCAACCTGTTTTTTTTTTGCTAGACTATACGTATTAACACTATAACAATTTTTTACCTTTAATGGGATGTGACACTCCCAGTATTCTAATCTAGTCTGTATTTTGCTAGACTATGCACAAGACTATACCTAATGTAGTTCTCTAGGTACGCGATAATAATTTTTCACTTTGTATAGGAGGCACAACGCCCTCCATTCAAATTCAGTCTGTGTTTCAGTGTATGCAAAATTCCAAGGCGCTACCTATTGCAGTTCTCTAGATACAGAATAATAACTTTTTACTTTGTATGGGGGGTACCACGCTCACTGTCCCCATTAAGCCTATGCTTTTTTAGTGTATACGCATGGTTATGGGGTTTACTTGTACCCACTTTAAAGACCATACCTATTATAGCTCTCTATAAACACAATAATAATTTTTCACTTTGTATGGGAGGTACTACGCTACACTGTCCCAATTAATTCTGTAGTTTGGCAGACTACGCGCCTTAGCACAAAGGCTACTCCTGCAAAGTTTCAAGGCGTTATCAATTGCTGTTCGTCAGGAAGACAATAATAATTTTTCACTTTCTATGGGCGGTACCACGCCAACTATTCCGGCTATAACTCATCAAGCAATACACACACAGAGACCGTTTATACATAAAAACCTTGGTATGACGTCACCTTTCATATAAACTTTGCAGAAACAAAATCAGTTCACGCATTCCAGAGAACAGCTATTACTAACACAATGCAACTGATTTTTATATATGTATGTATATATAGATTTATTTGATTTTTAATACTTATAATTAGTATACTTTGTGAAATTAATAAGACCATAAATGTAAAAACCGTAACACTATCGACAGCCGCTTTGATTTTTAATTGTATTTTTTATACTTGTTAATATAGCTAACATAGTACCTATTGAGTACTTTGTGTAACATTTAAGGGCTTATCTGTCACAATTAAAAAAAGGCCATATACAAAAAGACACGTGACTATCGAAATACCCTATAATTTTTAGTAATACAACTTTTTTAAAAAAATACAATAGTCTACTTATTACATTACATATTACAGAGACATAATCAGCTGACAGACGGACATATGTTGTGGGTGAATATATTTTTACCCTTTGGGTACGGAACCCTAAAAGGTCATTCGGCTAAAAACTAGTTTCTTTAAACGCTTAACAAAATTTCTTTACGCCTCTTTTTTTTCCCCAAATATCATTTCTATAATTTCCCAACGTTAACTCTGCTTTGAGCCCCCAATTACAAAAACAAAATAACTCGTATTCTAAAGAATCAGCAATGAAAACAATAACAAAATTACAAATACACAAATTTTTTTTGCTGTTTCTCGTTAATGCTTCTCCCATTTTAAACATCGGAGACTCCCTCACAAACAGTGCGGCTTTAGAACTGTGAGAAAGAGTGGCTGTGTTTGTAGCGTTTTATTAAATTTAAATTTGTCAGGCAGCCAGCCCCCTTCTTCACCTCTCTATTAAATAATATTTTTCGTTTCGAATTAAAAATAAAAAAAATAAAACGTAATAAACTAAAAGTGTTTAAAATTTAAAACAATTGTGAAGTGAAACTTATTAAATATCAAACATCTTACGGTTTTAGTTTACTAAAGACGTCATAAGTCCATTTAATACAGTTTAACAACAATATTTGTTCAATTTGTGAAATTTGTTTGCGAAAAATAATATGAAGTCTAATTAATTGTTTTGTTTTTAACGTTCAAGGTTTTTAATAGGTAGCAACAAAAAAAAAAAGAAACTTCAAATGTTTTCGAAACCTCTAGTTTTTATGTTTCTTATTCTTCTTTGCTTTAATAGTTGTTTAAAAAATTAATTATTTTTGCATTTACAAGTGAAAAATAAAAACAGAGAAAAATATTGTGAATTATTCATGCGCGCACATAAAAATACTAACAAACATACATACGACTTAATGGGTTTTTGATGTTGTGACTAACTGTAAAGTGAGGTCTACGTGCCATTTTATTTTTGTTTATTGTTGCTGACTGTATTTTAAGTGCTAAAATTATAACAAAATACTTGTACTGCAAACAAAAAGTAAGTTTCGTATCTGCAAAGTTTTGATAATATGAACGAACGAACTCATGTATGTAATTCAAACTTGGATTAATTAAGGGTAAAACTTTTCTTCAGAGAATTATTTTTCTTTGACAAAATCATAAAAGCCTTTGAATGATTAAAAATAATGTGTAACAATCTGGTTTGAGGATTTGCTTTTGCACATTGTTGATTGGCATTTACACATTTATTTATTTATTTGTGTATACCTATGTACGTGCTTATTAGCAGGTTTAGTTCAAGTGCGTCATCAAAAAAGTAAACAAATTCTAGTCACTATGTTAAACAAGTACTAACAAAAATTAATAAATAAGTTAAGTGCGAGTCTTACTCACACACGTAAAGTTTCGTTCTACGTTTATTATTCAACTTTTAAAGTACAACATTTTTCAATTTTATGGGATACCCTTTAATTTGTAGTTTTATATCTTTACTAGCTGTGCCCGTCACGTCGTGGTCGTCCTGACAATATTTTGCTCAATTTGGCTTTAAAAGTATTCCACACCAATTATAAGACAAAGTAAAAACACAAATCAAATACATATTTTATTCGATTGACGCCTAATGCTGTGCAATAGTTTTTAAAATATCCCAGTTTTAAGCCGCAATAGTTTTTTAAATATCCCTATATTGGAATCAGGATGCGAAGGTACCTCCTCACAAAATTTTGTTAAAATCCATCCAGTAGTTTTTACGTGATGCGAACACAAATGAAAAGCAGAAAGACGAAAATGAGTTACTATTTTATTATATGTACAAATTAATTGATTTTAAAGATTTTGAGTGTCTACTTGTTACGGCTTAAAAGACAAGAACAACTACGTCATATTCACGTCTCCTAAGGTGAAATTCTTCAGATGTGTTACTAGATTAACGTGGGCTCCTGCCACGGTGGCTTTATCCCACGGTACTCCAAACACAGAGTGAAAAAAAGACGTAGACTAGCGCCCCCATTGTGTAGCATAACAACACTTTACAACCACCACGTGTACCCCCGAAGGGGACCTCACATATAACCGGTCACAGAGAGGATAGGCTCTCTGTGGGGCCACTGATTCCCGTGGTACCAGTCCTTTGGGCACTGGTCGGGCCTCGAAGAGGACCCGTGTAATAAAACAACAGACCTTTTCTTCCAGATTTAGGCTCTAGAAACCCTAGCGTCTGGTGCCCCTATTTTCCCCGAGTGAACCGCGTCAAAGCATTTGCCATTCCTGCAGTGACAATTGGAACCCCCGGGGGTAGGTGAAATTCTTCAAAATCACGACTGCTAGGGAACACCGTTTCATCTTTATTAATTTTATTTTTATTACTTTTCGTTATATTAGATACTAGCTGTGTAGTTCATTTGTTTTTAGCGCCATCTGTGTTTAATGATCAAAAATTAAAGGTGTCGTGCCGTATAAAGGTCTTTTCACACTATAATACAAGTATTAATACTTTTAAGGAAAATGAAACCCTGACATGATGAGTTGTTATTGTTTATTGAAAAATTTCCAACAATAATTATATCAGAGTTGCATTTTATTCAAAAGTATTAATATTTGTATTATAGTGTGAAATGCCCTTAAGTAGTTAAAACGATCTGTGTTTTAAAATATACAACTTTTAAAAATTAAGGGTTCCGTGCTGTACTAAGCAGTACCCAGTTCCTCCTCAAGATATGCTACATATCACTTTATGTATTTTTTACTTTATAAAAAATAAAGTATTCACATCCGGTTAGTTCAACTGCCTACTTTCACTGTTTTTTCTCCACTTTCTCTTGGAAATAATTTTGCGGAAAAAAAGTATCATATATTGGAATCAGGATGCTAAGGTACCTCCTCACAAAATTTTGTTAAAATCCATCCAGTAGTTTTTACGTGATGCGAACGTAAATGAAAAGCAGACAGACAGACGGATATGAGTTACTATTTTATTATATGTATAGATATAGATTGTAAAACATACTTGGTGTAAATATAAAGCGTCTGCCTATAACAGTTCAAAAATATGGCCATATATGGGAATATCAAATCACAACCGGTGCAACCTTTAAAAACATCCAGCGCAGTAATTTTCAATGCAACACTGCATAATGCACTGTGGGGCAGAATCAAAATATTTTGGAAATAACTCGACCATTTGTAATGGGCTAGGCCGATGGATCCAAAATTAGAAAACTTAAGTTTAAAAGCTGTATACCATACACTTACCATGATCTTAAAGGTCTAGTTAATACCTACAAAATGATCGAGTTATAAGAATTTTTTTTCAAAATATTGGGTACAATTTTCAATTTAAAGAAATTTATAAAAACCAAAAATTATTGAATTTTTTGTGTATTTTAGCCTAAAATATTCCATCAACGTTTTTTTGATAGAAAAAAAACTTATCTTAAGGAATAAAGATAAAAAATTTATATTTTTGTGTAAGCTAACTATGTACATACATATATGTACATTTAAACCAAATTTCGTATAAAATTGATCATCCTTGTAGAAGATGAGGGTCCTTCAATTTGGCCTATTTTACTTCGAAATTTTGATATAAGCATATATGTTCTAAAATCCCAAAGCTGGGATCAGAAAAAGAAGACTTGGTTTACTCTCTATTGTGATGCGAAAGCAATTACGATTCGAAAGCTTAATGCGATAAGAGGGCAAATCGGTACTCTCTATGACTTTCACAACACCTTTCGCAAACTTTTTGAAAAAGTGGCAACATTAACTGTTTAAAATATGTAAACAAAAGTTAAGCCGGTTGAATTTACATATAAATATTGATGGATTATGGTTTATAGACGAAAATTAACTTGAAACGTTGCAAGCAGATAGGTTCGATAAATGCTGGGGCCTAATCACCGCATTCGATATCGAGTTAACTATCGTATCGAGAAACAAATTCGATACGAGTGGAGTAAGCTGATTATGCTAGTCCTGATTCCAAATTGAAAAATTACGAGAGATTTTACTCGATATCGAATGCGGCGATTAGACCCCTGGTATAATAAATTTGTTATAGAATTTTTTTTTTCAAATTCATATAGCTTTATTTTAACTTTTTCCGTTACTGAAAGTTCTACAGGAAATCTACGCAAATAGTATCATATTTTACATAAATAATAGCATAATATATAAATTGTTTAACCAGATATATCCCTTACAGGATCCCGTTCAGATTGTCTAAATATTTTGTGCTACATTTTGCTTCCGGCTTGTTAGGCAATAACTCACAGCAACTGTTTCATGGCCAAGTAACTATCTACTAATATTAAAAACTGTCGTTGTTTTATTTGTAACTATTTGGCTTTGATTTAACTAAAAATAACAATTTAGATATCAATTAAAACACATTTTTGAAGTATTTACATGTTTTCTTCCTTTGCGCTTGCTCTTTTACTATCGCAAAATATTTGGGCTTATCGAACGAATTTGACATACGCGTTCGCATTACAGAGTGTGGTGCTGCCATCTTTGCGAAAAAGATATGCGAAAGAAAAATGCGCGAACTCTTTAAAGAGTACAAATCGTTCGATTTCGTACCATTTTTCTTTCGTATCGCAATAGAGAGTAACCCCCCTGATGTAATAAAACTATATATACTCCGAATTGTCGCTGAAAGTATTTCATGAGCCCTAGTCCATATGTGGACTTTATGGGCAAAACTTTAAATGCATACAATTTTGGAATTTTTAGTCTTTATTTTGGGAATTTGCGGGTGCGATAATACTGGTAAGTTAGTTTTAGGTGTTTTTGTATAAATAGTGGTGGTTCAAGGTAATTTGTTTTTTAGGGTGGTGTCTACTTAAAGGCTGTTATGCAGGTAAATTGCTTGCTATCTGTAATTTTTTGTTTTAATAATGTTTCCGTTAAAAGTTCGTGTGTTGTAGATTTCCATGTCTTCAAGAATGTCTAATCTATACTTTTCTGTACATATCATAAAACAGTACAATTTTTCCTATCTGTCTTTCTATCTTCGCATCACGTAAAAACTACTGGATGGATACTTTTTTCCCATAGGAATATTTTATTTCCAAGATTAACTAGAGAAATAGTAGTGAAAGTGTGATATTTTAAACACTATTTGCAGAACTCTACAGTAGTTTTATCCAGGGATGGGTACCTCTATATAAAGAAAATACATAAACCATAACTGATGTAGTATCAAAGTGAAGCAAAATAGAACAAAATTTATTAAGGACGCTGACGAAATGGCGCACAGAGGAGTATTTTGCCAATCTAGCCGGACATTAGGCCAAAAATTAATTTTTAGAAATGTAAAAATTTAAGTACGCACCTCGACAGACAACAAAATTCTGCATCGTATAGTGAATTTTCAAGGCTTTTGCTTGAGATTTGTCGTTTGGAGACACTGTTAAAATCAGGAAAGTTGAGTAAATCGCATACGTTTTTATTGACTTTATACGAGTTTGAGAGGTTTGCAATATATTTTTCAGGATAAACGAATAAAAATTTTGTATTGATTTTTTTTTCTGTAAAAGGCTATATTATCAGCTACTTATACTAATTTTTAGAAAAATTTTATTTTAAATTTTTATGATAGAAAGGTTTTTTTGTTAATTTTTCGTCAAAAAAAAGGGAAAAGGTTTTTGAGAGTGAGGGGGCCACGCGATCCTAAAACTATTATGTGTCACTATAAAATTTACGATGTCTACTTTTATACTGTTAAAAAAAAAAACGTTGCACGTTTTTGCGCCATTTTTTTTGCGATTTCACCTTTTTCTGTTTTAACTCATCTTGCGTAGATACGAGTAAGAAACCTTTTTGTCGGTCATAAATTGTTTTTGGTTTCTAAGGTGTTTTAAATAAATTAATTGTTATTATTTTAAATAAAATTTATTGTTACTAGTGTAAATTATTTGTTATCTATCAACATATAATAAAACTGCAATTTTCTGCCTGTCTGTCAGTTTGTGTTCGCATCACGTATAAACTACTGGATGAAATATAATCAAATTTGAGGGAGAGGTACCTTAGTATCGTATTTCAAATATAGGGTATTTTTCCCCGTAAAAATATATCACTTCCAAGAAAGAGGGAGAACAAGTCGTAAAAGTACGCAATTTATCCGATTCGATGGTACTGAAATCTTGGCAGCAACTCTTATTTTTGACAGCGGGTACTTTAAACACTATTTACAGTACTCTACGATAATTTTGGAATTTTATACAAATTTTAGATTTTTATATAAAGCCTATGTTTCTGACTAATTACCCAGGGATGGGTACCTTTATATAAAGTAATTACCTAAACCACATCTGAAGCACTATAAAATTAAGAGTCTTGAAGTGCACTACTTTCAAAGCAAAATAATGACGCTGACGAAGTGGCGGGCACAGCTAGTTATGAATAAATTAATTATTCTCAGATAATTTAAATACTACAAAGTAATAAATTACAAAAATTAGTCTTATTAATATTGTTTTCTTAGACATAAAAGCTTTAAAATGAATATTTTTTGGAAATTAACAAAAAAAAAATATTTTTTTACATTCATATGTATGTTTGTGGGATGTGATTGCAGGGACATAAAAACTTAAAAATTTTAAGGCGTATGTAATCCATTTCTTTTAATAATTACATTATTTTTGTAAATAATATTTTATGTCACCGCCCACAAAAGGGGGAGGGGCGAAAAATGGCATTTTATAATCTTCAGGGTCCAAGTTTAGGTTTTGGGACATTTGCTGACTATAAAAGTTGCATTAGTTAAACAAAAGTATGGGAAAACTTAAAAAAAAATTGAATTTTTCAGAGGTAGGATGAGTTCTTCTAAAGGGAACTTTTTCTCCTTGGTCCTATTTTTCTTATTTTATAGCCTTAACACCCTATGACCATAAGAGATTTTTCTGCCAAGTTTCATTAATCTAGGGGCACTCTAGAGCCAATACTACTGGCGGGCAGTGCCAGTAGTCAAATATTCTATCCAATTATTTCTAAAAAGACTACTTCAGAAGTATCGATTAACTACTTTTGAATACTTAAAAAAAGAATCAAATACTCAAAACCCGGTACCCACTATGCAATACTTTGCCAGCACTAGTACATATGCATCGTTGCAGATGCAAGTAAAAATGGTTTTACACGACGTGTATTTGTCATATGACTTGTCAGTTTGATAACCCATAAGTAATTTCATGAATTTGTCAAAATAGCCATTTTACATACGGTTTTAATTTTTGCTTTCAAACGTACATGTGTAATTACATGTGACATAACCTACAATAAATAATTTTGCTGCCACACAGTTTTTTATTTCCAACCACAGCTGATGGAAAGATGCAAACCTAGTGTTTTTACCACATTTTTTGGCGCTTTTGGTACCACAAAAAGCATAAAATAACAAAATATCAAGTTGGCATTACAGGATGTCAGATGCATTGTCACATCAAAATAGAACACGTTCTAAATGAAAAATGTCATATGTATTGTACACGTGGAAAATACACGTGTTATGTTTCAAAAGGTTTACATGATGTGTTTAGAATTTACACATGGAAAAGTGACAAGTCGTATGACAAATACACGTCGTGTAAAACCATTTTAAGTCTCCATACTAAGCTGGTGCTTAGTTGGTAAGTTATTTCTGTCGATGTCTTGAGATTATATTGTAGAGCACATCTGGTTTTTAGTGCTGTATGTAGACCTTCTTTGTGAAAAGGTTATTTAATCTACATATAAGTATGTATATTTCTGGTCCTGTGTAAGTAAACGTGTGTCGTAGTTTTGTATAAATTGTCTCTTTCTCTTCTTGCTTTCTGTTTGGTTTTAGCTCTAGTATATATTGTGTAGAGTTCTTTGTTGTATTAATCTGGAGTATGTGGGATTAATAAACATTAGCCAAGAAACAAATAGGACGGGATTTTCTTATGCCTGAGTAGCATATTCGTACCTAAATGCTGCGAGTTTATGTTGGGTAATGTGGTTTGAGGTGATGTCGATGGTAGTTTTCTTCGTGGTTGTTTTTCTATAGATGTCGAAGGTTTAAGAGACAGTTCCTCGTATTATTGTCCAGATAATGTAGTTCTGTCTTGCTCCTTTTCCATGATGTATGTAATGTAAATATGGATTGTGTTTAAGTCTTAAGTTTTGAGTCTTAAGTTCGAAAATGCATATGATGCATCATATTTACACAAAGTATTTATAATTTTTGTTCACGTTATTAACAATTCTAAAAATAAAAATTAAAGGGTGTTCCGATAGTGACCAGATTTTTAGATTTTAAATTTAAATAGGGTATGTAGTACTATGCTTGGTATATTCACAAGTATAAAACTCAATTGACAGTTAAAGGGTGTCCCCATAGAAGACTTTATTGTGACATACATAAGTATATGTGCTTATATTTTACTTTTAAAATCAATTAATATTGCCATAAAATTGAAAATAAAGGGGCCCCCATAAAAGACGCGTTATATTAAAACCTTGAACTTTTAAAGTTGTATATGGAACATAATACGGAATCCAACATGTATGAGTCTGTCTAGCTCTTGGCTGATTTATTTAGAACATCGCAAATGTTGCCTTTAGTCATTTTGCTATCTAAGTAAGAAAGTTGCCCACATTGGCTTTCATAATTATAAATAATTAATAATTATATAAATAATAATTAATTATAAATAATTAAATTTATTATAAAATTAATTCATAATTCTTGCAAAAAAACCGTCTTCAAAACAGATAGAAGGGCACCAATTCTAAACTAAAAATGTAAGAAGTAATCTGTAAGAATTAGATTTAAGCCAAATAAAATATGCGCCAAAATTAGAGGGAAAAGAAGTAAAGACTATGTGAATGTCAAGCCTCTACCTATTACTGTTCAAAAGTTAAACTATTTTCACCAGCATCCGTCTTTTATGGGGACACCATTCAAGCCTCTGTGTATAACGGTTTCAAAGATAGGGTCACATATATCAAATAACATCTCATATTGGGACACCCTTTAATTAACAATTTTAAATAAAAGGCCTGCTGTTATAAAGGACTTGGTCACAAAGATTCTTTGTAAATTTCATCTGTCTGTCTATTACGGTTCAAAACTTTGGCCATATATATCAAATTACATGAACTATTGGGACACCCTTTACATTATAATTCCAAATATTTATACTTGTTATTATACCAGAGAAAGAAGTGAACATTCTGCCTAATTTTTAAGTGTTTGTGTTTTACGGTTCAAGAGATAGGGGCATATAGATCAAATTACATAATTTATGGGGACACCCTTTAATTTCTAAATTCAAATTGTATATTTGCTATAGTGGTCTTTGGAATACAGGTTCCTTGAAAATTTCAGCTGTCTGTCTATAACAGTTAAAAAGTTTAGCCACATACGTAGAATTACATTAACTATTGGTACACCCTTTTATTTGCAAATTCAAATTTTATACTTTTTGTTATAGCTGACTTAGCAATACAGGCTTTTTGTAAATTTCAGCGGTGTGTGTACAACTGTTCAAAAGTATGGTCATATACATCAAATTAAATGAACTATTGGAGCACCCTTTAATTTAAAATTTTATTATAACGGTCATAGTAATCGACATTCTGTAAAATTTTCAAGGTTTTGTCTATAACGGTTCAAAAGATAGGCATATATAGGCCAAATTGAGGCACCTATGGGGACACCCTTTAAATTAAAATTTTTTTTTTATTAATTTCTGCCGTTGGTAGCTATATCGACACGCAATTTTTTAAAATTTTAATTTGGTGCCCTTTACGGTTCTTAATACACGTAAAAACATGTATGTTGTATGGGGACACCCTTTAATTTTTAATATAATGAACTGTTTTTAAAACGGGACCAACCTGAAAGCATAACCTTTCAAATAAAGAAAAAAAAGCAACATTCAGACGAATTGATAACCTCCTTCTTTTTTGCAGTCGGTTAAAAGAAAAATAATATTAATTGATCATGTTTTATGGTCTTATTCATAAAAAATATTTTTAATTTATCAAAGGTTTATAAAAAATTGTTGTATGGTAATTTGTTATTATTAAAAAAATATATTTTTTTTATGAATAAGGCCTTTAGAATTTTATTGCTTGTATCACAATTGTACACTTAATTTTATTTTAATTATTATTTAACATAGTGTTGGCTTAGTTTGCTCGCCTTATCTCTCTATCACTTTGCCTCATTCCACTTGTTGTATATGTACTTGAAAGGGATGTATGGTACATTGGGTACAATTGTATTACTTTTCTTTGTACAATTAGAAAATAAAAAGTACAATAGTACCTCAATATACATACCATTTGCAAAAATTGTAAAATTTTATGTTGGAGGTGATTTTAAACTGGTGTAATTAATAATTCTGAAAAGTACTTTTTTATTACACAAAAATGCTAGTTTCCAAACGTTAGACATTATTTTCAAACTACAATACAAGTATTACTACTTTTGAGGAAAATACAACCCTGACATGATGAGACGCTATTGGTTTTTGAAAAACTTAAAGCAGCGATTAGATCAGGGTGGTATTTTATTCAAAAGTATTAATACTTGTTTTGTAGTGTAAAACGGTCTTAAAGAAGACTCACTTAGGTAAAGTATACGGTCGCTTTGTGTTAGCTGTAGGGAAATTGGACTTGGATAGAGACAAAGGTTGTTGTAAAAGTACTGCGACTTTGGCGCACTGTGGTGCCCCAGGCCACGTTCCATCCTATCCAAATATTGTGTATTATTCTATAAACCAATTCATTCGCTTTGCTTTTTCTCCGAATAATTTTCTTTACCTCTATCACAAAATGATGAAACCTCTCCATATATTCAAATAACTTTAAAGGTAAAGTTTTATGCTAATGAAGATGTAAAAATTGTTTATTTTAGTATGTATGTAAAGGGTGTTTTTTATAGAGGTATAGAACATTAAGTTGGCATTACTTTTCAAGAGGGCAACCGATTTAACAGCTGTCAAGTGATTTATTCTCAGTTTGGTTTGGCAATTCATCATGAATAGACTCTCGCCTGAACAACGCTTGCAAATAGTGCCCAAAACGAGATTACCGTTCTTCCCGATTTTTATAAGCGAATTTTGTTTAGCGATGAAGCGCACTTCTGGTTGAACGGCTACGTCAACAAACAAAACTGCCGAATTTGGAGTGAAGGTAATCCTCAAGTGTATGTCGAAACACCGTTACATCCAGAAAAACTGACTGTTTGGTGCGCTTTATGGGCTGGTGGAATCATTGGTCCGTACTTTTACAAAAACGATGGTGGACAGAACGTTACGTCAATGGCGTAGAGAGTATAGAGCCACGATTACTAACTTTTTCATTCCTTAATTGAATAACCATGATGTCCAGGAGATGTGGTTTCAACAAGACGGCGCAACATGTCACACAGCACGTGCCACAATAGATTTATTGAAGGACACGTTTGGTCACGGCCTAATTTCACGTTTTGGACCTGTGAATTGGCCTCCAAGAGCTTGTGATTTAACACCACTAGACTATTTCTGTGGGGCTATGTAAAGTCATTGGTCTATGCGGATAAGCCACAAACGCTGGAAGACAACATTCGCCGTGTTATTGCCGATATACGGCCACAAATGTTGGAAAAAGTCATCGAAAATTGGATCTCCAGATTGGACTACATCCGCGCCAGCCGTGGCGGTCATATGCCAGAAATCATATTTAAAATGTTATGCCACAAGATTATCTTTCGGATAAATAAAATTCATGTCAATCGAATAATCCATCGTTGTTTTATTGCAACTTAAAGTTCTATACCTCTATAAAAACACCATTTATATACTTACTGACGGACTATATGGCACTTCCACTATATCTAGGGAGCTGAAATTTGGTATACAAGCAAATCTCGGTGAATAAGTCTGCGAAAAAGTCTAAAAAATTGAAAAGTTTAACATACATATGTATGTATTCTGAAAATATTTTTTGACTTTTGTACGAAATATGATTATTGTTTCCCTTCCATATCAGTGAGTACAACCTGGTGGAAAAGGAAGACAATGGATCATACTAACAAAGAGTGGTAACATTTTGTCCAAATTGAATTTTTTGAAGATATTTGTCAACCTATTAAGGCCATGATGATTCACTACTCAGTCGAACGATATGTCAAAAATACCATGTGCGCTCAAAAAATGTGATAGTGTGGATTAGAAATGCATGGAAATAGAAATGCGTGGCAGACTTTTTGATAGGTTTTCCACAATATTTTCGCTGCTTGGGGTTGGATGGAGATATTTAATTTATTCAGTTATCCTGCGGCAGTTTGTCGAGGCTGTTAGTGAATCAATATTCCAAGCAATGTGGTTGCAATGCCTCCAGGACAATACAGATGCGTAATAGGTAAAAATCATTTCATTCTACTTCTCCTTATTACAACTAATATCATTTCGGCACTAGGGTAGATGTTGTGATGAAGAAACCTTTTAGGGTGCAAGATACATATGTTTTTGCGAAATATACACTCCATTTTAATTACGAAATGAAGAGTTGCCAATTATTGTGTATTACAAAGCAAATTGTTGATTACATATTGGGCAACTAATAGCATGTTTCCACGAAAAAATGAAGCACTTGCTTCGCTCTGTAAATCATGATTGCGAATCATACCGTTTACACGACAATTTTATTACGCGATTTCCGCTTTTATCACTTGATATACTTTTCTTTGTGTCTTATTTATCTATTTTAAGTTGTATTTTAATTATTTGCTTATTTAGGGCTAGGACTCCTACACAATCGTACGATTCAATCACAAAAAAATCTTACAGAATTCGGTCCTACTCAAAAATCGTTTCAAAAGAGCGTTGCCACACTATCATACAAAAAAGATTTTGCAACTCTGATCGCATGGAAAAATACTATTTTATGATTTCTTTTAAAAGACTCTCAAAAGAGCTGTCAAAAAGTCTGTGACACACATACATTTCTAATCCACTCTATCATATTTTTTTTTGGCCCACATGACAGATCATACGACTGAGTATGACAGTGAATCATGGCCTTTATTTATATTTAAACATCTCTTTTATTTTTATTTTACTCTTTGTTAACATTTTTATGTAAACAAAGAGAGCTAGTTCAGATAAACTTGGGATAAAAATTAGAGAAGTTAGAAATTATTCATGCTTCGCAAGTAGATTCAAACTGAATCTTCTCAAAACAAAGTGCTTCGCTTATAAAATTTTATATGGCGAAGCACGTTGATTCAAACATGATTGGAATGTGAATCACAAATGAGAGACCGAAGCATGAATATTGAGCTGCATGGAAATGTTCTATAAAGAGAAGACATGCTCATGGCACTTTAAATGTAAAGTTAAATATTGTACGGTGGTACAAAAGCAGCCTACGTGTGTGGTGCCGATTATCACTTGGTCGATAAATTTATATGATATTTTAAATAACTATGGTAAAGGGTGTAAAAGAATCGATATGGCGAAATATAGTGCGGTATTTAACAAAATTCTTGTAAAAAGCTGCAATTGGAGAAGCCGAATGGATGATACCAAGAATGATAGAAGACAAGATTACGCTTGTTTTCATTATTACATGTTTTCCCCTTAGGTGACGTAGTTCGTCCAATGTAAGGTTTCCAAGCCTGTAATCAACGAATTGCTTGAAATAAGTTATAGACAAAAAATTGCAACCCTGGAAATAAACTCTCATAATCATGGTATAATAATACAGGTATATGTAATGCGAATTCAAAAAACTAAGCAACCTGTTTTTGCCCGACTGTGTCAAAATATTTTACTTAAATATAAATAAAAATATAAATAACATGAGCTGTGTTCGCAAACACTTCTATGAAAAATTAAAAATAATTAAACATTATAATAAAAAAAAACTGGTTTACCTTATATAATTAAAATAAATTATATGTAAAAGGAAGCATTTTTAAGAAAAGGTTTTAAATATTTAATACTCCGTACATGGAAGTATAAAAATATTTAAGATATTATTTAATTCAAGCAATGATATTTAATTTAAGATTTAAAAATTATAAAGATCAATCTCCAAGAATTAATTTTGATCAAAATTAAAGTTGCTTAAGTTCAGTTTTCAAAGTTATTCTGGTTGGTCACCTGTACAAGCCACAATATTAAAATAACCACGGTTACAATACACGACTGCTGAGTGCGTTTTGACTTCATTAAGGTACTCTGTAGATTTACAGGGACCCTGCAGATATAGGAAGGACACCTAAATAAATACGCAGTGCTTATGAACTAAATTTAACGACCCTAAAACCGATATGGCTGCTTTAAGCAAGTCAGGTATTCAGTGGATTGCATATAGGCCTAGCCGCAGCATCAAACCCAGCTGACCATGTTGAATACCAAATTTCCGCCTACGAAAACGTTTGACTTAAACATTGCAAGTTAAATAAAGGATTGAATAAAATACAGCAATGATATAAAAAACTGTTTTTTTTTTTAGTTGAAATTATTACAAATTTTTAAATGCGCGAACAGAGTTTTATACAAGGTTTGACATTTTCAGATAACAGCTGTTCTAACAGTTTTACCTGTATTATTATGCCATGCTCATAATTTATATTTATACTTTCAATCACAATTATAAGCCAATAGCAGACAGTTTCGTGACGTCATTAGGCCGGCATGGGCAGATAATTTCTATTTATAATTTCTTCTATCATTCTTGGATGGTACAATTTTTAAATTTTACTTATCGACCATCTCTGACACAAGATGTTTTTATGTTTCTTTTTTATTTCATTTTTTATATTTTATTTTTAGTCGTTTTAAGAAAATTTATGATAATGTAGAGACAAACAGCACATATTTTCTAGCCATTGAACTTTATAAAAATATAATAAAATAATCCTCTACTGTTGGATTTTTTGTTTTCTTTTTCTTAAAAATACATATACATACATACATATGTACATATTTCTATCTCTGGTATACTCCTCTTTTTTTTTTGCAACTTACACAAAGATTTTTTCTTTAACATTTATTACGATTAGTTCTGATGAGTTCAGATGAATATATGTATGTAAGCAAACTAAAATGATGAAACTCAGGTATAATAACCCTCGTTAAAAAATGCGAAGATGCAATGCTCAGAAAAATACACACCAGGAAAACTGGATTCGATAAAGCTCTAGAGCTCGTACAGTATCGTCAATTGACCCACCGATTCATACAAAACTTGATACTTGTGCAGGTAATTTAATAAACCCAATGAGAGTTATTGCATACAACTCTATGATACGGCATCTCTGTAAAGTCACGCTTCAAATTGATTAAATATTTTAATATTTTAATTTACGAGGTAGTCAAATTGGTCTCACTTTCGTACAATTTTTTTTAAGGGCCGAATACACTTTGCAAACAGCTTGCCAAAGAGAATAAAACTTGACGCTGGCACAACCTAGTTGTGTAGTTTAGCGTACTATTTTCGTGTATGTACATTTGCTCCGAACGTGTTGGTACGCAAACCAAATTTTTTTTTAGATTTTGTTTGGAAAATTATATTTTTCCCATACGATTTGTAAATAATGTTGCCGAATTTTTTTTATTAAAACTAAATTTTTTCAGAGTGCATACATCGCGGAAAATTTAAGTTGGAAGAAAAAACTGTTTGGCGGAATTGATCGAAATTTAAAAATCCTTATGCGTCGCTCTGGAGCATAAGTTTAAAAGACAAAAAATTAGATTATGATGTTTTAGTTTAAAAATCAGTCAATTGAGAGTCAGTCAGACTCAGCTAAAAATGGTGCCGTACTATGTACAAGTGTAAGATTTTATAATTAAAGTATTTTGTGGGACACCCTTTAATTTTATGTTGTTGTTACATGCTTTTACATGCTTTTACTAACTGCATATACATATACATACATATGTATGTACATGCCTCAATCACGTCTGCTAAGGGGCCACCCTGTCTTCAATTTAAGTGTTTGTCTATAACTTTTACACGCGAAGGCCAAATTCATCAAAATCGCAACTTCTTGGGAACATCCTTTCATTTCATCCTTCACCACAGGTCAGGTGGAAAAGGGTATATAAGTTTTACATTCCGCGTGTAATTTCTACAATATTTATTTCAGACCCCATGAAGTACATACATTTATTCTTAAACGTAGAGAAGCTGATTAAGCGATGTCCGTCTATGTTCGGGTTGAAATCAACTTTGCCAAAGCACCAGAAGAGATACAGAAAATTTAAGCCAACCAATCTGCCTGGCATAGTTTCGAATATTTTGCTAATAGAATTCAGCATTATCAGACCATTACAGGCTGTTGGCAAAAAACTACTCCCGCCTATAATTTTTCACGTTGTGCTTATTTTTTTCGGGTGTAATGATTTTCTTTTGCTTTTATTTTTGTTAAATAAATTTTAGATCGCATGGAGTGCATACAGATCTCGAGTCAATAGGCACAGAAAAAATGTTCGATAAGATTTTACAAACAATTTTCAATACAATTTTATAAAAAAATTTCGACAAAATTTTTACAAAAAATGTTTAATAAAATGTTTGATAAAAATTTTGGATAAAATTTTCGGCAAAATTTTTACCAAATAATTTCAATAAAATTTTTACAAAAAATTTCCGATAAAATTTTTACAAAAAATGTCTATATAATTTTTACAAAAGAAAAAATTGTCTACAAGGCCATATACATATGTAGATTAAAAATTCGTCATTTTAATTTTAATTTTATTTATTTAAATTTGTTATACCTGCTAATTTAGGTAGCATAGTTTTAAATACTCCTATTACGGTTCGAAAAATGAGGCCATATACTCGTACATATTTTATTTATTATTAGTTAAGTCTATGGATTACAATCCTTACAGACAATTAATATAATCTATAAATTTACAAACATAGGACATATATTTTAATTATTTAAGGCAAACATTATATTTCGCTTAATTACACTATTACTGACAGAAAAATTAATACAATAATAAATACTATTGAAATCAGTGCAGCAGCATATTAGGAACGGATCAAAATTTGCATAGTTTGTTCTAAAGACTTTAATTGAGAGGGGATGATAGCGACTTGTTGGACGATGTGGAACTTTAAAGTAACTGTTTTTAATAAAGAAATTGGAGCGGATATGGCCATTTATTACGTTTAGCACAAACATCACGTTTAGCATTACTCTGCGACTTTTTACCGATGGCAGTTTAATAAGCCCAAGTCTAGCACCGTAACCCACGGAGGCAGAATAGAAGAAATTGTTTTTGTACAGATTCAACCCTGTCAATATGTTTTTTGTACATTGGATCCCATATTATTGATCAATATTTCAAAACTGGGCGAACTAGTGTACTGTATAATTGTTTTGTAATGTATGGATCCTCAAATTCCTTCGTCCAACGTTTGATGAATCCAAGAAGGCCTCGTGCTTTATTTACAGTTAAGGTAGTAGTACGATTCAACAAACACACAGATTAGTAAATGTAATTAAAACGACCTTTGAAGAAAAAAAAATACTGTTCTGCGCTCTTTATCGACGTTTCTCAAGCATTCGATAAGGTTTGGCACGAAGGCCTAATATTTAAGCTAAAGCTGAACTTGCCCGAAAACTTGTATAAGCTCTTAAAAGATTATTTAACGAATCGCAAGTTTTTACTAAAAGAAGGTGACTTTTTAAGCTCGCCACAGCTCATTGAAGGTAGTATTTTGGGACCAATTTTATATTTACTGTACACATCGGATATGCCAATTAGCACCCTAGTCCACACATCAACTTTTGCAGATGACACAGCTGTTCTAAGTATTCATGAAAGTGCCCAAGAAGCATCACAACTTTTACAAGACCACATACTCAATTTGGAAAAATGGCTAGAAAAATGGAGAATAAAAGTGAATGAGCAAAAATGTACTCACATAACTTTCACACTGCGTAGGGACTCATGCCTTCCTATTCGCATAAATAACCAAATGATACCACAGCTTTCAGACGTTAAATAGCTGGGTATACATCTTGACCGTCGCCTTACTTGGAAAAGCCACATT